>JAJTUS010000179.1:0-107552 GCA_021399465.1 Hyaloscypha sp. PMI_1271 | reverse complement strand
CTATAGTAGTGTGCTTCTACGGGGACGATTTTCACCTTAGTTCCTATAGTATTCGTAAGTTAAGTGAACTCCTTACTCGTAAACTGCTTTCTGGTATCTGTGATAATCTAATTAGGAGGACCTAAATAAGTATTAATCTAGTATAGCTTTAGGGCGTCCCAGGTGTATATAGCACTAATATTCTAGAGCTAATAGCCCCCGTGGTATTTAGTGCCTTCGTCGACTATATAGAGTATAGGCTTCCCGGAGATATAGAAGATGTCGACGATAATTGAGAAATTAAAGCTTATATCGTCTCTTAAGTTAAATCTAAATTATCTAGGGGATACTCTATTCTTTTAATAGTGTTCGTAGTACTTCGTGAGGTACTCTAGGGCTTCTATATCGACGTCGTGGCTAGCTTATTCTAGGACGTTCTAGAGCTTACTAACTAATAGATAGCTAAATTAATAGTGTAATCGTCATAATTTAATCTTTGTGAGAAAGCAGGGATTATAGGTAAAGGACTCAGAAATGAAGCTTTATAACGTAGTGTTCTAAAGCAGAAAATAGTAACCGAAACGTCGTATGATAAGTACGTGACGTCTAGTGGGAGTAATGACGTAATTAGTGAGGTTATTAAAGTAGACTCGTAGCTTATCTATATTAACTAAGCTAAGGAGAAATAGAGTCTTTATAAGTATAATATAGAATTATACTTACCTAATTAGTATTTCTACTACTATAGATCTAATAGAAGAGGAGGATCTAATACTAAAGTGGACTATAACTTAACCCTTAGTACTCTCGTCGAGAATAAGGCTATCGTTAGTATACTATAGAGCCTTGAACTAATTAAGACTAGTAGTTAAAAACTTAGCTACTCCGGTGTCGATTATGACTCTATAAAAGCGTTAAGCGTCGTATCTAGACATGCCTCTTACCGTAAAGGTTTAGACGTCTTCTATAGGTATTTAGTTAGGTTCTAAGTCTAGCTCTAGGGCGTGATTTTCGCCTGTTAGTTGGTGTATAAATGAGAGCTTTATGAGGTCATCTATAAGGCTATTTGCCGTAATTATTAGTAGTTTAGGAGTTCATATGTTAGGGGCTTATATGTCCGAAGCGGTAAAGAGGCTTTCAATAGAAGTGAAGTAGGAATTAGTAGGTTAATCCTCTTTATCTTCGTCGTCTATATCTACTAGGAGAGCTTTAAAAGCGTTACCTAATTCGTCTTCACTACTCTTAAGTTCTCCCTCGACTTCGGCTATATACTATAAATAGGCGCTATTAAAGCGTTTATTGAAGGTTCGGGAGGTTCATGCCTTACTACTAAATTAACTAAGGTTTCTAGCTCTAAATTAGGCCTTCTTAGCCTCTCGTTCCTCTAGTAGGTACTTCTAGGAGCGGTAATCTAGCTTCTTATATATAAAGCACGACTTCATAGTATCCGAATAGTTATCGCGATTACGATTATAGTCGCGGTTATAGGGCTTATAGCTATTCGAGTAGTTATCTCGATTTCCGTAGTTTCGGCTTAAGGATTAATGATTATTGAACTAGCGGTTCTGGCTATTTGAGTAGTATCGCCGATTAATAAAGAAGGTACTAGAATTAGTCTACTATTCTCTCTCGTACGTAGCAATTAACGACTAGAGCTTATTAATAAGCTAGGCGAGATCCGGAGGGTCTAATATAGTATATCTATAGGCTCAAACACCTTAGTAAGTAGTGACGACCTTATTATATAGGAATTTAGTGCTTTGTAGGGCGGGTGTAAGGCCGTATTATAGTTAATAAAGCTTATTAATTAGTATCTAAATAGCTTTAAATATGCTCTTTTTAGGGTATTTGGTAGTCATAGTAGTTAGATTAATAGCATTCCATTTGTCTAGGTTTATATAGTAGTATCCGAGTCCCTTAAAGAAGTTACGAATACTTATATAGGCGTTATTAAATGAGCGGTGGGATAGTAGGTTACTATAGAAGTAGTCTTAGGCTAGTCCCTTTAGTATAGTAGGAAAGGCTCTTATATATACTCCGAGCGGGAGTTCTACACGTTAATAGATATCGTGGAAGATAATGAGCTTATAGTTAAAGCTACTATTAGAACTATTATACTTCTATTCCTCTATATAGATCTTAGCCACTTCCGCGACGAGTCTAGTAGCTAAACCTGATTACGAGCCTGCGACCATAGGTCTGTGCGCACAGGGCATTTTCTAGGTATTTTCAGGCTTCGCGAAAACGCCTTCAGGCTTTAAAACCTAGAAGTCACGACTTTCACTTCAAAAGTTCATAACCTCTATTAATTATAATAATCTATAATCGTGGGAAAGTGTATGGAAATAGCTAAATTACACTTTACGAAGTTAAAAATTTAATTTTAAAAGTATTTTTAATTTTATTTGTATGTGAAATGCCCTGTAGTGCACAGACCCATGGTCGCAGGCTCGTTAGGTGATATTCGGGTCTAGTGGAGGTGGTGAGAGTAGTAGTAGAAATACCGGTACGTTTACTAGTAGGAATAGTAGTGTACCTATATTTACTACTCTAGGGGCGTTCGTAGGTGCTATACCCGTACGATCCGGTGGGGGTATAGGATACTGTGGTAGTAGGGGCAGTGGAGGAGGAATTAGAGTAGTAACTAGAGGAGGAGGAGGTGGAATCGTAGGAGGTAGTAGAAGGGGTATAGTAGGTCGAGGTTATAGGCGCTTATTCTCTATAGTAGTAATAAAGGCTAATCGAATTAGTCCCTTTGCGAGATCTGCTTTCGCCTTAAGTATATCCTCCTATATTTATATATATAGTTCCTTCTCTCTTATAATAGCTAATAAGGTATAAGCTATTGAGTTAGAGCCCTTATTCTATTAAATACGTACTCCGCCGTATCAAAGGACTTTACGTAGACGTTGAAGTTCTATAAAATCGAGTCTATTAAAGTCGGCTCGGGAGGTGAAGTCCTTGAAGTTATATCTAAATAGCTCCTATAGGTTATTATTAACTATCTTATAGAGGTAGTAGAGATATAGCTTAGTATTCACGAATTTAGTGAGATCTTTATCTATAGCCTTAGCTATGACGATTCTGGGTCTCTATTTCCGTACTAGCTCTCTATAGTTATCTTAGCTATTATTAGATATAGAGGGGGCGGGATTTAATTTAATTAATCCGGAGAGGATATCGTCCGCTATACTAGTAGTGGTTCCCTAGGCTCGTGCCTAGTCCGAAGTATAGTAATTCGTAAAGAGGTAATTTGTAAAGAGGGTAATAAGGGTAGTTCGTAAAGGTAGTTATGGGAGGTAGTTACTAGAAATTAAGAAATTTAGGGGCGAAATATCTCGATTTCCGGAAAAGAGGTTCTAAAAATCGGAGTTTCTAGGAGTTTAGGTAGTTGTAGAAAGTTGATTTTGATATAAAAGAAGGTTAGAAAAATAGTCAAATAGCTAACTATTCGTTAATTAGTAAGAAATAGTGTCTTTCCTCCCTATAGAACCGAATTATAGGTAAAGTAGTTAATAGTATTTCCCCTCTTTGACTTAAACGATAGCTTTGCCCCCAAGGAACTAAATCTTGAGTAAGCGTAACTTAATCCTTCCTAATCTATATATATAAACTAATTAGTATTAGTTCACTAGTAACGCGTAGTACCGTTATATAGTCGTGGAATGCTAATTGCGTAGGTTAGTGAAGTTATTATATTCTGTAAGTAGGGATCGTAGTATCGAGGTTCTAATATACGATCCCTAAATACGCTAATCCTAATTAGTACTAGTGTCCGGCATGTCCCATGTCCTATATATAGGAAATCATGTGACGTAAATCACATGACCTTCGGGAAACCGGTTGTACTAATAATTATATAAAATATTTATTTATTTATTTTATTATTAGAACTTAAAATAGTATAGTTTTATAATTTTTATTTATTTATATAACTTTTTAACTTTTTCTTATATTATATTAGTATTTAATATAAATAATTTTATTATTATATATTTAAATTTATATTAAAATATATAATATAATCTTAAAAATAACTTACTTTTATAATAAATCTTTATATCTTTATATTTAATAAAAGTACTTTTAGTTATTTAATTACCCTTAATTTTTCGGCTATTTAATTACCCTTAGCTATAGTACTTTCAGCTTTTTAACTACTCTTAATCTTTTAGCTATTTAACTACCCTTAGCTATAGTAGAAGGTACTTTCGGCTAGTTAATTACCCTTAATTTTTCGGCCATTTAACTACCCTTAGTAGAAGGCACTTTCGGCTAATTAACTACCCTTAATCTTTTAGCCGTTTAACTACCCTTAGTAGAAGGCACTTTCGGCTAGTTAACTGCCCTTAATTTTTCAGCTATTTAACTACCCTTAGTAGAAGGCACTTTCGGCTAATTAACTACCCTTAATCTTTTAGCCGTTTAACTACCCTTAGTAGAAGGCACTTTCGGCTAGTTAACTGCCCTTAATTTTTCAGCTATTTAACTACCCTTAGTAGAAGGCACTTTCGGCTAATTAACTACCCTTAATCTTTCGGCCGTTTAACTACCCTTAGTAGAAGGCACTTTTGGCTAGTTAACTACCCTTAATCTTTCGGCCGTTTAACTACCCTTAGTAGAAGACACTTTCGGCTAGTTAACTACCCTTAATTTTTCGGCCATTTAACTACCCTTTTTAAATTCTCAATTAATAGCCCTTTTTTACTATAACTCAGTAAAGGAGAGGGTATGGTCGTTACCCAGGATTTGAACCTTTGTTAGGCCAGGTCCTTACGTAATGACCTTGGCTAAGGAGAGTTAAGGCTGACTAAGCGCGCATGCTTGTGGTGTGGAAAGGCCATTGCGGGTATCAGCGCGTGCTTTCGGCTGGCTCGGGCTCCAGCCGGGCCGAGAACCAAAAATCTGGTTTTCTCGTCTCTGCCGAGGACGAGCGACGCCTACGCCGCCCTCATTCGTCCACACTACTACACACCAAATCCTTCAGCGCCCGGTTTTGAGATGAGGGCAGTGTTTCGTTGGCAACGCCCGGTGGCCAATGAAAAGGAGGAAAGAAACTCAGAAACTCAAATACAAGATCCTCCCTAGAGGACGAGCTGCCTGCAACTATTACCAAAGGACGACCCTGTCGATATCCTCTCTTAGCCTTCTCTATTCAGTGTTAATTCAAAGCATCTCTCAGCTCCAACGATAAGCATTTGCTATTGTAAGTTTGACATATAAGCGGGAGCCCTGGAGCCTTAAGGCTGTGGTCTTATGCGTCGTGCACCATAAGCGTTTGGTGGACCCTCCTATCTGAAGTCGTACCCAGGACTCCTACCCCCCTCGGCGCTGACGTATTCTCCCTAGTTGAAGTTGGCTTTTCTCTTGATGCAAAATTAATCTCAGTTCCCGATTCCCCTGACCTTCACTCGCTGGAGACCAAGGCCCCCGCAGTGGACAGAAAAAGTGGTACTAAATTCTCAATGTCCTAAGTCACCTTGGACTATTTCAGATACCTCCCCTCCCGCTCGAGTTTCCTTCGATTTATTGTGGTAATTAAAGTCTAATTCCTCCTATTATCTATTGATTTCTAAAATATTTAGAAATCTTCTCCCTTTGATGTCCAGCTTCACTATGACATTTACTAGGTCGCTTTTTCTATCCCTGAGGAGGGTTTTTTATTTAGGCTCGCTTAACATGCTGGGAAGTGACCAGCAGATTTTGTGATAACTTCAAGTCTGAGGGCTCTATTTTGTGATTTCATTGGCAAATTCTCAATATTCTTGAAACAAATTATTCTCTTTCCGGCCTTGTGTAGGGCTTAAGCAATGATTCGGCATTGGCAGGGGTTTCTATATCGATGTGGATACATTGATTGGAGGTTGTGTTTGGGTGATAAATCCCAAAGGCGGATTAGGGGTTGTAACCTATAAATTTAGCGAGAACGGCCCACGTGAAAAGGAGGGGCATGGAAGCAGCCTTGGGCTGGTGGAACTAATATCGCAGACTGCTTTTGAATTATTCTGCTTCTGGATCTGATAGCTTGAACTTCACAAGTCCGTATCCTCGTCTCTATAACCAAAGAAGGGAGGTTACAAATGCTCACTCAATTGGACGGGAAGACCTGGTGGACTGAATCCCCGAACATTTGTCAGTGAAGTGGCGGGGTAGATTCTGGAATCTCGGGCCGACCCTTCCTCCGTGTCCGATAAGTTCATGATCCCACCCTCTTCGTTCATCAGCAACATCATTCTCAAACAAAATGCAGGAAATCAAATCGCTATCGCAATTCAACAAGCTCAAGGCTAACCCTCTCCTCGTCATCGACTTCTACGCAACCTGGTGCGGTCCATGCAAAGTCATTTCCCCAGTATTCGACAAGCTCGCAAAGCCCCATGAAGCCTCCAGCTCCATAATCTTTGCGAAATGCGACGTCGACAAGGCGAAGGATGTCGCGCAAGCATGCAACATAACAGCAATGCCGACGTTCCAGTTCTTCAAGCAAGGAAAGAAGGTCGATGAAGTCAAGGGCGCAGATCCACAACAACTTACGACGAAAATTGGATACTACACCACCGCAGCGGCGAAGGGGACAGCAGGACAAGGACCAAGCACAAAGGAGGGCGAGTCGAGCACATCGAGTATAGGGCAATCTAGCTTAAGGCCGTTAATTGATATAAACACAGCCAAACTGCTGAATGCGTCGCTCCTCAGCTCAGTCCGAAATATCGCAAGTCCACCTCCGGCCGGATACGCGGCAGCCTCAGCCTCGGGCTCACGACTCCTCATCCATCTGCCATTTACACAAGCAGTTACTCCTAGCCAACTCAAGATCACAATAACGAAAGACTCGGTATCGAATGCTCCGTCGCGGATACAAGTTGGCACAAACATTCCTATTCGGGTGACGAAATCTCCAGAGGGAGTCGAGTCGAACGATTTGGATATGGAGTCTTCGATTGGCAAGGCGGAGAACACACAATCCTTTAACATCTACTCTGATGAGTACGTTAACGGGGTGGCAGAGCTGAAGCTCAAGGCGTCGAAGTTTACTGGTGTGAAGAGCCTGACAATCCGGATTGATGCGAACATGAGTGGCGAGACGTCCACCGTCAGCAAAATTGGGGCGATGGATATTATTGGCACGAAAGTTTGAGGCCGCGAAACTGAAAATATTGTAATTTGAGCAAAGTTCATTCTACTGTGTCTGTGGAAACATATGACTACGTTACCAATGCCCGCGCCAGCACAGCTTCATTGCTAAATACGGATAACCGCAGTTGCATGTTGAGGATACCGGGACTCTATTCCGATTGGGATTCTGACTCATACCTTGTTTTGTCGAAGACGCTCAGGAACAATCTCGCTTCATATTTCCTTCCATGTAAGTCAGCCATGCCAGAACTTCGTTGCAGCCAACCTGGCCAATTCATTTTGACTTCTGCATCATATTCCACTTGCAACATCCGTCGCCTTCGTCGGGGTCACCCCCACATTTGCAGCAGATGCGCGGACTGTCCCCTGTCTCAGAATCGGAACCTAGGACGTCCTTCGCCTCTTGAATCCTGCCATCCAACTATCAGTCACTTCCGAAACCCTAGATAGGATCTTACCAACTCTGGTGCCTGCATCATAGCCCACTTGCAGCATCCGTCAGTATCATCGGCATCTTCTCCACAATTCTCGTAAAAGCAAGTTAGACTGCTCTTATTTCAAAAATACTAAATTAAATAAAGAATTATATATAAGTATATATTATAGTAGGGAATCATGTAATGATCACGTGGCTTGTTATATGCTCTCAGCTATATATCTCCTTATATATATAAATCTCTCTCTCCTATTTCTTTTCTTCTCACTATTATAGTATTCTAAGTCTTCGAGATCTATTATATATACATATATTATACTAATATTAATAACTAAAGACTTTACTTATTAAATATTAAATAATATTATAAAAGCGAGAGAGGGCTTTCCTCTCTTAATTACTTTCTTGAAACGCAGGCAGGGGAAAAGGGAAAAGGGAACATATGCCCGTTATACTATTATTGTGTATTAATTACATTTCAATCTCCCGTAACGTATCCGTAAAAAATAATGAAATAACATAAGAAGCTACCAGCCATTAAGCCCCTCCTAAGGCCTCGGATCCCTCACGCAATTAGCATTCACTAATCTCCAACTCCATAATCCCATCACGCTCCTTTTCCCTCATACTCTTGCGGTACACAACATCCATATTTTCGATAGCAGGGAAGCTCCTTTCTCCCCACACCAGGAAGCCTTGATTCGCCATCTTCTCCGTAACCGGTCTCAGAAGAAGTGCAATTGCCAAATAGCTATCATTAACAACAACCACCGTATTCGCCACCACCGAGCCTAGAACAAACAACACAAAATGACAAGCAACAATACTGATTAAAATGGCAAGCACGACGACTGGTTTCTCGACCGAAAGACAGACGCCTTGAAGCGGCAAGAGGCCACTTACCGGGGCCGGAATGGGGTTCATGATCTTGTCCGCGGTAACAAAGACACCAATCGCAAATTGGCTCATGAGCGAAGCCATCTGCGCCCCATCACCTACGAAGTGCCCGTAAGTTGATTCGGCGGGGAACTGCTGATATTGAGACATGGGCCTGGAATTTGAATACTGCTGATAGCCTTGTAAGCCGATGGCCCCCGCTGCCATCAGAGCGTTCTTGTCCGAGACATTCTGTGATGGATATGATACATTCGAGACGGTGCTCACTGTGACATTGCATTCGTGATAGAAGGCTGCCACGCCATTATTTTCGTACGCACAGAGTTCCTTACATCTTGGCCCGCATTCCATATTCTGTTGTGTATAGTATGTGGTCGAATTTGGTCCTATAGATTGGAAGTCTCGATCAAATGTTTCACCATCTTTCTCGAACGTAAAGGACTGTGAGGACCCGTTGACATTGTCATGAACAGGGTAAGTAATACAAGAGCCTGTAGTCTTGATGCTGCGGTTACTGTAGAAGCTGATGTTATTGGAGTTGGGATCAGAATTGGCTGAGGATTCCATGAAAAAATATTGAAAGTAATCGGGAGTTGCAAGATACGCGAAGGGATTGCTACCAGCAGCGGAGAGTGGCGTTGGGGCAGTTACTTTGGCATCTTTTGTTGAATTTCCCATCGCCCAGGCAAGGGCCATTTCTCCATACTAGAAAGTCTTTAGTTTTCATCTCATAATTTTGAAGGAATGAAACCAACTGTGTGTGCTGCAAGCTCACTAGCAGGCCTAGTATCGTAGTCGATGCTATAAGCAAAAGATTGCGACATGTCTGTGAATAAGATATCACCAATAACGCTACTATTATAGTCGACAGCATTGTTTAAAGCATAAGTAAAGCCAATCATAGCAACTCCAACTTGTGCAGCCTGTTCGGTGTGAACATGAATGAAGGGATTCTCTTGTGTAACAGGACGTACGATGTTGATCAACACCCACCCCGCACAAACTACAGCAATCTTTTGCTTTCGATCGCGGGTCGACTTCACAGCAAAGAACGTGAGACCTGTGAGACTTCCGCACTCCAAGATAGCGTCAACCTGTAATGCGTAAGCTTCCACATGAGTTTGTTTAGAACAGGAGTACTCACCTCTGAAAGAGGTCTCTTTTTCCGACTCAAAACCCACCACCGAATATTGATCGCCACTTCCTTGAAGCTACTTGCAATAGCAATACCAAGACTCATACTTAAAGATGTTACGAGGGTGTTGAACATCTTCTTCTGCGACTCGCGCAACACAGGCCTTTTCGCATAATGGAATAGCGTTTGTAGCAGGCCTGCAGTCAAGGTAATAGTGATGAAGAAACGTAAGAAACCTTTGGAAAGCAGCGTCAAAAGCTGCCGCTTGCGTACAAATCTGTGTGGCTTTTTAGGCGGCAGGAGTGGTACTGTTGGAGTTTGGTATGCGGTCGGAGAGTGAGGAAGAAGGCTTTCTGCGATCTTCGTTAGGTCCTAAATCACATGTATATTTCAGAAACGGGATTCACCATCATCGTCATTTGTCCAAGAGGGCAGCCTTGTTCTTGGCGCATTATGGTTGAAAGGTTTTCTCGGGATTTTATTACTTGATGTTCGTAGCCCGCTTTCCTCTGTACTTTCAGGTTCGCTGATATTGACTCCGCGGTATTCATCGTTGAAGAAAGAAAGAGACGATAAAAAGGAAGTATTAGACATCTTGAAGTTGGGGTAGCTTGAAGCAGCAAATTTTGCTACCGAATATGGCGATCTTATAAGGTGCCAGTTTGATCGGGCTCCGCTCATATGCCTGGTGTGCTGGACTACCTGCCACCCGCTGGCTCGATTGAAACTATTGGGGGCTATTTTGGGTTTTGGGGGCTATCTTGTGGAGGCTTAGTTGTTGTGGAGTGAGCCCCCATGCGCATAATGATAAAAACAGAATGGGGTAGGTGGCAGAGCGAATGAGATCTCATTTAGAACACGCAGGTGGGACATCGCGATTAAAGACCAGCAAATGGTATACGACCATCGATGCAACATTACTCAAAAGTAGAGTAGTTGATGGATGATCATGCAGCCAAGGTCACTGCGCGTAGCCATGTAAGACGCCTTGTCAGAACTGAGCTGCAACCTGCTGACTCGTTCAGGCAGATTATCTGCTGGCGAAGCCTGTTTCCAGAATCTTTGTTTTTTGTGCCGTGTCTTCATTCACTAGCGTGTAAGGCGTAGCCCACCTGATATGGGATCTCTAGTAGGCTATTTGGAGACGCAAGCCGATCGAGGGTGACTAATTGAGCTTTGCTGCCAACCTCTGCTAAAGGAAAAACTGAGTTGGATTTGACAGTGTAACTTTGCCTGTACATGTAGTTGCAGATCCCTACAGAATTGCAACTGCGCTTACTTTTGGCCGCGTCCTCGCTAGAATTGTCTCATTTGGGCTGGACGGAGGTGTCTGAGTCCTCCCATAAAAATGGTGGCTTTAGATGCTCTTCTCACCGTATATTGCATACGCAGCTTCCATCTCATTCTTTAATCGAAAATTACATCCAGTAGTTTAGCTAAGGGGAAGCTTTATTAGTCTCCTCGCTAATGGCGATGTTGGCTTTGTTCAGCTCTCCCTTTCTTCACTGAGGTATATCGGCTCAGATTTCTCTGGTGCAAAGTGGGGGCCTGTTACTTTGGCTCAGGCTTCAATGTGTGGATTTGTTCTCCTTGGATCTTAATATTCTCTCCAGTCAATTCAGTATTACCAAGAACACTCAGTTTCGATATTTTAAACTCAGGGCCTATGCATTTGTACAGCAAGTTACAAGGCACCCTAGTAGGAAATACTTGCAACGAGGCACAAAAATAGCCAAAAACCCATCTTCAGATTTCTAACAAAGCAGCGCCAGCCAAGGGACTAGCCAATATCAAAATCATCTTCTAACTGTTATATGAATACGGAACATCCACCCTCCATTTATAAACTTCGTTACTCTTATGGTATCCACTGTGAACAAGAGCGGGTTGAGATACAAGAGGGGCAATGCGTGTAACACCACCCACCGCAACCCGAATCCCCATTAGAACAAGTACAACAGGCGCGCGGGTCGAGAAGGGCAGCCACTCTATTTGCATTAAAAGAAAGGGCTGGAGTTGGGTTGGGTCCTATGGTAATAACAGTCCAAGCGGACAACAAAACGGCGAGCTTCATGCTGTAGTGATAACTAGTGTTATTAACAGCCAGCATGTTGAAGCTGTGGGTTATAAACTAACCTTTAGTTGTTGGGAGTGTTTGACGAGGTCTTCAAGACGAGAAGTATTTGAATGTTGTTTTTGTGCGGTTCGTTTCGGCGGTGAATATTGTTGATTTATTTTGACAGCGGATAATTTGACGAAGATACCTGAATGTCAAGCTGATATGTTTGGTGGGTGATACAGCCGATATTTGAGAGGTTTCCGTTATATATAGGTTTTCTGGTCCCTGCTAGGCTCAGCCTTCGACTGCCCTCTCTCCTCAAGTGACAGGTAACCTGAGTCTTAGTACGGATATCACGGCATAAAGTCATCCGACTTCAGGCATCCCTGGTCGAGATACACTATTCATCCACTATAGGTTCAAGTTATAGTGGATACAGACGCTAGAAGTCCCTATAGTCAAACTTGTGAGGTATTTCAGGGATTAAAAGACATTTCTAGTGCATGCCCTTGCAAGTGCAGGTTTGTCACTGAGTACTCTATAAGAGTTTTAAGTTCTAGCATCTAAGCGCTATAGCCACTGTGCCAGCAGCGTGGCGCTATAGCTACAGCGCGATATTCGTAAAACCCCTTCTGCCATGCAACGTCACCGCTGCATGAACCGAAGCATCGACAGCAGGCACACCAGCAAGTTCAAGTCTACGCAATCAATGTAACTTGCCGCTGAGGCGGTTCTACCCTGTCTTGCCTTTACGAAACCTTCAGCTCCTTGCAGAGACGGACCCCCTCAACGTCCCGGCAATACCGGCAGCAAACGCCAGTCACCAATATGGCACAAACAAAGGCATTAGGGGGTACTCAGTGAAAAATATAGATAGGGAGGTGGAGGATTCTCCATCTCGGCTGTAGAGCTCCGCCTTTCAAATACATTTGTTGCAATCCCATTACACAGGCAGAAAGTGTACGGACCCTTTCATGGCAAGAAACCCTAAAGAATTAGTTAAAGTCAAAGTCAGAACCCCACCAAGCCCGTGTCGCTCAACGCTACGTGGCTGCCAGCTTTTTGTCTTTCGTTCAGTCTTCCCATCCTATAACCTTTCGGAAAAGCAGGAGGAAGGCGACGCAGGAATTCCCTAGTCTAATGTCGGTCGTTGATGAAAGCTCAGTTTTGCGACACACGCTTTGAAACACTCATTATTATGAAACTCTATCTTATCAATTATACTTTCGTAGTCATGTTCCTGCGTCATGCTTGTCGCGTTCAGAGGTTGGCCATGCTCGGGATTGCCCCTGCGCTCGTTTTATAAGCCTTAGAGTAATTAACTTGACTTTTACTCTAGAAAGCATATAATTTAAGTAACTTAATCTTTATATCCAGCCCAAAATTTGAACCTTTTATAACCTAGCTGAAGTATATAACCTGCCTTATTAATAGCCCTCTATTTTTATACCAAAATGCCTTAGAAATACTATTTTAGCTACTATTACTCTAAGTCTAGTTAAAGTAAAGTGAAACATTCTCTCTATATAATAATAGTCCTAATTAGAAATACTTTTTGATGTTGTATCCCCTGCTACGAATTAATTAATATTAATACCTAGCTAGTAAAAGGTATAGCTTTTATTATCTCTAATTTATTATATATATATAATAGCTCTTAGTTTAGGTATATTCTTATAAAGATTTATTACTCGTTATTTATTAATACGAGCAATTAGAAAAGCTAAGAGTTGGGTTTAGTTTACTAATCTTAGATAAGAACTTATTTGCAAAACTTCGCTTCGGTTGCTCTCAATGACATGACTGTCATCGGGAAAGCAGTGACTGAGACCTTCTATAGCGCTGCGCCAAAATCTTCGTACTAGAACGGAGATTCGACAGGTGGGAGACAGGGCATCATAATGGCGCAAAAATATCCTGACGGCGCCCGCGATAACCTTTGAGAGACTGATTCTTAGGGGAAACTGGCCACAGTTTATAATCAATAAGTTGGGTGTTTGTCCTAGTGGCTGCGAGTTCGAAACAGTTGCACATGCTGCAGTGAAAGCATGTGATGGGTTGGACGGCGTTGAGGATGGAATTGTTGCTATGTCTGGCCTTTGCACTTTTGATGCTAAGACTCTCATTAGAAAGGAAGTCAGATGTAAATATGGTAGTACAGTGATGATTTCTGCGTCAGTAGTGGAGGTTGCAGAAGTGATGTGGAAAGGAGCTACATCGGCGACTGGGAAGTCTTTATATCCTGGATTAACGAAAGGCACTCCTTTTCAAGTCCTCGCTGGCATGAAGCGTCACGACAACGGCACTTGTTCCAGGATTCCGTTTAGGGTGGCTCCAGAGTGGGTCAGCTACTTCATCAAGGAAGACCCGGACTTTGACGCAAGCAGAAAGAATAGGACAAAATTTCCCACGCCTCAGTTCAAGAATTCAACTCCATGATTAGCACTGATGACCCGAGTTTATCTGAGTTCCGTGATGCGGGAGGGAAGATGATTACCTGGCATGGGATTACGGACCGGTTGGTTTGGGTCAATAGAACCTTGGAGTGCTACGAGCGGGTGCAGAAATTGGATCCTAACATCAAGGACTTCTATTGATACTTTAAAGCGCTAGGGGTGTGGCATTGTGGAGGAGGGAAAGGAGCTTACCCAAGTCATTCCACGGATACTTTAGTAAGGTGGGTAGAGCATGGACAGGTCCCTGACGTACTTGTTGTGGAGACTCGGTCAGAGGACGATGGGGATGTGAGGAAATTGAATTTGTGTCCGTATCCGCTTGTCCGTATCCGCTTGTTGCGGCCTACCAGGGGGGCGATCAGTGTTCGGTATTAAGTTGAACCTACCCAGGTAACCTAACCTAATTTGAGAGCTGTAGGTAGGTTAACCTACATACAAATTTTGGTAGGCTGAAGAGGTTCAACCTATGACCTATACCAAACCTAAACCTGAACCTAAATAAATCCTTTAGGTAACCTACGGTAGGTTACCTAGGTTGGACCTATGAAACTCAACCTAATGCCGAGCACTAGAGGCGACACTGCGGATTCAAAAACGTATGATTGCAAGGAGTCCTTCTCTTAGTTTATAGAATGTAGAAGTTAGGCTCTAAGAGATCAATGAACAAGTATTTCGCAGGGGTATTCAACCCTGATAGAACTCATTTCATTTTTTACAAGGTTTGCGTTACAAATTAGCTTTCCTTCAGTGCTATACGCTGAAGAGCCGTAGGATAAGAGAAGGAAGGAACGTCCATATCCCTCTGACTTTTAGGGAAAAAAACACAATGTTGCTCTCGGTCCCGTTCCAATTCGAGCACCCCACATCTCGGGTGTGGCGTACGCCACCATACGCCATCGATTTCGGCACCCTTAAGCAACGACCCCAGGCTTCTCGTCGACAGCACCACATCGCTTTACTAAAACCAACAATATTCTGTAGAGTGGAGTATGAAACTCATTACCTTTGTTTAGTCATCTTCCGCGGATTTTACTTTCTTCTATCATAAGAACTGGACGAAACCCCTTCGCTCACGTGCAAGCGATCGGCAACCACAGCCTGCAAAACCGGTTTCCTTGCACCCTCCTCACAGATTACGATTCATCGCATCCCCTCTCCTGAAACGCACCTATCATCACCCCTCCCTCAATAGGCCCCTTCTATGACGTCTTTCTCATGTGGCTGTGCCCACGCAATCATTGGCCCGCTGAGCCAGGTAATCCCAGCATCCGAACCACCTGAACGCGTGAAAAGCAGGAATTGAGAGGCATGCAATATGGAGGAAACAAGGTATGGTGTTAGTGACGAGGTCCTGGGCGACTTCTTTAACATGCCGACAGTTCCGTACTTGCTTGAGACTTCGCACACTAACGACGTTTCTGGAGATTTTGGATTTTGAATTACATATTTCACTTCACTCAACACATAGGTGAGGAAAAGGAAATTCGAACTCTACCACAGCACTTCAGAAGGCGGTCCGTCCCCCCTCCCCTCATCCTCCCTTTCCCCAACCGCGTCCAGCCTATTAACCAAAGCTGACCCAAATTCAGAGCAAAACCCGATCTCAAAAATGGCCGCCGAAACCCAAACCCAACAACAGGTAGCAACGCAGCAAACCATCCCGCTCCCAACGCAGGAACAGCAAATGGCACAAGGACATTATGGCACCGGACCAGGCCAGGTGCCACCGCGCGCTGAGGGGTACAGACCGGCTGCGATAAGGGAGAGCAGGATCAAGGATCGCCCTTATAAACCGATGAATGATAGTTTGAGCATCAAGATTGAGCTAGATTTGGAAGTTGAGGTATGTTCTGCCTTTACAGTTTGAAGGGGAGGTCAGAAAATTGTTAGGATTTCGGGTTGACAGATGAATAGGTTGATCTCTATGCGAGAGTCAAGGGTGATGTTATGATTGGGTTGTTGTGAGCGAGGGGGGGGTGAGTGGGGATGGGAGGAGAGAGCGTGGATCTTGTACGATCTGATGGCATTGGAGTGTGAGGGTGACGAGCGGAATTGTTCAGCGGTGGTAGTGGATGTGGCTGTGATGCATCGGAGCTAAATGATTTCAACTTTTATCATTCTAGGCGCAGTTATAGGGATTGGATCGAGCAGGTATATTATGTCTGTATGGGTGACTTCCACAAGGAGATCAGGACTACACAATATCCAGATGCTCGCATCCCTTGGCTCATAAATCGTAATGGTCGTATAATTTGTGGCAGCCATCTACCTGTCTCCTGCAGGATCATCCGAACGCCGACCTAGCCAAATGCCAATATCCTATACGTCTAACATACTCCGTATCTGCTGTGGCCTCGCTCCTAAAGTTACCCCGCTCGCCGCGCTATCATTACTGTCACTCCTATCATTCACTCCATTTCCCGTAGTCGGACCGGCTCTCGCTACAGTATTCGCGGCAGTCCTCCCCCTTCCTGGTTCTGGGTGATCCGTAAACCTCTCTTGGGTTTCCTCCATACCAGTGTGTGCTGGAAATAGCAAGTTCGCAGCCGCCCGAAGGCTCGTAATATCCGGCGCAGGTGCGCTGCTACCTCTCCCCTTAGACGCCGGCATATTTCCCATTTCGATACTCCTCTCTAAATTCCTCGTCGTTGCTCGTCCCCCTCCAATTTCCGATACGTTCCTTGCAATAGAGTCTTGTACGTTCATCGGTCTGTTATCAACGTTTAGTCTTGACCACCAATGCGGCTTCTTTGTAATTCCCATCTCTTGGTCAATCTCGGCACCCCGGACACGACGTTGGCGTATCAGTTCCCTGTCATCATTTGGAGCAATGTAGCCATATATCTCTTGGACGACAATAATCATTGCGATCGGACCCCATCCAAGACCGTACATGAAGCCCAAGTTGGTGTCGATTTTCAGGGGCGATATCGAAAATTCAAAAGCACAGGCGGCCTCGTATCCAATCATGACTAAGGCGAGAGGTATGTTCAGAAGGAATCTTGGTGGCAGGTATTTGATGAGACCAAAGGCCCGGTTGAAAATTCCCCGATTTCGAGCCTTGTAGTGCTTGATCGAATGCCAGAGTGAAAAGACGGTCGTAAGCCAGCTGCCGAATAGGAAGAAGGCTGCTACTTTAAATCGGAGATCTGTTGCCGCTGGTTTAGCGCGCAGTTTAGTTTGTTCGGGGTCTCGTTGCAGTTCAATAGCTCCCCAAGGTCGTGGAATAACCATGAAGAAATTCTGCTTATGTTAGCATTGCGGAGAGGGCAGAGAAGGTACATACCATCCAAGCAAAGAAATAAAACACCAACGGTATCCAGAATTCAACCTTGCTTCGGCGATCATCCTGCCTGAGCGAAAATGGGTCTGGGTCCACCAATTGTCTCTCCTGCCAACTTCCCCAGTGCCGAACGCTTTCCCATACAATACACATTGTGGTCGACAGCATAAGGAACCAGAAGAAGTTGTTCAGCACTATCGGTAGCTCCGGCAGATAATATCGATCGACGTCCACCCCGCTAATAGCACTTATGATCCCAAACGCAGCAACTACCAACATCCAATACCACTGCCACCTCCTTCCGACCGCGTGGAATCGTTTCTCTCTGGGTAGGAACAGCCTCCCGTGTTTTCGCAGATTGATAAACGTGAACATGATGCTCAAGCCGAAGAAGCACGCGAAGAAGAGCCCAATCTTCGACCGAGTATGCATCGGGTTAATCGGGGAGTAGCATGATGTTTCGTTGAGGAAGGTTCCGTTCTGGAGGAGATGCGGGGTATATGGTTCGAAGGCGAGGAAGCAGTACGAGCCATTGGAGAATGTGCCATTAGAGTAATACGTGAAGTTCCAATGCTTCAATGTCGTAAGATTGAAATGCACGCCTGCAATGAGGGTATCGCTAGAATTGTCTCCTAGGGGGAAGACCTCTCTGATGTTGACGAGGCCCATGTTGACGGCGCCAGTGGGATCGGAGAAGTCGCGATCGAGTGTGGATTCAGCTATAAGTCTGCATCTCGAAATGATACGCCGCTTCGCCACTTCAAAAAGGATACAGGTGAAGCTTGAAATATGCTGAGAGAGGCAGATAGGTGTAGTGGTTTTGGAAGCTGGGGAGAAAGATGAGCGAAGCTACCAAGCGGATGCGCTAAAAATTTGTTAGGCTGGCAGGCCACCCGCAGGCTCCGGACTACAACATCATAACTATTTATTATATCTCTCAGAATTGGGGAGGAGAAAGTTGGTGAAGTAAATGTGGTAGAGAAGAAGAGAAAGAAAAGAACAAACCATAAATTTTGTGACATCCCATTGCAAGGAAAATTGGTGATTGAGGCCACTCCAAACCATGACGACTAGCTGCTATCGATAAGAAGAACTTATCGTTGGCGCGTTTAGCGGAGCGGTTACGCGAAATCGTATGCGATTACCTAAGTCCTGTTGATAAGTGCGCCGCACCTTTAAGGGGCCGCATCTCGAGCACCGCCCGCTTAAATTTTATAATAAAGGCACCGTTGGAACCGCGCGCGCGCGGCCGTCAAAATGGGCCTATAGGCGAGCGCTTTGGATAGGTAGCTGCCAAGATATTAGGGGGTAGAAGTCACGTGATAGCAAGGGGGGTACAAGGCCGAGGGCACCCGCGACACGCAATATAGGGGTCTATAAAAGGGGTAGATTTAGGTAGAGGGAGGTCCTAGCTAGCTACTATAGCCCCTTCGCTAGCTACTTGCCGCGCGAAGCGCCGCCCCGCCGCCCCCAGAGCCCCCCGCGGCCCCGCCTACTCTGCCTGCCCTGCCCCCTCCCCCTCCCCCGCTAGCCCGGGCCCTCCTGGCCCTCCTGGCCCTCCTGGCGGCGCTGGCGGCGCTGGCGTAGCTCGTCCACGAGCTGGTTCAGGCTCCGGCCGGCGCGTAGCTACTCGAGCTCGGCGACGGCCTCTTCCTTGGTCCTCCCCCGCGCCGTACGGGCGCGGACCGCGTCCCAGATAACCTTCCGCCGGCAGAACTAGACCTTAACCGTGTTCCCCGGGCGCCAGCGGCTCCCCTAGCGCTCCTCGAGCTCCCTAATCGCCGGCCGGCCCGCTAGCCCCTCCTGCTACTCCCGCCAGGCGTCCTTAACCATATAGACCCGGGCTAGGGCTATTACGGCCAGTAGGCCCGGCTCTATAAAGGGGTTAGGAGGAGGTGCGGACGCTATAGTAACGGGTATAGGTATAGGCGGGGCGAGACCCGGCCCTAGTAGCCCTGGCGGCCCTATACCAAAGTAGCTTGTAACCGAGGTGACCGTTATAGTAACCGGGACCTCGCTATATAAGAGGGCGTCGAGGCTGCTCTGTAGGCTACGTAGCTGGCCCTCGAGCCGGCCCTCGAGCTAGCCAACGAGCCGCTACATATTCTATAGGATCGCCTCGCGCGAGCTCTCGAGTACGCTGCTTAGCTCTAGTAGCGCGCGCTATAGGAGCAGGCTCTATGGCTCGCTCGGCCCTACCGCGTCGGCTTATATAAGTAGGGTGAACTCGTCCTACTCCGGGCCGTAGAAAGGGGCGTAAGCGAAGAACGGTAGTGCCGGGTAGCACGGCTAGAGGATAGCGAGGTCCTAGAGGAGGATGACGCGGAGGTGCCATATGAGCTTAAGGAAGCCGTCGGCGGCGAGGTCGTCCTCGTCGAGGCCGCCCTCTACCCACATACACCGGCGCGCGCGCGCCTCACAGCACGCCTCCTACTCCTTGATCCAGGGCCAGAGCTACTTCTAGAGGGCGTACGGCGGCTCGTGGGCCACGTGTGCGAGGAAGTAGTTACCGGCAGAGGACGAGAAGCCGGCGACGACGCGGATGAACTCCCGCGGCAGGTACGTGAGGTAGGCCTGGTAGAGCACGCTCTAGTTCTAGCGGCCGGCCTACGAGATCTGGGCGAGCGAGGTGCCGTGCGTCTCGGCGCTCTGCGCGCCCACGCGCCGCGGCAGGTGCGTCTTCTTTAATGAGATAACGCCGGTAGCGCCAAAGACGCGCTAGGTCTCCTAGAGCTGTGTCGGGTACGAGAGCTCCTACTTATGGTCCTGGCCGACGAGGACCTTAATCCGGTACTAGTCGCGGCGGGACCAGAAGGAGGGCGGCGCCTCGCCCACAACGTGCTAGTGGTGGAAGAGGAGCTACGCGAGGGCGCCCTGGGTATAGAAGAGGGGGTCCTTATGGCGGATAGCGCCTATAAACTCTTTCCGCGCTATCTGGTTCATCTTGCCGTCCTAGAGTAGGCTCACGAGGTAGCGGCACGGCGTCGGGCCCTCTATGGGCGGGTAGTCGAGCAGCGATAGGTCCGTGAGCTCCATCTTCCGCCAGTTCTCCCCGCGGAGGAGGTAGTAGTAGCCGAAGAGGAGGTCGACCCGTATACGGAGGTTCTACGGCGTATACGCCGCCCCGCTCAGGAGGAGGTCCTGGATCCGGAGCTACTCGTTAGGTGAGTAGCCGGCCTGGATCCCGTCACTGCCGCGGTCCTTGAAGCTCGCGCGGTCATGCTTGCCCCGCTACCGGCTACGCTACTCGAGGAAGCCTCGTACGGTAGCGCCACGGGGGTTCTCGACGTTACCGCTCCCGTGCGTGACCTAGAGCCGCCAGAGCTCAATAACGGCGGCGATATAGGCGTCGACGGTGCTCTTCGTAAAGAGGGACCCCTCTGGGGCCGCCTCTACAGCCGGCGCGAGGGCTGCCGGGGGCACGTAGCCCTCGCGGTCGTCCGCGAGGAGCTCTGCGACCTCAGTGAGCGGGACCTCTAAGGCCTCGGCCAGGCTCTTAGCCTCCGCGAGGGCTACAGTATCCGCCTGCTCGGGCGACTGCCCCCTCGGCCGGGGGCGGGCTCGCGGCCGGCTAGCCTTCGCGCGCCGGAGGAGGACGTCCTCCTTGAGCCACGCCGCGAGCTTGTCCGGCGTGACGAGCTCGCCGTCCGGCTAGCTATAGCGCGAGCCGTCGGGGGCGGCGCGCGGCGTCCGGCACCAGGTCTATAGAGCCCCTCGTTAGCCGGTACGTCCTCTCTAAAAAAGGGGGGGGGGGGGGGGGCCTAGGACGCGCCTTCCACTCCTCCTGCTTCGAGCGGTAGCTACGCGCCGTATTCGCGGGCTACTCGTCCTTCTTCGCCTACAGGCCAGCGCGGCGGGCGTCGCGCGCGCGCTCGTCCGCGATAGCGTAAGCTACGTCGGCCATATCGTCGTCGTCGTCGTCGTCGTCGCTAGTCGAAAAGGGGGGCTGTTATTGTTGCTGCGGTCGTGATAAGCCGCGGACGGGGCCGCCAGCGCTTACCCGCGCACTTATCGGCCTCCTCGCAGGCGATTTCACCGCGGCTTGGCGCGGCCGTCGCGCGGGCGATAAGCCGTCACGTGCGGCCAAGCGAGGGGCTAGCGGTGTCGCGGGTTGCGGCGACACTGCGCGCGCCACCGATAAGAAGGGGCCGCGTAGCGATCCGGGCTTCGAAACAGAACAGCATGCAAAAGTTCCACAGCTTCACCTCACCACGTTAGGGAGCACAATCGAGGAGTTGACCACAACAAGTAGGATAGCACTCAATGGCCAGAGCTGGAGACATCCTCGATCCGCCACGATGACCGCAGAAGAGGAGGATACGTCTTACATCGACTACGAAACCTTCCTCTCTCCCTCATTCTCCCCCTCAGCGTTCGCCAACAGCCTCGTCCGAACAACGAACAACGAAACCGACAGTCCCCTTGACCTCTCGACTCCCTTAAGCCGTGTCCTCTTCGACTCCCAAGAAATCAACACCCACATAGACACACTGACCACGAAGAGCGCGCTCCCCCTTCTTACCCACACACAAGAACAAACCGCTGCCAGCGCGCGAATAGTCCAAGAAATCGACTCGCAGATTGCGAGCTTGAACGATGGGTATAAGCGACTAGAGAAGGAAGTGTTAGTCCGCTACGAAACAGCAGAAGAGGTACAAGCCGTTGCAAGTCGATTATGGGAGACGGTGAGGCTAGGGCGGTCAGTGGGAAGATGTCTGCAATTAGGACGGCAGCTTGAGATACAGCTGGCTGAGGTCGCGGGGACAGGAAATGTGGTGAAGACACAGGGGCAGAAGGAAGATCACAGGGCATTGGTGCGATGCTCAAATACACTGCTAAGTGTACGAGAATTATTCTCGAAGAGGGGGGAGGGCGAAGAGGGTTATGGTCTCGATCGTGTGGATGTCGTGCGGACGCTGCAGACTTCGGTTCTCGCCCCTGCTGATAGGACAGTTCTCACGAAATCACAGCAGATTGTTCGAGAATTCTCGATGAGTAGTTTGTCCACGGGGACAAATACTACAACCTTCGCGCAAACGGCAGATACGAAATCGAGGACGACTTCCGCCCTGCTGTCATTGTATTTGCTCTCGCCCATGCCGGATCCTACAAAGAAGAAGACCGGGAAATGGGAGCCAGAGCTCTTAATAAATGCGCTCCAAGATTACCTCCGAACAGCACTCACCTCCTCCCTCGCATCGCTCTCTCGTGCTCTCGCCACGCTACCCACCCTCGATCGAACACTACTCGAAGTCTCCGCTCGATGTCAGAACATACTCGCACTGGAGTCCCTCCTATCATCCACCACGCCACCTTCGCATCCCACCATCCCTGAATCGATTAAGCCACCAGCCAATTTCCTACTACCACTTCTTTCGAGCCTCGAAACTGGATCACTTGCATCATACTTCTGGCGAACCCTGGCAGGGCATCTCAGTACGAAGGTCATGGAAATCGTTAATAAGGGAGGTGTTAGCGCAAGAACTTTGAGGAGTAATAAGAATAGCGTGAGGGATGCTATCAAGGAGTGTGTAGTCAGAGGAAGTCAACCACCTGCCGGAATTGGAGGTGTCAAATCGAAGGGAGACGACGCCGAGAAGACCTGGGAGAGAGAGGTGGCGGTTATGGTTGGAAGCGTGGTGGGTGCTTTAGGGAGGTGAAGACGTCGCTCTGCGAGCCTTTTCTGCTGCATGCTCCTGACGGTTATTGGTGTCGGTATTGCCTATGCTCCGATTTCATGCTGTGGTGTACGGCTGAGCTAAGAATATCCGCAGAGATCATCTCACAAACATCTACGGCCGAGTCAATAACACATACAAGAAAGATCGTACTTGACGCCATATCAGGCAAAGGGTCCATGACAGATTCAACATCAAATTCAATTCATCTTGTGACGCAAAATTCGTACTGGGAGAATTCATCTGGTTGGTCAGGCCGATCGCAGAACATGTGCACTGAAGACCCCTATAAATAAGCGAGGGTACATCAACGGCCAAGGCATCGCCACAAGGCACTTGTCCAAGTGCTACTTGCAATTACCGAGTCCTTTCTCCAAAGGCAATGTATGCTCCGGGTTGGAAAATGATTTCAGCAGTTCATGCGTAGACAAATCATTAGCCCACCATTGTGCGCACGCACCCAATGGTACCCCTCATCCGTTGCCCCACCAACATTGTCAACAACGAACATCCCAAAAAAATCTCCTGAACGATTTCTAGCGAACCTATTCTCCTCACAAATACTCAATTTCACCCCTTCACGATTTCCTACAGTCCTCTCTCAACGCCATCATGGCAACACTTCACCTCTCCTCCCCCTCGAAGCCATCCACGCCAGCGATATGCACACCCGCACCACCCCCCAAACACCCGGGCCTACGCCTCGCGGACTTCTTCGACGCCATGTTTAAAACCATAACCGCAATCAGCACCCTCGGTGCCTCAATAACCTTCTCGAAAGTGGTTTCCAACCCGACGGAGCCATGGGTCTACCACGGCATCTCCGGCGACGACATCCAATACTACATTGCCGACGCATTCGTGTGCTTCGCACTCAGCCTCTTCCTCACCACCCTTGCGGCATCCGCACTTAGCTACTGGCGTCCTCAAGCAATTCGATACTTCGGCACAGAGGACAGCCATCATCGGCGGATAGTGGCGTGGTGGGCGACGCTGGTGAGCACTGTGCTCGTTGGGTTGACGGTCGCTGCATTCATATTCCTGGGCATTGTGGTAGCGGGTCTTGTTGGTACTGCAGGATGGCTTTCTTTGGCGTTGACGAGTTTGATGGCCGTCGTAGTGCTAGGTGTCATCGTGTGGCAGAGTCCGATTGGAAGTCCTCCACCTCACGCCCATCCTCGGCCCAAGCATAAGCTGCACAAACCCTTGCCTAGGTATGACGGTGGGTATGGCAGCAGGTATGGCAGTTATCATTCTAGTGAGGGGAGCATGCCTGATGACCAGTTTGTGGTCGGCGAGTATATCAGCGAGGAGAAGATTGACGTTTTCTCAGATGCTGGGGGACATGTGCAGGGTTATCGGAGGCAGGAGGAGGAATTTGGACTTGAGGAGGAGACTGGGAGGGATACGTATGTGGATGGCAGTGGGTATAGGGACTCCAGGCCGTATGTGGAAGAGCCGTTGAGTAGGAGCAGTACGATTGCACGCCCGACAACTGCGGCTGTGCCGCCATATACGGAGGATCTGAGGAGGATGAGACAGATTCGAGCTTCAGAGGAGTATGATGGGCGGTATGGGAATTAAGCGTGGTTGCACCAACGAGCGTGATGATTTTCATATAATTGCATGTACAGGCGAAGGCGTAGGCGTATACTGGGCAAAGGGGAAATATTATGAGCACACTTTATCTTTACCAGGTCCCATAATGAGTTCTTTCTCCTTGCCTCTCATCCTCACCTTCTGGTGGGCGCCGGCCTCAGTGAATCGTTCCGCCAACAAGCCGCAAGTGTAACTCTAATTCGATATCTCATGGCGGAAAATTTCATGCCTGCCATCGCTCAGGCCCTCGCGAACGCTGCATCAATCTCTTTCTGATACTTCTGCAATATATTCTTCCTCTGCGGCTTTTGCGCTGGCGTGACAAGATTCTGGAAATCATTAGCGCGCCTGTCCCAGAGCCGAAGTTGTCTATGATGTGCTCACATTCTGCGGAGTCCACTCCTCTTCCGCAATTATCACATGATCTATTATCTCCATCGATGCCAGTCCACCAGCTCTACCTTTCGACTGCAGCTGCTTGAGCAGGACGTTTTGCATCTTCTTACTCTGATACAGCCTTGATCGTTCTTCAGTAATACCGTTGTCCTTTGCTAACTGAAGCAGGGCAGGCTCTGCCGAGACAATAATTGCAATAGGCTTGACTTGGTTGGGTGAGGCGTAGACACAGATATTTGCTACAACAGCAGCAGTTCGATAGATCGATTCGAGCTGATCAACATTAGCAAGGAAAGCTCTTCATCTCATTCATGAAAACTCACCTTCTCAAGTGCAATATACTCTCCATTCAGTGTCTTCACCAAATTCTTCGTCCGATCAATAATCCGCAAGTGGAAATTCTCATCCCACTCCCCCACGTCCCCCGTCTTAAACCATCCATCCTCCGTAATCGCAGCCCTCGTCTCCTCAGGGTCGTTGTAGTATTCTTCAAATACAGTCGGACCACGAACCCATACTTCGCCTTGATTATTCTTCGCAATGTAGCCGGCCTCGGCGTAGTCAACGAGCTTCACTTCGACCGTTGGGGGCAAGCCTCCTATTGCATCAACTGTCCATTGCAGCGGGTCGCAGAGCGCGGTCATGGATGTGGTTTCGGTGAGGCCGTAGCCGTTGATTTGGAGGCAGACGACCATGGAGATGAAATGTTGCGTCTCTTTTGAAATCGGTCCACCACC
This sequence comes from Hyaloscypha sp. PMI_1271, assembly GCA_021399465.1. Lineage (NCBI taxonomy): Eukaryota > Fungi > Ascomycota > Leotiomycetes > Helotiales > Hyaloscyphaceae > Hyaloscypha > Hyaloscypha sp. PMI_1271. The sequence goes on along the minus strand of JAJTUS010000179.1, from coordinate 81,760 downwards.
CGTGACGCACAGTTTTAGTCTACCACCCGTTGCCTCACGAACCTTACGAAAGATGAGGCTATCCAAGATGCTGGCTCCCGGGATATGATACGAGAGGAGGAAACTCTTGAGTGAAAGGGCGCCCCAAAACATGTTCTTGATAATGGCGTTGCTGCCGTTGACCCTGTTCGAGACGCCTTTCCGAACGTTTTCCCCTGTTCCCAAGGAATCATAGTCAGCATACTTCTTTCAGGTATTTTTGCGCATAGTATGATCTAGTTCCTCTTGGACATTGGCAGTAGAATGTCCGAAGCGCTGTAGCGAATTGCTCCACCTGCTGGAGGAATTAATACACCAAGTAGTTAAGACTTACAGACTGCTGGCACGCCGGCCATGATTGTCGGTTGTAGCTCGCGCAGGTCACCTTTGCAGTTGCGAACTGAGAGGTCGGTTAGTGATTTGGGGCTGCCATAGCCCATTGGTGCGCCCCAGAACAGACAGCAGTTTTCTAGAGCGTACTCGATGACGTGAGCGAGTGGGAGGTAGGCCAGGTAGCTGATGACATGTCAGATATACGTAAGATTGTCTCTCTATGAGATATGTAGGATGAGCTTACACGTCATCTGGGCCGCACATATTGTGAATTGCAAGGCTGCCACCAGCGACTAAGGAATGTTAGAATACGGCAGCCTATCGCGGAATGGACTCTTCTTACTCGATCCAACGACGGCTTTATGTTTAATTGTTACTCCCTTTGGCGCACCAGTAGATCCGGATGTATACATGATACAGCAAGTGTCTTCTGGCTGGGGGGGGATTGGATCTATTGGGTTTTCTGCACCGAACTTCCTCAACTCCTCGAAACTAATAATTCTGAGCCTAGGATGTGCCTCAAGAAGTGCATCCAAGTCTTCTTTAACAAGGTCCTCATCCTTGTCGTAAACGATAACCTCGAGATAGTCGGCCTTCTGGAGTGGCTTGATCAGTGTCTTCAGAAGATACGCGTCGAGAAACATCAGTTTGGCACGCGTTGCTTCCAGCGAAGACGTCAAGCCCTCTTCTCCTAATGTATCATATGCAGTAACAATTGGCATTGACTGAGATGCTGCTCCATGAGCCATTGCAAGCCAATGCATGCTGGGCGAATCAGCCCAAGCTCAACCATCGATCTGACATAACCACTTACCTAGTAGCTGCATACACGTGCACTTTATCACCCTTCGTGAGTCCAAATTCCCGGAATCCAGCACCAACTTGCAAAGCAAGCTCGACATACTCGCTGAACGTGGTCCAAGAATACGAGCCCATCTCAAAATAAGTCCATTCTTTCTCCTCTTCTCTCTCCTTTCCGTCTACCATCTTCTTGATTTTCTTCGTCTCGATGTGCTTCTTGAGCAATGGACGCGTCCCGAGTGCTTTCTCGTTACCGAACTTCTGACCAGCGCGAACGAGCACATCGTAGAGAGTGTGACATCCTTCTTCGGGGATTGAGACAAAGCTATTGACTGCCTTGGGGTGTCGACGGGGAATGGTTTCACCGTCAACTGCTGAGGCGCCGACGGCGGGGAGGGTGAACGGCGGCTTGGCCGTCATTTGGGGGACGGGGAGGTATTTCTTGTAATCCATCGTGGCTACTGATAGCCAAACAGAGAAATGTTCGTTATGTACAAGAAGACGACGTGGTTTACACTGGCTAACGGATTTCTCGGCATGAAATGTCAAACAAGCGCGATGTCAGCGTGTGAGATAAGAGGCGCGGTGCTAGGTAATATTAATAAGCCAGTGTTTTAGGGGCTCCGAGCGGATCATAGTTTTTAGCGGGGCTGGCTGATAGGGGATGGTGAGCCTATATTTTAGCGACTACCCCCTATAAAAGTCGCTAAAAATAAATGTAAACTTACCCGCCAGCTAGTCGACGAAGACTCCCCTGAAAGTTTGATCATTCTGTCTGCTAACTTCTCTCACCTTTAAATCCCAACTGCTGTATGTATGTACGGGCCACAATGGCCTCTAGGTAAACCCCTCTTTTCCACAGCAAACATGGGCATGTAATGAGTGGCATAGTGGAAAACGTGCCGCTGTGAATGTATATCAGCTCGGATGTCAACCAAAGTGGGGCAAGGGGAGATTTCTAGAAAGCATAAACGATGAGATTCAAGCTGTGCAGGACCTAGAAAAGGTCAATAATACTATCTTTGGCGTGCTAGCTTCCTCCAAGTATAGCTGAGCAGGTTTATAGAACGCTTAAGGTTAGATCAGAAGGGTGCTTTCATCCTCTAGTTCCACACCACTTGCCTCTTGTTGAGATTTCGAATCTCCCCCTCGCCTAATCTTACTTCCCACTTATACTTATTCAATCTACGTATTCCCCCTGCCTGTTCCTTCCCCTTCGTACTATCCACAAAGTCAACAATCTGCGTGATCTCCGTGCCAGTCTCATCAAACCCAGACTGAGCACATCGGTCTGCCCATAAGGTCCTTCTCCAGCGTTCAAGTCTGCTTTACTGCTCGCAAAAATCACCACTTTGTTGGCGACGGGATCATCAATGACGTCAGGGACGGCCACTTTAGAGGTTCCAACACGGGCCATGGTGTGAGCGAACATTTTGCGGTACACTTCATTGTTGTAAGGCTTCTGACCCCAGGATCCCGCTATAGGAGATAAGTGAAGGAAGAGGCAACAGAAGGAGGCAGAAATTCTGGGAAAGGTGAGGTGAATATAACCACCAGTTCGAAACTCATGATAATGTCTTTATTCCAGCTTTCATAGGCGTCCATGATTGCTTGAGCAGTGTTGCGCGTGTTGGACATGGAGCTGGGGTTTGTTGGGGACATGTTCACTACAGACTAAGGCGGCGGGATCCTCGTAGATAAGAAGCACAAGATTGTTAGAAGTGCGAGAGCACAAAAGGGCCGTTGAGGCTTTGATGTAATCTTACCTAGACAACAGTCCCGCAACACCCCTTAATCCATGACGCCAATCTCGTCAGAGCATCATCCCTTATTATCTGTGACACTAGACTGTGCTACGACTAGCTAACTTTCTAAAGCATGTTTCTGCATCTTCTAAACCTTTAAATTAGTTTATTGGGATGTATCTGAATTTGACACATAGTCAATAATATTTGGATCTACCGTCGTCCAACTTTGAACCAGTACGGAGCCACATTGATTTTTCATTCACTTGATATTTCCTCCAGAGGGATCACCACATTGTTGTAAAACTCAACTCCGACCCGCCAGGGCTCGTCTTCGTCAAAATCAGGCTGAGAGAAGCCCAAACACCACTTCACAACCTCACAATATCTGGTGCCAACGCGAAACGCAAGCTCTGAATCTACACGAAGCATTACTCTTCTTCTTAGTTCCAACGCCTCGACCTGATGGAAATGCTTCATGTCTGGCGAAAGCTGCACCGCCGCATTGCTGCTCTGTCGGGGGACAGCCGCCAAGATGCTGATCATAGGGGTCCAAAGGGCAATCTCAAACAAGACCAAGCCGAAAGAATATATATCGTACTGTATCCTGTACCCGCTTGCTGCAACACCTTGATAGTTTGGGTGGCGATAAATGGCAGATTCGAGGTCCCCAAGAACCTTTCCTTGGTCGATGGTTTGAGCTTCGGTGTGTTGTCGAGAGTAGCCGAAACCTTGGATGAGTGCAGAGCTGATTGCTTGAAATGGAACACTCTGGTTCTCATCGTAGAGTTGAGGAAATATGATATTGTCGCTGGTGATGGATTTGTGCATCCAGTCGCTGCCGTAGAGTTTTGCTAATGTATGTGCGACCTTTTCCGCCAGTTGGTAACGCTTCTCCAGCGGAGGCTTGAAGGGAAGGCTATATATTTTTCGTAAAGAGAGGGGCTGCTTTTGAATCAAATTCGAGCTTACTGGAACAATAGCAGGAAGGGGAAATCGAAAGGCTAGCCACCAGCTGTGAAGTTCTGGATCATCGACATATCCCACAGCTTGGAGGGTGTGAAGTTCGCGAGCTGCATGGGGAGCACTCAGGAGAGACACCAGTCTTTGAATCCGCTTCTCTAAGGTGACCTTCTCTTGCTCCGTAATGTTGCTATCGTATTGTTTCTTTTCGAGGAGATAGCACACATCTTTGCTGGACCCTGCTCTGTGCAAGAAGCGATCTTTCTTGCGATTAATAAGAGGCACATCTCGAAGGTCGAAATGTTCTGTCTTGACCAATCCCGTTATTGCACTCCCAGGCTGGCATGAAATGATCTTCAGTTGAGCTAAGAACCGCATGTCGATTTCAGATTGTTGTTGTCGAGGGCTTGCTTCATTATACCACCTAAGCAGATCCTCGAGCTCTGCCAACTCAGCCTGGGGGAAAAGCAAGTTTCGTGCAGGTAGCTCGTCAAATCTCTTATTTACTGCGGTGTCGGTTGTTGTCAAAGCGGAGAGGGATTGAGTATCTGAAGAGCTCCCTACAACCTGGATCGCAAAGCGTGTGACTTCCTGTTGGGAAGTTCTCAGCTGGCTCTCCGACAGAAGTTTCTGAAGTCCATCGACGTGTGCCTCGACTAAGCCGATGAGCACTCCAAACATTGCTCTATCCTTAATGGCCCACTGGAGTCGTTTGGCGGAGCCAGGAGTAACTGATAGATGGGCCCGCTGATCCGCGGGCGAATGTTTCTCTCCAAGATACTTCAGATGTGCATTAGCAGCTCGTAGGCTTCGCTGCATTCTCGCAATTCTACTCTTCTGCTTTTCCACATCTTGCTTAGATGCATCTTCAATCACAAGGCCGTATCGTTCCCTCAATTGATCTGCATTCGAGAACAGCTGGTCGATCCTTCTCAAAGCCCTTTCGATGAGATCTTCGAAGGGTACGAGGCTGTGATGAAGCGGCCCATGTTCAAGACCAGAAAGTGAGCCCCAGATATCGAAACGAGCTCGGCTGGTTTCAATGCGAATCAAGAGATCCTCGGAGTCCTCCGGGAAGGAAATGGCATCCCCCCACAGTCGTCCAAGCCTTGGCAGCTGTGCTGTACGCAAGGCGCGCGAGGCCAACCATGGATACAGTCCCATCAACCATATTTAGAGACGATAGAAACGTTACTTGCTTTGTGGGAGAACCAGGATTGGGTGAGTAATCGCGTCTTCAAGAGGTATGATAGTGCAAAGAGTGAGGCGAGAGGGGGAAAAGTGGAGTTGTGTGAGCTAAAAAAAATGCCAAGGAAAACCACCCCTATCACTGCATCCTCCCCCTGTCAGATTCGAACACCCACCGCTAAGTTGACTTAACACAGCCCGCGTACCAAGCCACGTAGGCCCCGAAAGGCTAGACCTGTCTCTTGACCCTCTCCAGGTTTCAATGCATTATTCAACTTCAACCTCCAGGCAATCCAGTAGAATCAGACATGCTATGTTCAAAATGGCAGAATTTGAATTTGTCACAACGTTCGATTTATCAAGCCGTGGACATGTACCCCGCTCCAATACGGTCATTGGAGAGGTGGAGCCTGCTCTTGAAGGTCTTCCAACGCCAAGGCAGGGTTCGTTCGCATCATTCGTCTGCCATCTCAGCCATCTAGAGGCAAAATTACGAGCCGACTCTTCTCTTGTACTCGACGGCCACTCTAAGATCCGCAAGACGAAACATATTCTCGGCAGGGGCAACACCTTCCTCGTGCGTCAGGCTTCGTGGGTCAAAGACTCAAACGAGCCTCCCCTAGAAGTGGCGCTGAAGGAAATCATACCAGATGGAGTCACGGACAGTCGTCCCACCAGGCAAGTCAAGCTTTACATCTTCCTCAAATGTCAAGCTAAAGTGGTTCAAAGTGATTGGAAAGATATCCTGTTTGAGATTCGGGCACTTCTTCACGGACCTCTAAGGTATCACCCAAATCTAGTCCGCCTCCTTGGGCTTCAATGGGGTCTATCTTCGTTATCAGAATCCACATATCCAACACTTTTGATGGAATGTTCAGTTCTAGGCTCCTTGAAACACCTCCAAGAGTCCATGGATCCGTTACCGTTCGCCACAAAACAAAAATTATGTCATGACGTTGCGAGGGGATTGTCTGCACTGCACGCTTGCGGAATTGTCCATGGAGACATGAAACATGAGAATGTTCTGATCTATCGAAACCACAATCCGCAGCTGGAGCTTCTGGGCGTGGTCTACACAGCGAAGCTTGCTGACTTCGGAGGCTCTGTCATGGATATGGGTAGCGAGGAATTCCGACGTCTAGAATCATCGACTTGGCCTTTTCAAGCACCCGAATGGTCAACCCCCCTTTCACGTGATGGCATGAAACTGGCAGATGTCTACTCATTTGGGCTGCTCATTTGGAGAGCGTTCGCAGATGGTAAAGGCTATGTGTCCTTACCAGGAGCTGCCCAAGACTCCTCTATTGAGGACAAGGAAAGCTTGGACGCCCAAAAGCAAAGAGATGGGTTCACGAATATTGCGGTTGCAGATCTATACAAGTACTCAACTGACCATAAGGTACCTCGGGAGTCGCTTGATATTACCGTATACGTTCTACTCGCCACTCTTAGATTTGACCCTGCGGATAGAAGCCTGGTGAAAGCTCAGGCAGCATTGAGGGGAACCAAGTAAGCAGGTCTTTAGATTTCCAGAAAGACCATGCACATGCAGATAACATATGCTTAGATTAGTAAAGGTAGAAGCACTGCTGAATTTGATACGGATTGAGAGTAATGAATGGGAAGCGACACATTCCTCGGGTCCTCCAGTAAGCCTACCAAAGGGGATGACCAATTCTGATTATGTCGAGCTAAACATGACTTCAGGGAAAACATGGCCTTACGAGAGATAGCCTCAGATTCTTTCTTGGCAGAGGAGGCAAAAGCGTTGACTTTCAGGACAACTTGTATATCTCTGCCATCTCAGAGGTCATATTCAGATACTAACAAGGTATCAGGCCCGGATATCGCCCACGGTTGAGTGAACCCAGTGCTGGAGAGTTCGTATTTGAGCCCTATAAATTGAAGTTGATCCTATCTTGGGAACAGCAGCAACAGATTGTGGAAGAGTTCAAAGCTGCTGCTGTGCGCATAACGGGTCAGGTTCTCGACCTGAAAAGGACGGTGGCCGCCTTTTATCTCTTTCAATGCCACCTGGAAGAATTCGGGGTTGTTTTGAATTCTCCAGAAGCAATAGAATGGTTGTGCCAAGCAGCAGCTGATGATGAGAGTCACGAAGATGCCGATTATCAAGCTCAAGCCTGGATATGGAGGTTATCTCGAGTTTTTGGCGTTGAATTGAACATTCCGAAGAAACAACTTGAAGATCTTTTGAGGATATCGGTCGTCAGGGGTCACAGAACGGGACTAGAGGATCTCTCGCAGCTTGCCTTTCACATCCGCAGCTATGATAACGCAAGTTGGGAAGCCCTTTACTTGGATGCACAAAGATTATTTCTCAAGTTTACCGGAGCAGTTGGAATGGCATACTTCCTGCCTCATCGAATGACAATCAAATTCAACCTACACAATCTGGTTGAACTCGATGCGCAGCTCCGTCTGCATCTTGGGGAGAACTACGAGAAATCATTGAAAGCTGGGGCAATCTCGGAAAACCATTCAGGAAACACTCCCCAGGCTTCAACCAATACCGGCGAAGACGTCAATGACTTTGACAAAATATATCTCAATGAGAGAGGTCATGGCCTTCTTCACTTCGCAGCAGCCAACGGCAACATCAAAGCACTGCGGCATCTTGTCGCAAAGTATAACTGTAACATTGATCTGCCAAATCAGCACGTTGACGAAACGCCACTTATATGTGCTTGCCAAGGCGGAAACCTTGATTGCGCGATATATCTCTTAGAACAAGGAGCGAACCCAAATGGGTGGCGATTCAGCAATGAAGGCCCTTTACACTGGATGTGCAGTTTTCCCCTCCCCGAAATAGAAATCCTTGTACCGACGCTCATCGCCGAAGGGGCCGATATCGAGCTCTACGGAGGCGGCATGCGTCACGATGTTCGCGGGATTCGAGCAGACTGGGAGCACAATTTTGACATCACCGTGACTCCACTCGGCAGAGCAGTTCTCATGAGAAACGTCGATGCGGTCGAGGTCCTTCTAGAACTTGGCGCAGACCCGCTTACAAAGACAGGCAACAGGCATCAGGGACAAATGACTGGCCTTCACATGCAAAAAGAACTCTCGGTCTCCTGTCCCCTCGAACTTGCCGCTGTGTTGACATTACCCCGCATCTTGGAGAAAATGCTTGCCCATATCGACCGCTCGAATCGGGAGAAGCAAATGAGAGTTATCGATGAAGTGGCCATGCTTGATCTGGCACACAACAAGAGGGTCACCAAATTTGACCCTCTCACCCTTCAGAGCCGTCTTGTAAGATGTGGTGTTACCTACGTGACCGATCTGCGTACGACGTTATTTACATTATCGCGCCGGGCACAAAAGTGGCATGAAGCCCGTGATAACGAAGAAATAAACAAAGAGAGGAGCGAGGTTCTTTGCAGAGAAATCTCCCTCGGGAACGTTGACATTGTTCAATGCTTACTCGATCTGAACTATCCAGTCAATGGATGCAAAGGATTCAAGCCGATTGAGCAAGCGATATCTCTCAATCATGAAAACATTTTCCAGCTCTTGCTGAAACATAAGGTGGATTTGACTTCGATTCGTACCACACCTGATGGGTCTCAGCTTTCATTGCTCCACCTCTGTGCCTCTCGGCCAAAACAGTCAAGGCCTGGAAGAATGATAGTCGATCACTTGATTTCGGTTGGATTACCACTTGACATAAAAGATGGTAAGAGGTCCTCACTTGTGCTAGCAATACTCAATCAAAACTTCGACGTCGCCACCGCTCTTTTAGAGAATCAAGCAGACCTCAATGCCCCATACCAGATAGAATCGCCAGGATTAGATGAGCACTTTCGGGAGCCAGAAGTGCGAACGGTGACAATACTTGCAGAATTATTGGTTCTGCATACTGCTGGCTCTCTTGAATCACTCCGATTCCTATTCGGCAAGAACCCAGCAGGCTCACTCCACAGACCCGATTTCATCGTCGACAAAACGAGGAATCTCTCCGCATTCCACATTTTGGCAGAGAGCCAGCAGTTTACAGAAATTGCTCAAATAACGCCGCAGATTCTCAACTTGTGCGGGCAAGCATACTCTGAGCCTTCTTGCATCAACTATAGGCATCCTATACTTGGCTCACCACTCTACTACGCTGCTTCGGTTGGGAACCTGGCAGTTGCTTCCCTCCTTTTGTCCAAAGGAGCAGATGTGAGCAGTTTAGCTGGACCTAATCTTACTCTTTCCGTGCACTCCCTTCTCCGGGCGGAGGAGTCCTGGACTGCCTTGTGGGCAGCAATCCTTCGTTATGATGAGGAGATCCAGAACTTGTTAGCATTTCCACCATCTGACCCCCTTCATCTCAAGCTTGATTCGAGATTGCTGGCCAACCTTGAGAGTATTATTGAGAGGTTGTTCGAGAGAGACAATGATCAATTAGCCAGAGATGCGTGGAAGAGACTCGCTCAAAGGAAAGGAGGGCTGACAAAGAAGCATAATGATGCTGTTAGCGCGAGGATAAAGAAGAGAAGCGAATACCAAGCTACGAAAGATGACTTGCCCGTTGAATTGTGGAGGTTAGAGGATAGCGACGGTGAGGTGAATAAAGTTGACAAAAAGGTCGCAGAGTTGTCTGGAAAGGAGTGGGTTACAGATGAGTTAAGGAAGTATTTCCCACCTGGGCTGTAGGCTACGACGAAGTTTCATTGCTGCATCTTTCGAACCAAGTACAGCCGGGGCTTTTAGAACGTTCAGGCAAAGCTCAAGTCTCTCCAGGCACTTTTTTCAGGGCTCGATCAGAATTAAGCGATCTCGCCTAGCCTTTACAGGGGCGAGTCAGTAAAAACTGAATCAAGAGGAAATTGAGGCAAGAATCTCTCTAGACATATGGTGGAGGTAACCCCTTCTATATAGTTGCGGTTATTAAATCAGGTAATGGGGGAACAGACTTTTCTTGTGATTTCTGGGCCACTCCAAATGTCTACTTTGAAGCCTGATCACGTGACAGAATGTTGTTGATATTAGCCTAATCTCAATCCGGTACCTGAAGATTGATAAGCAGCTCCTTTCACCTCTTAAAATTGACGACAAATGCCCCCCAATGTAGCTTGCATCTGCCTTCCCATGCCCAAACCTAGCCACCCATATCGCTAAAAGAGCCTGCCACCAATGGGACATGCCTACTTTGGCCTCCTATCCATACACACCTCTGCCCCCACAGTGCATCCGCGTCCTACACCTGCATCCCGGACCCTCCGACGCGCCTCTGGAGTGCGAGTTCGTGACACAAAAAGTCGATGGCAAGTCCTACGAGGCATTATCTTATGTGTGGGGCGATCCGGTAAGCCTTCCCCTCAAGACTGCTCCGAGTCTCTCGTCTCCCTAGTCCGTCTCTCAATCCCACAATGCTAATTTACAAAAAGACTCCCGTCGCATTCGTCAAATGCACCGATCACCAGGGAAACGCAGGTTACCTCGGCGTAGGCGCGTTCCTCTCCAAGGCCCTCAACGCCTTCCGTCTCCCTTCAGAGACCCGTAGAATATGGGTCGACGCCCTCTGCATCAACCAAAAAGACGTTTCAGAGCGACAGTCACAAGTTCGCCTCATGGGCGCCGTGTACGGGAAAGCAGAGCACGTTTTATGCTGGCTTGGGCCTTTCCCTCCTGACCCCGACTCCGACACAAAAGCTAAACACACGCTTTCTTTTCTACGGAGATTCAACGAGAAGCCTCAAGAGTTTTTGAAGGCAGCTCATCAACACCTCCATTTCGGTGAAGAGGTTACAGAGACAGCCGACGATGTCGCATTACTTGACTCTTGGCTTGGGATCAAGCAGTTGTTTGACATAGAGTATTTCCACCGCGCATGGATTATACAAGAAGTTGGACTTGCACAGCACGCTCGCTTTTACTGGGGTTCTCAATCAACGTACCTCGATTGGTCCGAGATCGCCACATTCTGCAGTTTCATGGACTCAAAAGGCGCCTCCATCATTAACCACCTTGGCCTGAAATCATGGGTTGCAAATCACATCAACCTCGTTTGGGCAAACGACGAGAATGGGAAGCCGGTGCATAATTTTGTCGAGGTGTTGCATTGGGCGAGGGTCCACAGGAGTACGGATCCGAGGGATTATATCTACGCGCTGCTGAGCCATGCAAGTGCCAGTGTGGATGGAAAGTTGATTGTGCAGCCGAATTATAGGATTTCAACGGAGGAGGCGTATACAGATCTTACAGTGAACGTTATACAGCGGACGAGTAGTCTGCATATCCTGGCTTTCGTCGACCATCATGAGGAAGCTGGGGTTTTAGTTTTGCCAAGCTGGGTACCGGATTGGCATGCGTTGAATTTGGTTGCTCCGCTCCGGTGTCCAACGAAGTCTGCATCAGAAACAGATACTAATTTCTCGATTACCAAGTTGGAGAAGGGAATGGCGTTGAAATGTCGTGGCTTTAACATTGACACAATACGCGCGATGTCAGATATGATCGAGCCTAGCGGACTCACCGTCACGACGCTGGAGAAGGAAGAGCAGAAGAAAATTCCTTTCCTCGTTGACCACATCTGGCACAAAGTTGCTTTGGAACCCGAAATTCCACTGAACTCTAACGAAGAGTTTCTTGAAGCACTTAGCCTCATTCTCACTGGTGGCTATCGGGACTACTTGGACTCTACCTCGGGAGAGGAGCAGAAGAAACAGGTGGCGGACCTTGCAGCTCTGATTCTTGAATATGAACGAATACGACCAGCGGAATACCGGAACGGATTTCTTGCCAGTCTATCTTCTGAAAACAAAGCTGCCGTTCGAAAGTTAGCTGAAACAGGCTCGGCACATCAGTTCGTCCAGGATATGACTTGGACCTCTATGTGCCGGAAGGTTTTCCGGACAACCAAAGGATATTTCGGCTTAGGTCCTCGAATTATGAGAACAGGAGATATCTGCACTGTTCTCTCCGGCGCGATATATCCGATGGTCTTGCGTAAAACAGGCGACGATAATTTCCAGTTGATCGGTCCGGCATTAATGTATGCCTTTATGAATGGTGAATCTGCGAAAGCATGCCAAGAGGGAGCATTCCTGGAGCAGGAATTCGAGATTCTCTAATAAATAAACCCGAAAAGAAAGAATCATATGTCAATGTCTTCAACCCACCTCACTACTCCACGCCACCAACTTCAACCTGTCTTGGGGAGAATCTTCTCGATACTTCGCACGACGCCCTTTGGTGATGAGAGAGATTGTGATCGTAAGACAATTCAAGTTCCGCTTTACAGGTTTTCGATAGATGTAAGTTGGCAAACTTCACTCGAGGTTGAGCATGGTTGGTCCAATCGTTGCCTACACGACTGCCTCCGCCCACCACTCATTGATCCGGCCTACTTGTCGCATCCCCTCGGGCTGGAACGCACCGAAGATGCGCTCCGCACGCCACCGATTTCCTCTCGTGTGCCGGCACACGAGAGGATGTTCACTAGAAAGGAAGATGGCGACGGCGATGGCGACTAGCACATTACTGCAAGAGACTATCTCGCGTGCTAGACCAAATTAACGTATCACTCTTTTGGCGCGTGTGCGATGCTGCCACGCAATGAGGGAGGCATGCTTCTCGGGTATAAATCCTTAGTAAAGTTGAAATAATTGGCTGAGAACAGGCACCGGAGATATATTAGGTTATAGTGGATATAATATATTAGTTTTCTCTAGTGTTACTAGTAGATGAAGAATACAAACCAGTAACTCTATCCTACTATAAACAAGCCTATACCAGATAAGACTGAAGGCTAATTATATAAAGTTCGGGACTTTATTCCGTGCAATAATAAGGGTTTCTCGTATTACCTTCTGTCCAAGAGCAAAGTATATATAATAATCCAGAGAAGCTTAAAGCCAAATTTTATCTGTCTATAAGGTTTGCAAGGAGAAGCCTCTGCCAAGAGAATTTTCTCGGAACATTGCAATATGCAATAAAAATCAGAAATCAAACACATTTCTATATAAAATTTCTGCAGACATTACATTTAATCCCGCCAGTGTTTGGGTTCCGGACGCCCTCTCTAATTATCTATACACGGAATTCTTTATTCAATTACTAGGTATACAGTTTTATTACATATTATACTTTCAGATTAGCTAATTAATCAAGTGAGTAATAAAGGCTGTTTTTTGTTGTATATCACAGAAAAGCGGGTAATAGTATTAGAGGTGCAACTATTGGACAGTAAGTATGGGTGACACCACTTCATCTGGGGCAATCGAGCCACCCCCATCCCTCTGTGTAAACAATGCCCTACTTCACATGAGGCTCAGAATCAAGGTCCGTGGTTCTCCAGGTAATAATGACTCTATCCAATAAGTTTCATCTCTTTATACGCCCAACGTTTTCTGCGACGTGCAACAAACATTGCCTTTATTCTCCCTGATATAGTGGCTAGCGAAACCGACTTCTGGCCTTGAAACACTTCCAGAATGTAAATCAAGCCACAATGCCAAGATGTCACGCTAAACGGGAAGCCGTATTGCGTTTCTCTAGCCCCTCTTGACTGTGATATGCAGCCCAAGCCTCGCCGATAAATATTTTGCAATGTCTTGTGTTGTTTTTGAACCGGTATACTGGAAAACAAAGAATGCTTCCTGATCTTCTCCTTTGATAATAGTATACGAAGCATTTCTTTGAAGATCGTCTCCTTCGGATTCAGAGTTCTCGATTTGAGAGCGGTTGTTTTCCCGAATTGCCACATGAAGGGATGTGATGCGGTATTCACAGACGGAACAAGGGTAACAAGTCGACACCTGGAAATACACGAATCCATCATCGCAGTAAATCCATCGTGGGAACTCCCACCCATCGATTCTCACACTGAAGGAGGCAATTGTAAGATGTGAAGCAAATGTTCTGATTTTAGGATGGGCCTCGGATTGATCGTCGTTTATAGCCTTCTTGGATACAGCTTCGGGAGGTGTATTTGAGATTGGGGATAAGACTGCAGCCGGCGAGCCTTCTGTCGGAACTGGCTCAGTATCTGAGGCTTCCTCAAGAGGGACTATCTCGTCCAAAACACCCCGGTCCCCAAGTTCTTTGATATAATCCATAATGGTACTTTTATGAGTCATAATAATGCTGCTCGAGTATCCTTCTTTACCAAGCTCTCGACGTAATTCTTTCCAGACAGCTTTATCATCACCAGCACGAGTCGAAAGCACTGACCCCTCACTGCGAGAAGATAAGGTTGCCGTGATCCAATTCAAAGATTGCCGCATTTTTCGGAGCTCGGATCCTTGCCGGTCCATTTGCTGTTCAACCCTGCCTTGGGAGCTCATGGAAAGCAAGTTCAGAAACACGACTATGGCAGACGTATACGTTGATATCTTTGCCCTCAGCCCATTCAAATCGGCCATCTCTCCATTTCCGAACCGGACTTGGTTCCAAAACCTTTTCCCCGCCCTAGCATTGTCGCTCAAAGCATTGTACTTTTCTAGGGTCCGGTCAAGAATCCGTAGATTCCGGTGGCACCCAGCAATAGCAGTCTTCAGCTCTTGAGTAGTATTACCATCATCTTTCGTACCATGGAAAAGCGAGTTTGGCTTTGTGGCTTCTTGCTCGATGCGGCGGAGAACCAAATGTAGATTCTCGACTTCGCGGGTCAACTCGCCGTGTTCGCCGCAGGCTTTTCGACTGTTCTGAACTGTCTTCCAAACTAGTTGAGTAAGGCCAACAAAATCCCCAACCGAGTATCCGAACGACATGATAATCTGTTCGGGTGGCGATTCCACCGAGTGGACGTGAGGCTGCTGCTGTCGTTGCCGATAACAAATGGCGTAAGCTTACTGCTGGCTTAAGTAGGTGGTAAATACTTGGTACGGCTGCTCTGGGGTAAAAAGCTGGCTGATACTAGCTGTCGTTGAGAAGTCAAATGTTCTATAGAGTTTGGCGAATTGCCTGAAACGGCCACATTGAGCCGCTTGAGCGTCCCAAGGCCTGATCGCTTCAGCACCCAATAAGACCCGACCTATTCAGGATTGATCTTCACAGGTGTCAGCCCTGGTGAGGCTGAGCGCTGACGACATGTTTCGCAGCTGGATGCGACGATCTTCCTCTTTATTCCGTTTCCTATCTGTAGTCGACCTGATATTTTGGGGCGCTATATTGTCCTCTGTCTTCTCTCTAAAGAACTCTTCCGCGATCGAAACGATAAACCCACGGGAATACCGTACACCCCCGCCCCGCCGGTAACTGCGACCGAACCGGACCAACGAACTCCTTGAACCGGCCCAAATTCGTCCTGCGAAGCTCTCCCATCCAATCTGCCTCACTAGTGCTCTGCTAGTGGGTATGTCAAATCCTAAGGACTTTACTGTCGGCTGGATTTGCGCTATAAGTACGGACGGAATACGTGGCTGCACGAGCGTTTCTCGACGAAAAGCACGAAGGACCGGAATATGTGTCCCATAATATAATAACGATTATAGACTGGGCAAGGTTGGGAAATACAATGTCGGTAATGCCGTCTTACCCGACGGGGAGTACGGCACAGCTTCTGCGGCAATCGTCGCAAGATACATGCTGTAAAGCTTCCAAAATATTAGAATCGGTATAATGGTCGTCGGTATCGGAGGCGGTTCGCTAACTCGACAGCATAATATCCGTCTGGGCGACATCTTCGTGGAAGGGCGGCGTCTTCTAGTACAACTTTGGCAAGACAATACAAGATTAGAGCTTCCAGAATACAGGGTTCTTGAACCAGCTACTAATAGTCCTGCGAGCAGCAGTAAATGAACTCAAGATGCAATATAAGAGTAAAGGGCATTAGTTTGAACCGGCTATTAATACTGTTCTCGAGAAGAATATAAGGCTATAGAGGAAGTATAAGCAGCCAGGTCCGAGTAATAATAGGCCACATTAATCGGAAATCACCGATTCGATGAATGTTAAAAGAAGTTGTGCGACTCTTTGTAGTAATAGAGATGCGAATATAATATTTTAATAGACAACTTGACTCCGATTTAGTCTCTTATATATCTTATATAGAATCCCGTCTAGACCAGAACTTTTATTTACCCCAGGCGGGACAGTCCGTTTTGCGTGCCAGATCCATTGTTATTACAGCTATTATACAGAGAGTCACATCGATTTTGTTTGAGATTACGAACAATAGCAACCATACCAACTACGAAATAACGTTTCGCGAATAGAACACAGATATAGATGTAGAAAGCAATAGTGTTGCCGCCCGCCACATAACTCAAGTGATAAAACGATATTGCGATTAAACCTGGTATAAACTAGTTCAAGTTGGGATCTTGATTAGTAATTGAAATAATTCGGTTCGAGAACTCTGGCAATGGCAGCTGGTCAGGGCCGTCTCGACTCAGGGCGTGGCGGGGGAACGAGCCGAATCTAAAGGAATGATAAGCAGTGGCAACGTCACCTCGACGTAGAAATGTTCAAACCTCAAAGCCGTTCCGCATCCGTGAGGCGTTGACCGGCATTACCTCTCTTTGCGGCTCCAAACGTGCATTGACGCCACGACATGATTTGGCAGGAATACTTGCACTTTCCGGAGATGTGCAAACGCGGCAAACTCACCTCATCCGTAATCGTCGATTAGTTAGTTGTTCGTGGTGTTAATCCGTACCTTACCTCAGGCCCACCAATAGCAACCGATGCCACCCCACTCCAGGAATTCGTCCTTTTGGGAGAGGGATGTGGTGGACAGGCCATAAAACATCCCCCGGCACCCGCGCATGAGAGAGGCGTTCCGTGGTTCTGTCGCTGACCCAAAGAAGACTTTTTGCACACGAGCAAGTCCATCATTCTGTCCCCCGCCCTCAAAAAAAAAAAAATCAAAAAAAAAACCCCCCCCGCGTAAACAGCACAGTACGTTGAAACAAGACATACCAAGCCGGCATAGATCTTCCCAAGACCGTAGAATTTCTGTGCTCGGCGATGTGCCTTCCATCGTTGAGACTCTTGGAAATCCGCCATGACCAAAGCTTAGCAAAGCCACTCTCGCCCTCGTGCGCGCAGGGAAAGCCGTCGTTGGCCAGCCGCCGTCCTCTTGCCTGGGAGATCTATGTACATGTATCGAGCGGATCTGCCAAGGTGATAGTCCGGCTTGGATTTCCTTCTAATTCTTAGGAGAGTGACTTGGCGGGACCCACCCAAGTCCCTGCGAGCGAGATTTGGACACATCTGGCCCCACACTTCGAAGCCGAGGAATCAGAAGGAGAATTAAAAAAGAAAGGAAATAAGGTCAGGCAAGACAGTGGAGGGAGGCTCCTTGGCGGTGGATTTTCGATATCTCTTATCAATCTAATCCGTACTGCGAGATGCGGCCCTGGAGAGTGCAAAAATCAGCGAAGCAGCTAGAGCCGAAGAAGCACTATTCCTTTCCTTTCTAGGCCGCGGCGCCACCAGATCCTCTCCTTCCCCGCGCTAAAATTAACCCCGCGGCGGAGCGTTCCTGGCGAGCGGTTTGGGCACGTTTGTGGTTCCGGCGATGTGATTGGTCGCTCCCAACGACATTTCATCCTCGCCTTCAGTGCGACCTCAAAACTTCCCGGAAATCCTTTCTGCGTCGCCGTTGTGTTCCCACGGAGACGCACCAGGCCGCCAGGAGCGAACGAGATCCGCATCTGGAGGCGTCCACCCCGCGCACACTGGACATGAGTCGCGTGCCCGTGTCTCGATGATCGAAAGGCTACAAAAAAGAGTTGTCGGCCGGGGCAGAAACCATCGCTGGTCAGCCTGGCTGTCACAGCTCGTCGGAGAACACAACGCTCAAGTCGAAACTGAGCAGTCCGATAGGCTGTCGAAACAGCCGTACCCATAGGTGAACTCCGATAGATGTTCTGTTCTGGAAGGTTGCGCAATAAGGGAGGCCTCCGCTTGGATTGCGTGCATAGCGGCGTGCATGAATGCCTTTGATTTGCTGCCCCGCTATCGCGCACGCCTCCAGCATCATCTCATCTCCTGCAACAGACGGGAGGTCGGAGGCTCCGCCGGGCACGAGCAGGACGGGCAGGACTGTACCTGTACCTGTCGAGACTTCTCTGAATTCGAAGCTGAGCTGGAGCGTGCTCCGATGCCAAGCTGTCATTGGCCCCAAGCCCGCGGCTGCGTGATCTTGGGAAGCTTCAGTTCGGCTTCCAAGACGCCAACGACCCCGCTACAGCAAACTACCACGCACCACCACGGAAAGCGCTGTTAATCAAGCATGCTTAGCTGCCCCAAGTTGCGCTGGGTGAAGTGCAAAAAGGCGCTGGTGAGGCACGGCAGCGTCGGAACCGGTTGCGTTGGGTGGGCTGAAGAGACGGAAACAGGATCGACAGGAGGCAGACCAGTGAGAGGCGCGTCGAGCGAAGCCCTTCGTGCAGCATTGTGCGCCACCCTTTGCAGCTTAAAATCTTGGCGTGCGGAATGGCTTGCCATTCGTCCCTTTTGCCCCGCCAGGAAGCGAGGGAGCCCCGGCCAGAGGCGTATCCCCAAAAAAGGAAATCGCACCCCCCCCTGCACAAATCAGCTGCATCGCCTTTCTTGATATAAACCTCCCCCTCGACCTCCTGGTCACCCTTCTCGCTCCAGTCACGCACTCATCAACAAGCAAGCGACTGCCAACAGGATCTCTTGTGCCGTCCTCTCGATCTGTCTGTCTATTGACACGCCGATATAATGGCTGCTCCTCGAGTTACCAACAAGACCTCCGGAGGCAATGCCGCTTTCCACAACTTCAACAATGACTTCGCACACATTGCCGATCCCAACGAGCGACGACGACTCGCCCTCGCTGAGATCGACAAGGCCCCTTTCGGATGGTACCATGTCCGCGCCTGTGTTGTTGCTGGTATCGGATTCTTCACTGACTCCTACGATGTAAGCTCCCCGCATATCCACACTCAGACGCGTCTAACAAGCCCTAGATCTTCGCTATCAACCTGGTGACTGCCATGCTGGGCGTTGTTTTCTTCAACGACAGCAAATCCAAGGGCACCATCCCCACCAACTCCGATACCGCCATTAAGGTCGCCACATCCGGAGGAACGGTTCTCGGCCAGCTGGGCTTCGGTTATCTTGCAGACGTCGTCGGACGAAAGCGCATGTACGGACTCGAATTGATCATTATCATCTTCGCAACCCTCGCTCAGGCTCTTTCTTCTTCCTCCCGCGCCATCTCTATCACTGGTATCATCATCTTCTGGCGTGTTCTCATGGTAAGCCTACGATTCAGGGGTAAAAACAACAAGGCTAATTCGACCAGGGTATTGGAATCGGTGGTGACTATCCATTGTCTTCTATTATCACATCTGAGTTCGCGACCACCAAATGGAGAGGTGCCATGATGAACGCTGTCTTTGCCATGCAGGGTATTGGCCAGTTCGTTGCGGCCATCATCGCCTTGATCGTTACGGCCGGCTTCAAGGAGTCGCTTCTCCTCGGCACCAAGGCTTCCACGTGCAAGGGTGACTGCCAGCTTGCCGTTGACAAGATGTGGCGTGTGATTGTGTAAGCCACTTCGCTCAGATTCTTTTCGTCTCTAACAGAAACAGCGGATTCGGTGCCGTCCCAGGCTGTATCGCGCTCTACTACCGTCTGACCATCCCCGAGACTCCTCGCTACACTTTCGATGTCGCCCGTGATGTCGAGAAGGCAGGAGAGGATGTCAGTGCCTACATGAAAGGAAAGGCCGAGGGCAACCCAGATGAGATACGTCGTGTCACCGCCATGGCTCAAGATTCTCCCGCTCTCGAGATCCCTAAGGCTTCGTTCCGCGACTTTTGGGGTCACTACGGCCAATGGAAGTTCGGCAAGGTTCTCTTGGGCACGGCGGGCTCATGGTTCTTCCTCGATGTTGCCTACTACGGTCTCGGTCTTAACAACTCCATCATTCTGTCTGCCATCGGTTGGTCCGGCGGTTCCACCATGTACGAGATCTTCTACCGCAACGCAGTTGGCAACTTGATCTTGGTTTGCGCAGGCGCCATCCCCGGTTACTGGGTCTCCGTCGCAACCATTGACACCCTTGGCCGCAAGCCCATCCAGATCGGCGGCTTCACTATGCTCACCATCCTCTTTATTGTCATTGGCTTCGCGTACAACCATCTGTCCGGCCATGCCCTCCTGGCTCTGTACGTCCTCGCCCAATTCTTCTTTAACTTCGGCCCCAATAGCACCACCTTTATTGTGCCCGGCGAGTGCTTCCCCACCCGCTACCGCTCCACCTCGCACGGCTTCTCCGCCGCCTCCGGCAAAGTCGGCGCTATTATCGCGCAGTGCGTCTTCGGCCCTCTCCGCACCCGGGGTGCCAAGGCAGGCGCAACTGGCAAGGCAGCCTCACCCTGGCTTAACCACGTAATGCAGATCTTCGCCTTGTTCATGCTCTGCGGCCTCTTTGTCTCCTTCCTGATCCCGGAGACGAAGCGCAAGACGCTCGAGGAGTTGGCTGGCGAGGTTCCCGGAACGCCGAACTATGATCCTACGCTCCATGTGGGTCGGGGGTATCGCGCTGGCAGCGAGGAGGCGGAGAGTGATGGGAAGGAGAGATCGGGAGAGACGGCTGTCTAGACAGATAGACGCACGCTTTCTTTCTTTCTTTCAGATGTTATTAATTTAGGAGGAGGTCCTTTTACAGTGGGGATGGACGGTGCATTGCACTGCATTCCTTGCGGTGTAGGTAGGGAGATAGATACCATGGGATATAATATAGAGATAAGAAGAGAAAGTGTCACTGGCTGGCTATGGTACACATGTACATGGAATGGCATAGATGCATATAAAATCTACGATCATTGCTGTTGAATACATCTTCCCAGTCTGTCTACTTCGTGAACTCACCAACTCCACGCCGCCTCGCGAATTGTCCTTCACTCAAGCGGCATCTTCAAGGCATTCTCAATGGATTCTAAATAAGCCCACAGGTGACAAGAGTTCTTCCACACGTGAAATCCCAAAACGAGTGACTTAGGTACCGTACAAAACTAGAGACCTGTGGCAGCATTGCCAGATGCTCTTATATACCGTAGGAGATAAAGGGGACAGGTGGCAATCGCTGAACTCCGCGAGTGTATGTAGATAGCAATTATACCTAATTTCATATATCAGGCCGGGGACGGCTTTTTAGAGGTGCTAGTGTCTCTTATATAAGACTAACTCGAAATTTATTTAACTACTGAAAAGCTATCGAGGCTGTAAGGGTGTTATGTCTAGACTAGGGTCTCATAGTAGGAAATAAGGTAGACACTTATTCAGAGAGTAATTAATCGGCTCGAGATACAAGACGTAGTGCGAGGAAGTAAAAGGAAGGGCAAGTTTATAGCTTCCTCGTGTTCAGGGGTAAATTGTATTGAATCCCATGCTGCTGCATGTAGTAATCTGCCCGGTGTGAGGGGGAAAATTCGCTTAAGCCTCAGGCACGCATTTCGCTTTATTATGGCGCTAAGGTGTATTCAGCCTGGCTCCTAAGCTTCTGCGGGCTTCACGCTTCTATGGATACAAAAGGAGTGTGCCCCTCCTAATCCCTGTAACCCCCCCTGGTACTGCTCGCGTAGCATTCCTAAAACATGGGTGTACGCTCAAAGCGGTAATTTTGGATCTCGACTCTCTTTTGGATGCATAAGCACCCTCTCTGGGTCTACCCTGAAAGGGTGTTTATGCATTTGGGAATTGGGTTCCCCTCTAGCCCCCTCTAGCCCCCTCTAGCCCCCTTCCCCCGCGCGTGGGTAAGCTAATTTTTGTGATTTTATCGTAAAGTAAGGTTTTATTTTTCGGCTATACTTCAGCCCGCGCCACGCGCACAAAAGGTGAGTAAGACGCACGTCCCTCTATAAAACTATACCTTTCTATCGCTTAGGAAGTATATCCTCAAATACGCTCCTGTGAGGCGCCGAAGGCGCCGAACGCCGTGCCCCGTATATAGATGTATAATAGGACATAGATATGCCCCACACGCACGCCGTGACGCGCCGAAGGCGCGGCACGGGGTGCCTCTAGCCTATTAAGGTCCTAATATTAGTAGAGATAAGCTTTAAATATAGATGTACTTTGCCCCGTACACAGATGTGACCCGCACGCACGCCGTGACGCGCCGAAGGCGCGGCACAGGGTGCCCCTAGCCTATTTAAGGTCCTAATATTAGTAGAGATACTCCGTAAGCTTTAGAACTCCCAGAACTAGCATTCTATCTAGTTTCTAGAAAAAAGACACAGAATCACAGTTCTAGAAATCTCCTTCGTATCATGTATCGTGCGTTTACCCGGTCGATCAGTTCTACCTGGTACCTTGATTCACTTCTGCCTATTTGTCTACTGGATCTCACCGGCAGCTTTCCTTAGAGACGATATCATTTAGTCCTTTTTAGAGTAGCTACACTCCCAGATTCACCCGCCGTAGCGGCGCCACAATCTCCGCCTCCAGGGTGATGCAGGCGGCCTCCTGCTCCATTGTCTTGAAGTCGATGGCGCCGAAGCCACCCTCTAGGCACGTGAGACACTTGACTACGAGGCATTCGCAACTCTCTTTTCTCAGCGTCTGGCTCGCCTCTTTTCTAAACTTCGTGACAGCGTCGGCCTCGTTGTTCCCATCCACGCCCAGCATGTCCAGCACCTTCTCCAGCAGCAGGGAGGCAACCGTGCTGCATGCCGCCTCCTTCAGCGCCGACAGCACCATCCCCTCCGGTTGACTGTTGAGTGCCTCCTTCAGCTCCTTCTCTGGCCGATCGACAAGCACAACGCCGCCAGCCGACTGTAGTTTCTTCGAGGCAGCAGCCGGCGGGAGTACGAGAGCGGTCCAGAGCCCGATCTCGAGCAGGCACACGCCAAGCGCGTAGATGTCGTTGCCGAAGTTGTAGTCGGTGGTCATGGCTTGCAGCTCCGGATGGCGGTACACCTTGAGGTGCCAGTCGTGCTCGGCCGGCCCAGCGCGGTCGGAACCAGATGTGGAGCCAAGAAGAACGTACGTATCCACAACCTTTCACCTTTTTCATTATACACCCTGAAATTTCAGGAAGAGCTCTTGGCTGATATTTATGTGTTATATACAGAAAACCGGCGAAAGATTGCCAAGTGTGGTCAACGGCAGTCACAAACACGAGAAGAAGAGGGGAGATGAGCGTAAGGCAGCTGGCAAGTCCGCCAGAATTCGAAAAGCGGCCGGAAAGGCCCGTGTTGAACCATATGTCGAATACCGGTAAGCTACCGCACGCCTCAAGAAGGATGAGTACGATGAAGACTTTGACGATATGCTTATATACCAATTACGGTAGCCATATATTGGCAAGACTAATCGTAAGGGAGTTGGCGCTGTGGTCCCTGGTATTACCCAAATTGGCATCCCCGATATTAGGTAACAAGGACTAATACTACGTTTCTAGGCTCTGGTATTACGCGACCTACCTATCCTCTCCCCGATTCCGTTGATGAGACTCCTGGCGAGGGGGAGGTCTCTGCTCCTGGAAGTGTGCGCCTCGGGACTGCCTCCGTGGTGGAATTCGGCTGCACTTTTCCCATACTTGTTTCTGTTGTCTTCGTCGTCGTCGGTGCTTCTCTTTTGAGTTGTTCACCTTGCCCTAGCCGCCAGTATGCGCCTCGGGAGCTACCTTGTTGTGTTGTGGTGGAAGGAAGATGTATGCTTTGAATGTGCGCCTTGGGGATTGCCTTCTTTGTCTTGTGGCAGAGGAGAGGAGTATGCTTTGAAGGGATACGGTTTTCTTATATGTTGTTACCGTGTGTTTATTGGCTGACAATGAATATGAAGTATGAGCTACCTTGTGTATATTAGCTTGCTCCAGTTTAATATCGATTCATCAATGGTTAGAGCCATTAAGTCAATGCCATACGAGTCCCGAATACCTTCCGGTCTGCCAAGCAATCCTCTCGCCCGTCAAGTTTCTCCTCACAAATTAGTGCCGCGGACCTGGGACATATGGAACGGCAAATGCTTTAGCGGGGTAAGTAGTACCTACCTACCTATAATCCCCGTCGCTTTCTCCTACGCCGCGGATACAGACCATACTAATTACAACTCGCCCAGTCAAAGAGCACCTGGCCGTCGGCACGCTCGATGCTTACGGAGGCACTAACTATCAGACCGGTTACCACCAATGTTCTCGAGCAGACGTAAGCCGGGTCCGGTGTCAGCTTGATAGCTGGTTCAGAGTCTCCGGGGCAGGAGAAGGAGGGTTACTGAGGTCATAGAGGAGGAGCCAGGCCAGGAGATCGCCTGCGTGCGTCTCGAGCTGACCGGGGAGCTCACGGAGGTTCCTCTTGTCCGTGACCGCAAAGCTAACACGATGATGCTTATTCGTCGGTTCCTCCCTTTAAGGGCGGCTCTTGATCTTTTACAAGTCGGCCTCTAGTTTTCCTTTTAGACTCTTTAGCGCCACGATAGAGGACGAGTTGGGCACGGAGCCTTCGGTTATCTTCTTGACGGTTTGGATTAACAGTTCGATTTTTGTCTTTGTTATATTTAAATCCTTTTCGATGCTTTTCCAAAGCTCAGGCGCTTTCCTAATCCCATTGGCTGTCGTCCACAGCCATTTGGCAGCATTGTAAGCGGTCGAGGCCAGGCTGAGGGTCGTGTCCGCAGTGGCGAGGCCGCCTAGGATGCTCGCCATCTCTGTAGCTGTCTTGAGAAAGTGATATAAAGGAGGTACAATGTTTAAGGCGAAATAGCATGCTTGTTATCTTGCTCTGGTCTCACGGCCCCAGTTTGAGAGCAGCCTCTTATATCTCTTTTTTCACCTTTCACTTGCTGCGACATTTGGTCTCTAACGATAGCCACACTCCCGCTGCTTCACGCGTCGGCAGGCACCAGTGCTGTGAACGATTGCTGAAGGTGTTAGCCACGAGGGTTCAATAGGGACTTGCCGCCCCACACCCTCATAGCAACCAGTCTGGAAATCAGGACACTTGCATGCAGCAACTGCAAGGTCAGCCTACTCCACAACCTATTGCTGGTAGGTTGCCTGCACTGCTGCCTGAAAATTTTGCCATTAGGCCTATCACATAATTGATATCAGGCAGCCATCGCTTGTGTACGAGAACGCACATCATTCCTAATCGGCACATCCAAGAGGTTACAGCAGGTCATGGGCCTAAAACAAGATTCGGCCCAATTTAGGGGCTTCTGCAGAAATGTGTGGTCCTGAAAGTGGGCTCTTCCAGGCGGCTCAACTCTCGCTCAGCGGCAGAGGACGTCTAAATCAGCTCGGCAAGGGGCCTTGATGAGTGTGACAGGGGAGCGACAACGAATACCGTCACGAAATCTTGAAAGGTTTAAAGAGGTGGCTGTGTTACAAGCAGCTGGCGTTAGAAGGATCCATGAGCCAACCGCCCAGACCACCCAACCGCCAAAAAATGTTAAAAAAAACATTGACTACTACTTAAGCAATGATTATTTAACTACTACAACTCGTTTCACTAACTAAATAAATGATTTTCAAAAGCTTTTTCTCCTGCGGAAATGCCTATTAAAAAAACAATACCGAATTTAAAGGTAATCCTAATAAGCCTAAAGCAATAAGGCTTTAAATAGCTTGCTTATAACTATTGTAGTGGGGATCTGGTGGACACGGGGCAAGTTGCGTGTTCACACGTGATTCCTTAGCTTCTCGCTCCCTTTTGTATTTTAGCCTTCCTCCTTTTCAACAAAGAGGACCTTAAGTAATCCAATACACACTTCACCCACACGATGCTTCCTTGGTTCGTGCACGCACTTGTTTGATTTATTATTATGTGTTGTGTTCCCGCGATCCTCTCTTCACTATTATCTCAACTAAAGTAAAGAGAGATTAGTATGCCAACTTACTAAGAGTATAGAGTTTATTGGTGTGACGGCGGAGCTAGAGTATCGGAACGAAGCACAACGATCTCTACTTCTTGTCTTTTAGAATCTAAAGCCAAGGAGTAAAGGAGAGTGTGAGGTGTTGTGGTGAATAAGTGAGTAAGGCTAAAACCACTGAAACGCTGAGCCTAACCTGAAGCTTAGCTCAAAACCAGTCTGTAGCAATTATGGGACGATAGCTATTATAATTGGGAAATACTTCAAGATTGAATTAAGATAGTACTGCTAAAAGTAGAGGCTATAGTAATATAATAATAATTATTACTGTGAAAGAAAGTAATCATTTAATAATACATTTTGAAAATAGAGGTATAAGGATAGCTACTAGTGTTTAATTGTAGTTTGCCTCCGGGATCTGAGGTGGAATAAGATGAAGGTGATGTGGTTCGCAGCAAGGTACGGAACTCTCATTAGGAGCTTCGCTCTCGGTTCCCTTCGGCTTTGCCTTGCCCCGTTCTCGCACCTCGAGAACAATCTGCATTTATGAAAAAGGGCAAAAGTTTTCAGCCATAATGTTGAAATGAATAAGTAATTACCAAATTGCCAACATCTCCTATCATCTTACGTACTTTACGGTTCCAAATTCACAATTTGCCTGATCTCGCTTTCTTCCTTCACACTTTTCTCTTCATATATGTTCTCTAACCTTAAAATTCTGATCTCAATTTTATCCATTGAATCATCTCTTTCATATTGCTTCAAAACAAAACACCGCTTATGTCGACCTTCCAAACATTCCCAGTCACATGGTAAGCCCATGGGCGGCTGTCGTTCCCATTCCCCTAGCTTGATGCGAACTTCTTTGAAAGGCGGCAAGTGATTGACTCTTCTCTGATGGAGCAATAGAGAATAGATGTTCTCCAGCCAAGAGGATGTATACTTGCGGTTGAAAGGCTCCGCAGGAACGTGGTTAGCCGGCACTTGATTCCTGAACCCAAGTAACGAAGGCGCTTTTGGTGTGTCTGAAGGTGAAGCGAAATTCACGAGGTCCAGTGGAAAGTACAGCGTGGGCTTCTCCAATTTTTCGAACCTCGCAAGCTCTTCCAGGATTTCTCTGGTCTGCCCTTGTTTAGGAACACGCTCCATATCGACCGTAAACTCCTCTAATTGAGGACATCGCCTCCGCACCTCCCGAATGCCTTCTAGAGAGAGGAAATGGCGGTCGGGGCTTTCGTCCGAGTGTTTTGGTTCGCTTTCGTGGAGATGAAGTTTGCGAAGTGAGTGGCGGTGAGTATCGAGAATGACGGACAGATCAACTCGGCCTCGCTGATCGGTGATCTTTAGACTCTCGAGAGGTGAGCAAACAGCCAGGAAATCTCGTAAATATGTCTCCGGAAGAAGCGTTCCGGGGTCGTACCAATGTCCCATTTCCACAGCTAGATGCTTCAAGTTCTCGAACCGAGGTCTGCTTGTCAACGGGCAAAAGAAGGCAAAATTTGGAATCCAGCCGATATCCAAGCTCTCCAACTTCCTCATGTTGGTCACGTCCTCCAGCATCTTAATATGATCACCGCCTCTTGATGTCAGGCTCTTGATGTTGTTTTGCGATGGTTTGCCAGTGGTGAACTGGGCGCCCAATTCGTCCATCTGGGCTCTTTCGTGTGGAGAATAAGAGCGCAAAAGGCATCCCAAAGCCCCTTCTTTAATATCCACACTCTCAAGATTCGGAGACAGCAAGACGATGCGTTTCAGGGCGTACTTTCGCAGGTCAAGTCCAGTGCTCCCATCATCCCAGAGCTCGACTGTGATTGTACGAAGGTTTGGCGACTGTGCCAGAGCAATTTCTGCCGGGTCGTTGTGATCCATATCTGCACTTTTTCGGTGCCATTCTCGGATATGGAGATTGCATTGAGGTTGGTGTTTCTCAAGGACGCGGAGAAGTGACAAAGGGATCGGGTGATCCCCCTTAAAGGTTAAATTCCTCAACTTGGGAATTTTGGAAACAAGGGTGACCATCTCTTCAATGTACTTCTCATAAGTTGATCCATTAACGGGTTCACCTGGCTCACCAGGCCCAACCTCACGACGCCTCCAATATAGCTCACACGTGATGGTTAAATCCCGGATGGCCTTTAGGATCTCTGTTTTAGGCGGATCGTGCAGAAGTTCAGACATGAATTGAAGGGTCTTCTGGGTGTCGCCGTCTCCACTTTCCTCGCGGATGATGAGGTGTTTGTGTCGGTCGTGTATTCGTTGCGCTGAGGCGTAGAAGGACTTGTTGACGAGAAGCATGGGGTGTATTGTGGAACAAGTATCAAAGATCTCCGATGTGGACGACAATTGTAAGTACTTGAATTTGTCCGAATCTGCCGCGACGTATTCGAAGATTTGCTCGAACAATTCCGGGCTCAGGGAATTGATTGTTGCCATCTTTTGAACGAGTGTCAATTTTGGCCATGGGGACTTTACAAGGAGCACAGCTTTTCGGGATATGAATGTAGATAAACAGCTAGTTGAACATGCGCACCCACCCCGCGCTCCAAAAAGCCCTTTGCGGTTGCCTTGCAAGCGAGTTTCAGCTGCAGGCGGCCTTTAATGTGACTCAGGACCAGCAAATTCGCGAAGCATCGGGCTTCTTCGAGAATATTCTAGCACAACCTCTCACGATTTCTCATCTTATAGCTTCCTTTGTGGAATACGACCCGAGTCGAACATACGATCTTCGAGGGCATTTGCGATGAGGCCAGGGATCACGTGACCATTATGAAATCTCCTACCAACACTCCAAAAGTCCAGGCTTTCCAGTGAACAGAGTCTCCTCTAAAGATAAAATCAAATACTGAATGGCAACCCTCAATGATTAAAATAGAAAGAGACGAAAGATTTAACGGGGCCCTAAAGTCCAAGCTAGAAAATTAAGCAACTTAAGGAATTCAAGAATAT
Source organism: Hyaloscypha sp. PMI_1271 (assembly GCA_021399465.1). Taxonomy (NCBI): domain Eukaryota; kingdom Fungi; phylum Ascomycota; class Leotiomycetes; order Helotiales; family Hyaloscyphaceae; genus Hyaloscypha; species Hyaloscypha sp. PMI_1271. Next base: position 53,018 of record JAJTUS010000179.1, on the reverse strand, counting down.
TGTAAGGTTTAGAAACGTTCCATTTTACACGGATAGGCTCAGCCAATCTAGCTATTACATGGTATTTCAATTTCAAAGGAAAAATTAAAAACTCCGACAACAATTAAAAACATCATAGCGTTATTCCAACAAGATTTATACACCAGCCATGGACAAAGAAAGGTAAACAAAACGATCCCTACGCCACACGGCGTGGTTCGACACGCGGTCGCTTAAGTCCCAGTTTAAGCTTGTCGACTCGATCCATGCGATCAAGTACAGTCGTGGGTACCCTCAACACAGTCTCGCGATAGAGAGTTCCAGTTTTCCAATCATAAGAGCAGCCAATCGCACGCTTCATTCCACCTTCAGAACCACAGATAACAAGTGCGATGGGTGGGTTTGCCGCTTGAAACATGGTGACTTGCATGGACCAGGTGTCTACTAATGTGAAAATCTAGAGATATTTAGCCTATGAAGGGCGAGGGGAGGTTAAAATAGCAACTAATACATACCCTCTGGTCACCGGGCCCAGCAGATTTTGCCTTCTCTACGAGGTTGCGGATCTCGATGTCGTCAGTTGGATCATCGCCAATGCATTCTCCGAAAGAATTCTTGTGATGTCTAGAAAGCGGCGATCCGTTGGGAGCCCAGCTCAGACGGCCGAAGTTGCCGCCGAAGATGGATCTCTCGATAGTTGCAAGATTAATGTAGCCCTCAAACCCAAACATAGCGGCTTGGGTATCCCAGAACTTTCCTCCGAGGATGAGATGCAGAAGTCTCGGAGCCATGAGCCAGCCTGCAATGCCGAAGATAAGGAAGAGAAACCCAACACCGATGCTCATAACACCGGCAGGGTTACCACCAACTGTATATGATGTGCCGAAAAAACCGTCGTAATATGTCTGCGGCATTGATTGCTGAACGCCCATGCCAAAGAGGATGAAGCCGATCAGCACGAAGGTTGATGAGAGGTGAAGTAGCTTCCACGCAAGCCACCGTTTCCATGAAATTCGTCGAGCATTCCAAATTCGGTGGAAAGATTTCCACCGAATGCTGGTACCGTATGCTCCATCTATGATCACAGTGTCATTCTCGCCTACACCAGCCACTTGACATTTGGGATAAATATCCCAGAGGCTGGAACCGTAGGCATCACCCAGTTCATACCATTCTTGGTTTGGGTGTTTTGGCAACGTGCATATGACTCGTTCAAGGAGCAGGTCACTGTCGTTCAAGAGAGAGAGCCTGATGGAATAAGTCAGAGTCAGTCTCTGAAAAGAACAAGAAAAAACATCACAACTATTCAAAAACAAATGACTTGCCTTGCAAAGGCTTGGAAAGCTGTATCGGTGCTGTCAATCTTTGGACGCAGCCTCAATAGGCCCATGAGTGCATATGAGTGATCTCCTGGAAGGTACTGGGTTGTTTGTCGACTCGTAAGGCATTGCAGAGCCAACGCCACCAACTCGAGGCGACTGAGTCCTAGAGATCCTGCGTAGTGATCCACCATTTGCCTACTAACGGTGGCATCAGACCATACTTGGGCGGCAAACTGAGTCTTTGGAATGACAAGAGGTCCATCAAGCTGTCCTTTGCGGGCATACACTCTGACATCGTCGTTTTGGCTGAGCAGCACTTCTGGAAAGGTCCACATTCTCTCTCCCCAGTGCCTGAGTAGCTCTGTAGTAGTGTTGGCACCGCCGCGTGTCGCTTTCCGTGGGACTCCGACAGCAATCGCCATTGCCTTTGCGCCTCGCATGATATCACTGATGCGATAGACCTGAGACGTTATGTGTAAGCGAATGTTCTTGAAAAAAGGGGAATATGGAAGTAATACATCATCTTCCAGCTCATTAGGATCGGGCATGCAGCTACAGGCTACCCAATATGCTGAAAGCTGCGCATCTCTTGTTGCTCTCTCAGCAATTTGATGAAGAGCTTCCATGTCCTCGTCCGAGCCGTGGTTGAATTGCTCCGCAGAGTAAGCAACGAAAAGATAGTTGATGACACTGTTTGAACGCTGTTTGGCTTGCCACGTTGAGACTAACATGGGAACAGCTCCTCGCAGCCCGCTATCTTCCGGGCTTTTCAGGAAACATAGATATCTTGGCATGAGGAGACGCTCAGATGCCCGTTTCTCAGATTGAATGGCTTTAGGTGAGCCCTTTGTTTCGGCATTTTCGAGTTGGTTACGAGCTGCCTTAGCGTATCCATGGAATTTGTACGGAAGAGGGGCGTATTTCAGTCCATACTTTTCCTCAACTGTATCTCGCCCCAACGCCTGTTTACGCTTGTCAGTAAATGTTCGATTATACAAACGACAGATATCAAAGCAGGCACAATTGTGGGCTGCCTTGGATCAAATCATCGCAGAGACGATGCCAGCAAAGAGTGAGCGTCTACAAACTTGGGTTTGAGATAAAGCCACAAATTTTCGTTCAGAGTATGATGAAACGACTGGCTCAAAAGAAATACAGATTCGAGATTAACTTACGAAAAAGGTCAAGGCAAAAGAAGAAGGGATAAATCTCAGCAAGATCAACCCCCAATCTTTCCAATTTTTAGGATCTGCGGAAAAGTCGATGACCCAAGTCGCGATTCGCACGTTCAGGGGAGCGACTTTTCGGATATAAGTTCGTCGCCATGTTGTTGTGCCCGGTCCATCATAAAGCTGGTCTGTACATTGAACGTGAAGTTTCGCCAAATGGCCGTCCCAGGGGCTGAGATATCGGTCGTCAATTGGGCCTGTGAAAACTCGGCCCATGGAGTCCCGGTGCCTGTAGGACCGACCGTCATCGTACTGAAATTCGGGTAGTTGATACAGATGGGGCTTCTTGAATCTCCAGCGTGTAGCTGGGTTGAAGAAATTCAAGGTTCCCTTCAAGTGGACCGGCTTCTTCGCCTTGCAAACAAACGGGGTTAGAAAAAAAATCGCATTTTGTATGGCAAATTACATACATGTACACTGTTATCATCATTATACTCATCAACTTCGACAGCCGAAGTGTATGCCTGAGATTTCAATTCCTGCTCGAACATTCGGTTATTACTGGCCGAGACAGCAGCTCTTCAGAAAGCGTACCAAGGATCCGTCTGCGGGTGCATGGGGATATGTATTCTGCGAGGTGCCTTGCGACTGGTAAACCTAGATACGTCAGCGGCCTTTCTTTTCTGTGTCCCACTTTGTTGATATACACACTGGTTGAGGTTGAGGTTGAGGTTGAGGGTGAGGGTGTGGGTGTGGGTGTGGGTGTGGGTGTGGGGATTGATATTGCGGTTGGGGCTGAGGAGATTGCGTAGGTTGATATTGTGCTTGTTGCTGATATGTGTAGGATTGCTCAGAAGACGGAGGTTGTGCGGGTTGATGACGTTGCTGTTGCCCAGGAACGTAGCCTCCACCGTGAGCCTGCGGTGCCTACTGTCGTTAGCGATTGTATATCAAAAAGCTGGTTACTCGAAGTACTTACAGCATACGGGTTCACGCCCCCGGGAATGTAGGCTCCGCCATGTTGGTTCATCTGGTTAGCCTAGAGTTCGTGTTAGCGATTGTCAAGAAAGCAAAAGAATTTTTTGTCTTGCCATTGATGAAATACTGAGAAGTTAGCGGCGCGGCTCTATGAGTTAGGTTGGAAAATTTCGGCAAAGGTCTGTATGGTTCAAGAACTCAAAGGGGTGAATACCTATGTTAAGAGGAACACACGGGAGTTTAAATAACTTCTCGCATAGGGGGTTGCTTCACTCTCAGAGTGCATGAAGAAGGCAACTTTCTTCGGCTTTTGATCGGTACCAATAAAGCTAGTATAAAGGTTGTACAGCAGAAGGGGGGCTCCCAACCGGAGCTTTCCGAACCGCCTGGACCAATTGTGGCTGCATGATGAGGGTGCAACACTCTTTTTGGAAGATGGGCGCTCAATAACTGTCTTTCCCAGCTCAAATGGTCTGATTGGGCCCCAGACCGTTTCCGCGGGAGGCAACTCATCGCCCCTCGGCTGGTTTTGAGCTTTCAAGACGATCGAGTTCGGACATCCCAAAACAGATGGGTTGAAAGCAGTGCTTTCTTCAGCAAACTAAGTTGGTAATATTTGAAATGTTTAATCTACGACGGTTGATACTTTTCTTCCCGCCGGGTAATCCAAAAACCAAGATTAGGCAAATCCCTGTTTAGTTCTCCTCCTAGAAAGAGTGTAGGTATCTGAAGGTCAAGGTCAAATTGTGGATGCATTCCAGACTGCTGTCGTGTAACAAATATGCCTTGGCAGGGGGTGAAAAAAATGAGAATGGGATAAAAAGGGGCAGTGAGGCTCAGCATGGAGAGTGCAGCAGCCAATAGTACTCCAAACTCGAGGCTAAAATAGTGCGAGCTTTGAGGAAGAGATGTTGGTCACATTCAATGCATTGGCGCGGGGCTCGAAAAATGATAACTTGACAAAAAGGGGGATGAGGCTGAACCTAAAGCGTGTCGCTGCCAATAACGTGTATGTTAATTGTGCACCGAGCTTGAAAGCGCTTCGCGCCCCTTCTCTGGAATATTGGTGGCTTGGTTTCATTATCGGGTTAAAACTCCATCTGAATGCCGAGAGCCTCATGCGCCTTGCGAATTTCGCGAATGAGGTGCGATGATCTTAAAATAGCGGGAGCCAGACCATCTCTACGTAACGGGACGTGCCATGTAGACGCTGCCGATAGGGGCAGCAGGGACCAGGAACCCGGGTGGCGCATTGTCATGCGATAAACATAACTCCCAAAAGCAAAATACATACTGTTTCAAATTTTCAACTCCTGCTGAAAATTGGATATCCTTCGTGGCTTTCTCGTGTAACCTCTCTAACCAAAATTGACGAGTGCCTGCAGATACTAAAACACTTTGACAAATCGTAACGACTTATTTTTGATTGAAGTAAGGTGATCAAATGCGAAGGCACGCTATTCGCTGGCCAATTGAACTTCAGCTGTATCCGTTATCTTCGTTGGATAGGCTTATTTTGAAGCGTTTGAGTGTTTCGTAAGGTGTTCAGTGTGAGATAAGGCGACCCGATTTCAGCTGGGTTGATATCGCACAGGAAACATCTTATTGCCCGCAATCCCCCTTTCTGCCTCGGAGCATATCTCGAATATACGAACACATCACACATAATCTTATTATTCAGCAATGGATCCTCCAATAGGAACTTCCATGCAATACGAGGCGTTCAAAAGCGAGGCCGACAGGGCCGAGGATTTGAAAGGGTATGCTAGAGAGGAGACTTTCCAAGTTCTGGACTTTGGAGCAGGTACATCATCACCAGGCTCTGATATAACAGAAGATAGTGTACTGAACAAAGAAAGAACCAGACCGTACAGGATGGTAACCGCTCTCGAATGTGAATGCTTTGAGAACCATGCCATCCTGCGACCTTCGGATCATTTCCGCCCCTTTAGATATTCCGAGTAAAGAGAACAAGGACGACCATTTGGACCTTTTTACATATTACCAGTTCCCAGTAGGGTTTCTGACTGAACGGCTTCGATCGGTGGATCACTCATTCGGTAGCTGTAGCCGTCCAACTCGTCAATGTAAGTCAAGGAACCCTCAACTCACTCACACGAGAGTGTGATCCAATATCTGATAAGAAGGCTCTAACCCATGCCACAGATGTCTGGTTCCATTTTCTTTGCAAGGACATCACATTCAACGCGAATAGACAACTCAAGATTCAGAATCCTGTAAGTGTCCAGCATTCAGCCAAAAGTATAACTCCCGAATGTACATGACTTTAATACACGTTTTCTTGCTTCAAGTCGTGCCGGGTACTCCTGCCATAATTAACCATCAACCAGAATACCAGAAAAAATACCAACCAGCTGAGCCAAGAGGACCATTGTTGGCATCGCTCTGGATTCATGTTATGTTCGCAATCAAACCCAGCTTCGCAAAAGAAAGAAGTGGCCTTCATATGTTTTGGAGCTCACGCGTGGATCAAAAGATGCTTGAATGAGGGTCTACAATGGAAGGAAATAATCAACGATCCGACCGCTTTATTCTCAATGATCTTTCAGGAGCTATATCTCCAACTGGACACTGCCACGAGGAATCTTGGTGATCTCTTTGGCAGCATGGAATACGTGAGTCCAGTTCACTTACTTCTCTAGACGTGACGTCTAATAGTGGCATTGTTTAACTGAGATTTTCATTCGCAGAACGTACTTAGCCACGCAACCCATGGCCACATCGCGGGTATGATGGATTTTGCCGGCTTGCACAATGTCTCCAAGCACATAACACATCTTCGCGAAGGATCCGATGCAGCTCTTCATACCTTAGAACGGCTTGTTGGGCATGTTAAGCGCCGCACCAGCGAGTCAACCTCAGCAACAAGAATCAATGAACAGACACGTGACTCGCTGGAGCACTGCGAGACTCTTTTCCATTCCACGAAACTCCGTCTCCTCAGCCTCGAAAGTCGAATGGCTAACGTAATCAATCTGTCCTTTCACCTGGTAACGCAACAAGACTCCAAGTCCATGAAAACGATCGCCTTCTTGACGCTGATCTTCCTTCCCGCAAGTACAGTTGCGTCGATTTTCGGAAGCCAGTTTTTCAATCTCTCAGTCGACCAAGATGGGGTCCCACATTTCGTCTTCTCGCACTGGTTTTGGGTTATGTGGGTCATTGTCCTGCCCATTACTGCAATTTTGGTAGCGATTTGGAGGTGGCCGGAGGCTATGGCGAGTGACCCGCAGCAAGAGACACGATTGTCCTGGAGGAATATTTTGCACTCTGGCAAATTTGTAGAGTTGGGATCACGGATTCCGTCAAAGGAAGTCATAGAGATGAGTTGAAAGGAGACAAAGTCTTCTGCAGATAAGTTACAAGTTAATTTTTCAATTGAGCTTTTCAGATATTCTATATAGTTGGGCCCCCTACTTCGTAAATGGCAGAGTTCATCTCAAATTCGTCAAAGTCTCTCCTCCAATTGCCGTCAGCACAAACCAATTATAGACCGAGAATCGGAAAGTAAGAAAGGGAGTATGTGAAATTTATCCACCTTTTGGACTGAGCTTGTCCCTGATGATCAGCCGTGGGGTGGGTATGGACATCAGCAGGGTAGGTAACAGTGCAAACTGCAGTTTGAAACTGCAGTCCAGCCTTCAAATTTGAAACCATAGTTTAGATTTGGCAAACTAAACTAGCAAGAAAGGGCTCAAACTGCAGTCTAACTGCAGTTTGACAACGGTTTAGTGCAGTTTAGTACAGTTTATATACAAATTTTGCAGTTTGCAAAAGGCTTTTTAAACTGCGGTTTAGATACCCTACACTAAACTAAACTGAGATACGCTGAGGCTAGACTAAACCGCTAAACTGCAGTTTAGACTGGACTGAGGTCAAACTATTACCTACACTGGACATCAGCCAAATTGATCTTAACGGGTAGCAGGTCAGAGTAGGTGTTCGTAATAATTGCTAAGCTAAGAGTGCTTGGGACCGCGAGTCGTAAAGGGCAGTTAGCCTAGTAGATCCCAACTTATCCCGGAAGCGGATCGTTGATCACTGCCAACCCCGCTAAAGCACCCTGCAACCCCACCACGCTTTCAAACTTACGCTCAGTTCCTCCTACGTTTCCTCCGAGCCGTGCAACCTCAAATTGTTCGTGACGGATAACCTAAAATATCTTCATGGTGTGCATACCGACTGCACACCGCACCAAGGTGGGTTGCAGGCGATCGCCCAGCGAACCAAAAACTTCCCAAAAACCGATTACCAGGGTAATGTCGTCAAGCACGACTACTGGCCATCAATTTCGTAGGTCTGCACGATTACCCATAAGCACTGGCACAGCACCTTGATTAAAAGCAGGATTTTGACTTGTCAAGGCGAAGCTTTTGTTTACGCGAGGTGGGAAAGGGTTGGGACCCTCCAAAGATTGTAATATATTCTCTTAACGAGAGAAATTTAGCTTTTACTCTTTGCATTTGCACCTGCTAATGCGGCCCCTAGTGTGAAATAAGTGTCAAGGGGCAACTGGTCGACACATCAGATTCTGGACTTCAGAGTTGCCGCTTGTTAGCCGCACAAGTTACGACTGTGGTGGCATTGCCTTGATCCCCGAAGACAATTTGTGTGCAGCAATGAACATGAATCAGTATCTCAACAAAGTCTATGAGTGGCTCGTAGTCGAGCCTACAGACCCAACCATTCTATTGTCGGGCTTGAAGCTCACGCAGCATCTGGCCTCTAGAGCAACGGTCATTGGAGTAGAACCCGACCCGGCTGCCGCAGTAACTGGCCTTGCAAACACCCTTCTCAAAGGCCTAACAGCAGGTTAAATCCTACCCGCGACTCCAGTGAGGGCTTCTTTCAGATCCCCCTCAATATGAAGAATGGCGCACGCACAACAGTCCAGAACTTCATTGCCGAGACCTTTCAGGAAACATATCCACTCACTGTGACACAGAACTGTCATATCACCAATAATACGTTCGACACATCCGGCAGCACACCTAAAGCAACCCGCATTAACTTCTTAGACAGCAATAACCTCTATTACGGAAGCCCTCTTAGTGCTGGTCAGGGAACGCCAGGTTCAGCAACTGCCTCGAAGGAGGTGATTATCCCTGGAGGAGCCTTCAAATCCCAGATATCCGCAACCCCCCTGGAACTGTACTCAACATACAGGATCAATACGAGATTACCGTCAATGTGAAACACGGTGCTGACTTCATTGTCTTGAAGGACGCATTTTCGATTCGATGCCAGATGATACCTGCTTGACCAGGTGACAGAACAATCCCTATATTCTGGCAGCAAGAGTAGTATATGCAACGAGCGGTCTTCCGGGGGCAACTGTCGCTCATCCAAACTATGCCTCCACTGCCGATATTGACCTCTTCAACTTTGGAAGACCTGTCGACTTCACAGGCTACTTCCATGATTGGAATGAGGCGGCTGTAGCTAATCACAAACACTAGTCTTGGTACACCCTCAAAGCACACACTCGCAACCACGCTGGAACTGCGGAACTGCGGAACTGCGGTCAACGGACCCTCTCGACACCCTAGCATCCACCTCAACTAGCTCGACATAGGAACATCAGCCGGCGGACGAGATACACTCGACCTCGATGCCATCATTTAAGCTGTCAACATGTCCCGGGAAGCACTGAAGCGATACGCAGATTACAGAATCCTTGGCAGCGATACATTCGTTGAAAAGGAGCCTGGACGATCCGTGCACTCCATCGACATTGGCCAATACATCAAAGACAAAGCATGGAGTTATCACGCGTCATGCACAGCCGCGATCAGTGCCGATAGTGATCCAAATCCGGTGCTTGATTCGAACATCAAAGTCCGCGGTAAACAGAACTTTCATGTGGTCGATGCGAGCGTTTTCCCACGAATCCCTGGAGTCTTCATTCAAGCCCCTATTTTCATGATAAGCGAGAAGGCTGTTGGTGTTATTTTGAATAGGTGGGAAATTAGGAATTTTTTGTCGCTCTTATGTTATCAGCAAGAAGAATGAACAGAAACATATTAAATAAGGGTTCCCGAAAGCGGGCACGAGGTTTTGATTCTTTAACACGAGACTATAAGATCTTATAATCACGTGATATTAGTTCTGTGAACATTGCACCAAGTCAGGCCGAGCACTTCACAACTATCAAACTACAAGATCTTAAAAAGATCAGCCCTGTAATTAATGAAAGGAATTACTACAGAAAGAACCTGTACTATCTTTTTTGATAGAAATGTATGGTGTTCAACATTGTTTGCTGTTGTGGTATGGCATAGTTTGGTCACATTACTTGCCTTATTTGCCAATTTACTTCACGGATAGACCGCTTCCCGAAAAGCCGTGGTTCATTCTCGTTTCCAGGGGGGAAAATCTTTTCCATTTTGTCTGCTGACGGTATCCAAGGTACATATTCAAATCCCATGCCTGTCGCCGTCCCATCTCCTATCATGAACCAAAATAACTTACATATCGCGGTCTCCTTATTTCTAAACCTTCACGGTCGCTAGTGCCAGATATGATGTGATGATATTCTAAATCGGGCTCACTAAAACGATTTTTGAGTAATAGCAAGTTGTCTTTCCACCAGAAATAGACACATTTCCTCGAGACTTAGTCCACTTCCATGAAGGGAAATCATCGCCTGAGTAGGGGCCACTGATAATGGTCAGTGTCAAGCAAATTTTACGATGAATCTTCGGGAGCGTACTCTGTGCACCATAATGTATTGGTGGTGGTGGTCGCCTCTATAGTGATGTCGGTGAATGTTACAGAGCCGAAATCCCAAGTTGCCTCTTCCTGCAACTCAATGGTGAGGACTGCCTGCTCCATTTAGCGATTGTCCTTGACCTTGATTTCGCACCACACCACTCACCATGGTGTATGGCACTCGATCAGGCACAGCTATTCTCATGGTCAGTGTAGTCCTTTGTTGACCTTCTAAATGCATGGAGAACCTACTAGCAATGCTAGGATCAAATGTCATATTCCCACTAAATGGTACCTGCTTCGCAACATGCCCCTGTTGACCACGAGCTACAGACCAACCATCGTGCCATTTTCCAGTCAAGTTATCGATGGCGAAGACGCTCTTAACTTGATCTCCGGGATAAACTGTGTTGCGGAAGTTCAAGTAAGCTTGATTCCCAAACACTGAGCAGATTCGCAATTTGGATCTCCCTACCTACGTCGAAAGACATTATCCGTGCCTCCCATTGGTCTGATATTGACTAGATTAGTTTACGTAGGGAAAGGATTTGGACGAGGCAAAGGACCTCTAGTTTGAAGGGATTGGGATCGGGGACATACCTACAGCAATACATAGGGTGCAAAGACCACTCTCCCGGTGTAAGGGTCGGGTTCCAATTCCAAATCACGTTCTGGAGGACGAAGTCGGCTTCCTTTGTTTCCAGTCCTGGCCAGAAACCTTGGAAATCGTTGTCGGGTGTTTGGCGGTCTGGTGAATTGGCAGGGATGCTTACGGTGGTTTCGAACTGTAGGTATAGTCAGCAATAACGCGAGAAGTTGAAGTATCGTAGAGGGTTGAAAGGGTTGAGATACTCTGGTGATCGTGGCGTTGGGTTCGGAGAAGAGAGGATAGAAGGCAAGCCTCGCGGAGATGAGGGGTACGCAAAAAAGGAGCAGGAGGGTAGAGAGGGTTCGTAGTACTGAATTCATTTCGCTGGGGACGAGAATAGCGTTTGCTACCCCGTAATAATAAGATTTGTGTAGATTTGAGAAGGGCAAGGCTGAGAATGGAGAAGGAGTGGAAAGCATTACGTATTCTGGTTTAGCGAAGACTAATATAAAAGGGTCTTGAGGTTGATTCACCTTCACCGGGAAAAGTGAAAAGAATTCCATATAGACAGGCTTTACTCTCTTGGACTGGAAATACGACATTTGCTCTTTGCTTCAAGCTTAAAAGCTAAACTTGATTAACGCGGGAGTACTTCTAGTTATGAATCTCCCTTCGAAGCTCCTTCATCTGTCCTTGAATCTCAAATCTTATGCCCATTTGTGTTCGGCTTGTGGTCGAGCTAGCATGCCATGATTGGCAATAGCACGGTGACACAACATACTTCCCGAATCTTTTACTCTCTATAATCTTACCTGATTTTTGTCTTAATCCCAGAGTAATAACACAAAGCAGCTAGTGCCAAGTAATCATTATTCCTTTGGGGAAGCGTGAACCCTTACACGGCAAAATGCTCGTTTGCATTACACCGGAGTAATTTAGATATTTGGCTTCTTGTGGAAGGTTTTAGTGAATCAATGACATTTTAAATTTATCGCAAATTCTTTCTCTTTTGGTTGGTTCATATGACGTCAAATAGTTATTCATGGAATTACAGGGGATTTAGGAACCAATTCATAATGTGAGCATCCAACTCCCCTCGGTCTATTTAAGAATTCCCTCTTGACCACGAAAGCGCAACTTTCTTCCCACAACGGAACCACAACCAACGTCCGCCAAACCTCCAACATTCCAAAGGATCAACACGCCCCAGGTGGCAGACTCCTACAATCAGCCATCTCACCTACTGCCCTCCACTTCACCGACTTCGGTAATGTCAGTATTCTACACCAGCTTCCGCGAGAGCTTTCACGCCCACTCCAGAATGGACAATGAACTCCCCTTTTACACCAAGAAGGAAGTCGCCACACACAACACTCCTGAGGACCTCTGGGTCCTAATCAATGGCAAGGTGTACGATTTCACGCAATTCCACCATAGACACCCAGGTGGTCCAGGAGGTAAATTCGTAATTCTTCCAGGCTGCCAAAGCTAACCCCACACAGTAATTGCACAGAACGCCGGGAAGGATGTAACCAAAACGTTTCAGGGTGCGCATGGGAGAGACAATCCGAAGAAGAAGCATCTGATCGGTAGACTTGCGCCGCAGGCTGGCCAAGCGGAGAAGAAGGCCTCTTTCATGCGCAAGTTGTTCGACTGGGGAAAGAAGAGTAGCGATGCGGGATCTCCGGCAAAGGTCAAGGATGGCGAGACTGCTCCTTTTGCCACTGCACCTTCACAGGAAAAAGCTTCTACTCTTGACGAGGTGGAAGCTCAGCAGATCGTTGTCCATGGACCAAACGCACAAGAAGATGTCACATTGACAATGGTAGAGGAGGTCGAGAAGGAGTACGTCTAGGACGGGCAATGGAAACGAACCTAGCTCTGAGGAACTTCCCAGAATGGCGACGAAGGGGGAAAAGGTACTTTCGTAATTTCACTATTGATTCTTGAATTAGGACGCGTCTTCATTGGTTTTTCTGTCTTCAGTTCAGGGCAAATTGATTCTATTGGGTATTTCGGTGTCGTATTGTTAATGATTTGATGACCTTGAATCTATAAATCAATGATGCAGAGCTAGGCCAGGCAATGGCCGCTAAGGACGAGTGATTACGGTTGGTATGGTCTTACTTACAGTAATAGTTTGGTGAGAGAGTATTCGAATGCCTTTATCAGATGTTGAATAAGCGAGATGAAGCTGGTCTGCTGTTAATAGAAATAGCACTGATACTATCAATGTTCCGAGTTAAGTTGGATACTTCAAATACTTCTGCTATGCATCATCACTCCAGTTATTGTTCATTCAAATTCAACGCTCTTCAAGCATTCCCCATCTTCTAGATCCTGGAAGTCCCCTATCCGACTGAACTTAGGACATTGAAGATTATGCCCACCTAAGGTATAGTAATTTCGGTACGGCAGACTTCAATTTGTTCCCCGAGCCTGCAAAACAGCTCCAGTATTTACAATTAGAAACTCGAATTAGAGTTGTCTTAATCGAGCCCCTTTGTTAAATAGTGTAATATCTAGGACTCGAAGTATCGAGTCACAAAAATAGTTCCAGAATCGTGAATCGAGCCGAAAGGGGGTTAATTGTTAATACTTTCTACGTTCAAAATAAGGGACTTGCACACTTGAGGGGGCACTTTTGATGATAGAGAGTCATCGCTTTTGTTCACTCGCCCTTTCGATTATAAATTCCAGAAGTCGAGTCTGTATAATACATGTGGTCGCTCTTTGAACCTCCTAATCAATCCAATGGTTTAGGCTTTGAAGATCTTCCTGTTTAAAATGAATAATTGTGAGATCCGATATATGGCCCATTTGTTTACTAATATAACCTGATAGCAGTTTTCGTTATCTAGTATAATGTTAATTGGCAATTAACACGCGCTTCGAGATTTTTTAATACGAGCATGATTACTTTATTCTCAGTTGCGAATTATCGATGTGATAGCAATATTAGTAAAGGGTAAAAAAAGTAAGTTCTCTCATTTTCGGTTCCCTTATATTATGAATTTTTTATTTATTTGTGAAAAGGTGTTGAAATGGGGATGTATAGAAAGTTAGGTATTATAATAAATACCAACTAGCAATTACAGACTTCACAGTAATATCCGAATTCCTAAATCTCTGACCAACAACACTTCCAGCCTCCTCAAAGATAAAAGTACCCGTTTCCCCTCTTGCCTTGAAATCAACTTTCCCTCAATATCAACAAAATCTGAAACCTGGAGGCATCGCGTTAAGCACACCTCAAGTCTTCAAAGTTGCCCACAAACTACAAGCAAGATCTCAAACAAGTCACGTCTCATAATCGTCCTCGAATAACTTTATTCTTCAAGAGTCCTTATAGCCTATCTGATTCGTCAGCTGCAGGCGATGAGTGGTACATAGTGGTTCCGGATATTTTGCTTGGCAGGCACGCAGCAGCTATTTTAGGACAGCACGTGCAAGCCACATTCGTTCGTTCCGCCGGCACGAGTCGATACGAGGTACTCAGCCCCAAATCAATTCCCTCTTCAACAACCCACATTCCCAAATATCTCAGAGACCTATATCAAGTTATGGAGGACCTGAAAGAACTCCAACAAAGTCTCCCAGAAGCAGAGAGCCATTCAACACCCGATATCATCATGCAGCACCCATATCAGTACAGACCCCTCGCATCACTAACCTCAATACGAGTTCTCAGCCTTCTGCCTTGCCGCGCAAGCCTCCAAGACAAACAACTCCACTGCAAACTCGAAGAAGTCTCTCTAGAGAGCAACCCGGTATTCCAAGCCCTCTCTTACACTTGGGGCGAGAATCTTTTCCCGTGCACTTTGCGCTGCGGCTCTCACACAATCCAAATAACGCAAAACCTGCGGGATGCCCTCCTGCACTTCCAGCAACCAGACGAGGAGTTACGAATCTGGATCGACGCCATATGTATCAATCAATCCGACACTGAAGAGAAGTCCCACCAGATCCCGCTCATGGAAGAGATCTATCGGAAGGCGTCAAATGTATTAATTTGGCTGGGAACTGAGTCCGAGGGATCCAAAGAGGTGATGCGCTATTTGACGCACATTGGAAGCAAGTTCTTGGAACGTGGAGGTCCTGTTTTGGAGCCGAAGGTGGAACAACATTGCGAAGAGCATGGTGCAACAAACAAAGTGCTTTGGGAAGAAGTGTATGGCGATTCGGAAATGATGAAGAAGACAGATGTGATTTGGACGCGACCATGGTTCTCTCGGCGGTGGATTATTCAAGAAATCGCTTTTGCGAGGACGGCGACTGTTTACTGTGGCACAGAGAAGGTTGAGTGGAATGTCTTGGCTATGGCAGGTGAGGTTCTAGCGAGGTTGGAGGGTGATGGGAGTCAGTATCTTAATCGGAGGACAGGGATGGGAAGGGGTGCTGTGAGTAGAGGACTGCAGAATATCACGAAGGTTGCGAGAATCAGGAGAGATATTTGGGCGAGTGAGAGAGAGGCAACGGCGATTCAGATACATGCTTGTTTGGAAGATGCGAGAGGGTTTGACTGCAGAGATGACAAAGACAGGGTTTTTGCGCTGCTCGGTATCTTCAATCACCGCAGGAAGACCCCTTTCACTATCGAGTATAAAAGATCCGAGGCAGAGGTCTTCGAAGAGTTTGCAAGATATTGCATTCGAGAAAGTAACAGCGTGGATGTTTTGTCCTGGGCAGGAATCTCGAACCATCTGCTATGTGGAGAGAGCTTGAAGATTCCATCTTGGGTCCCGAATTGGAGACTTCCATTTCGCGGTCCTACTGATATGTTACGTGGATTCGCCGCTGGTGGCAAATTTGAGGCGACGCTCGAATTCGACGAATCGAACTCGACGCTCGTGACAAGGGGAAAGTTGATCGACAGGGTTATCGCCGTGATGCCGTGCGTTGGAGAGATCGAGCAAGAAGAGTTAGCCAAGGGGGAACCAAAATGGACAGTTGTTAATCCTAGTTATGTTGGGTTGTGGTATCAATTTCTGGAGATGAGACTTTTCGAGGCCTTGGCTTTTGTTGGTATGGACAGACATCCGTATCGAGGGGGAGGGGGGTCTGCGTGGGCTGCACTTGCAAGGACTTTAATCATGGACGATAAAGAGGTGACATTCGACTATGAAAGACAAATGGACAACATGCCCCCGGAACATGTTCCCGATAATGAACCCCAGCCAGAGCTTCCGGATGAGTTCACCGGCTTTCGGAATTGGATTTACTTGAAACTTGGGGATCTGACTGGCCAGAACAGGATCATAACATCGCCCGGTATGGTTATGATTGACTATGAATTGATGACATACTTCAGTCGAGTGGTTGACCGTTCTCAAGAAAGGAGATTCTATGTAACGAGGAAAGGGTACATGGGCCTGGGACCGAAGGAGCTAGAGATCAATGACCAGATCTGCGCCTTCGCTGGATCAAGAGTACCGCATGCATTGCGGCCACAGAATGAGGACTTCAGAGCATTTAACGAACCGCCCAGAATCGAATATGAATGGTGTGGCGATGTGGATGTTGGTGGAATCCACGTGCCATACGTGAAAAGGACACGCAAGGAGACGTTCCGATTGGTTGGGGAATGCTACACTCAGGGGTTAATGTCCGGTGAGATTTGGAAGGTGGACACTGCGGTGCTTGAAGACTTCATACTGGTCTAGTCATGAGATGTTCCAAAATTAGTCATAACATTTGCCACCTTACTCATTTAGTCTCGCCTCTCCAATGGAAAAATTCATTAGTTTGGAGCTGGGACGAGAACATGTATTGGAACGAACATTTCCATCGTGGAGATCGGGAAAATCGTGCCAAGGTTCTAGAGGGAGTTTGGTATCACATGGGCAAGTGCAGACGAGGAGTGGAAGATTAAGACTTTCTGGTTCGCAAACCAAGCTGGCTTCCATGTCAGATTACACCCAGGAAAGAGAAGATAGGATAATCATCCAAGCAATGTCGTTACCGACAAGTACTTATTCAACGTCTTCCTCGCCAGATCAAGCTCCCGTCTGAGCCGCAATTGCTACCTTAACAGCATCGGTCAAATCATCCAATCCCTCCTCCGCCCCAATGATCCTATTATCCCTCCTCTCATAAAGCGTGCCACCCTCCCCCCAAATTCTTCTCAGCGTGAAACCAACAGCGTATGGATTGCCGTCCTCATACGCCTTCTTCTCCAGCTCCCTCGCCTTCTCCAATGCTATAAATTCAACTCCCCATTTCCCGCCCCCTGTTTGCTTTTCAAACTCTTCAACTATCTCTAGTGGAGTGGTGGTGAAGGAGTTGACTCTCAATGCGCGATTTCTAGCTGCTTCAGGATGCAGAAGAGCAGCGACGACGAGTTTGCCCACACTAGTTAAAACCGTGTTAGTCAGATGAGAGGTGGGGAGGGGAAGAGAGGGGAGAAGAGAGAGGAAGTGAAACTCACTCAGGATCCGTCGTCAAACTAATCTTCCCTTTCCCATCACCAAGCACAACAGCCTTTTTCTCTTTCACATCAAAAGATCCCAGTGAACCTTTCCCAGCAGCCAGATACCCATACGCAAAAGGCCCTGTCACAATAAACGTGTACTCCAGCCCCTTTCTTTCTTTCTCCTGCTCCCTGAGCGCTGCTCTAACTTTCAGTTTCTGCTGATGAGGAACCTCATTTGCCGAGCTTCCATCGTACTCGATATCCGTCCCATACTCAGAGGGAAAGAACCTTTTCACGGACGGGGCCTGGATAGCGATGTTTATCCAATCTATCTGCTGTGCTATAATCGGTCGCCCCGCTGCGCTAATCACGGTGTCGATGTCGTTGAATGCGTTTAGAAGGTCGGAGGAATTCGAGGTGTCGCCAATGATGACTTCTACGCCCTGGGTTTTCAGCTTCGCCAATACCTCAGCCTTGTTTTGAGCTGTGGACGGGGAAGTGAAGATAGCGATTCGACCGAACGACTCTTTAGCTTTTATGACCTGCTCGAGGATATGGGTTCCAATGTATCCGGTTGCTCCGAGTAGGAGGAGCTTCTCCTTCTTTGGCGCCATGACTTGTGCTTGAAGTGGGCACTGCTTGGTGGGTTTAGATGCTCAATGGAGTATGAAGGGAAGTTGGCGAGGGTTTTGTCAGGTGAAGTCGCAGGAGTCGTCTTTCGCCATCAAGAGGTGAAATCGCGTATTCATGCGTGTTGAAAGAAAGGCGCGGTTCTTTTTCTTGCGTCACCTGAAACAGTGGGGGTGGGGCTGATGGGCGACATGGCGGGGTAATTTCTAACCGAGCAAAAAGGGGTCTCGCTTGCTCTGTGCTCCTCGATATCTCTCTCTTACAGGTAAGGAACTTAAAGCATGACACTCTTAGATAAGTGTTTAGGGAGATGTATATTCTTTTATTGATATCCACGAGGTTGGTACATTAGATGATTGATCATTGGGCCAATATCCTGGCTCTGACACTGAACGAGGCCGAATTTGTCCATTTCTATTTTCCTTTCAACCCCTCCTCCTCTTCCCTGCCCACTTAAGAAGCATCTCCTCCAGCCTTACCTTCTCTACCGGCTTAGCCAGATAATCGTCCATCCCCGCCTCTTGACACTTCTCCCTATCGCCCTGAATGGCCGAAGCCGTCATCGCAATCACAGGAATATCACTCAGTCTCCCTTTCGCCCATGCCCCACCCCCCTCAGCTGCCCCTTTGATAGAATCGCCATCGGCATTCCTTTCTTTCGACTCAATTTGGTCCAGAGAATATTCCCTCCCAGTACGCAGGATACACGTAGCCTCATACCCGTCCATAACTGGCATCTGTACATCCATGAGGATAATCGACGGTCTTGGTTGGGTCGGGGATGGGGAAAGAAGGTAGGAGAGGGCTTCGCGGCCGTTCCAGACGGCTGTTACGGGGAAACCGAGTTTGCGAATATTTTTGATTGCTATGGTTTGGTTGATTGCGCTATTTCCATTAGTTTCAGCCTTCATATAATGATGAGATGAATGGGGGGAGCTGGAGGAGCCGGAGAGGGAACATACTTATCTTCCACAACCAGAATATGAACCATACTCCTTTGCTCTGCAGATAATGGAAGCGGAATACCAGACGAAAGGCCCTCAACAGAGCTGTGGCGAAGTGACCGATCCATTGGAGGTGATGACACTGGTGAATAATCGGTCACGCTGTTGGAGATTTGTTGGTTCAGTAAGTCTTGGTTTATAGAGCGGTGAGCTACGTTATGCGTCGACGTTGGTGTCAACGTCTTGCTTGTTCGCGCGGAGAGACGGAAACCTAGATGTGGTGGGGAGGAGGTCGAGGCGTCGAAGCGTGGATTGCGACAGTAAGAGGAGACTTTTAGCGGAACGGTGAAGATTGCTTTGCTGCCTACGTTAGGCGTGGAGTCGAGGGTGATGGAGCCTTTCATCAAGCTTGCTAGCTGGTTGCTATCAGCCTATTGTTGTGGATAGTAGGGAGGAAAGGCCCACATTTCTTGAAATCGTAAGTCCGAGACCTGTCCCGCCAAACAGGCGGGCAGTCGAGGAATCACCTTGACTGAACGGTCTAAACAATTTATCAAGAACATGCTTCTCGATACCAATTCCCGTGTCTTCGATGATGAACTGAACCTCCAGGATCTCGTCACCAGCCAACCGTGGACTCATTGCCCTTGATGACACTGTCAAGTGAACAGATCCTTCCTTAGTAAACTTCAAAGCATTCGTCAGAAGATTAGACAGCACTTGTCTAGTCCGTCCAGGGTCTCCAAAAAGCTCGAGATTCTCGTCCATAGTAGTCTCGTAACCGAACTTTAATCCCTTTTGGTTTGCGAACATGCTGAGTAATTTGCACAGCTCGCTGACGATCGATGCGAGATTGAAAGGTACCTCTTCGATGTCAAGGCGGCCGCTTTCGATCTTTGAGAAGTCTAGGATGTCGTTGACGATTGTAAGAAGTGCTTTGGCAGAGAGTTGAATGCTATTAACGTATTCTTGCTGCTCCGAGGTCAAATTTGGATCTTCCCTGAGCAACTCGACCATTCCAATCACTCCCTATTTCATATTAGCCTGATCAAAGTCGGGTGGAAACGAGACGTACAGCGGTGGGTGTTCTCAATTCGTGAGACATCTGCGAATCCATCAGTATTGGGCCTCCTAAGGATATGTGAGCTCACATTTGCTAAGAACTGACTCTTCACTCGATTTGAATCCTTTGCAGCTTGCTCCTCCATCATCAATCGAGCATTGTCCAACTCTAATGTAGCTCGAGCCTTCATGTCCGTAACATCAATACTTAATCCAAGACACCCTTTCACTTCTGGTTCTTTGCCACCATCACACGAGTTATGTTCTAGTTCTGCCACAACTCGGGTTCGAAATATTTGGTCCCCAATTCTGTCTTCGGACTGCGCAACTCCAACCTTCCCGGACAGAACTTCCATGACATTCCTCTCGTAGCCTAGAATTATTTGGTTAATAGATTCTCAATCTGCGCGGCTTGAGTACATACCAGGAACACCTCCGGGCTGAGTCTGTTGTGCAACTTCAATTGCATCCTTTCCAACCAGGGTCGACTTGTTATTGATATCATATGATTCCGCTTGAGAGTCCCACAGCATGCCACCTTCAGCCATCGTACATATTCGATCTTTGTTGATAGAAAACAGGTTGACCTCCGCATGTGCAAGCACAGTAAGAATTTGAAGTTTGTTCCTCGCTGCCTCGATTCGAGCCATGACCAGATCATGGATATCTGTGTTCGTTCCGTACCATTTCAATATCTTGCCGGATTCGTTCTTTAAGGGGCAAGCTCGAGCAAGCATCCACTTGTAGACCCCGTCGTTTCGTCGGTATCTTATCTCAACCTCGCATTCGTTTCCTAATTTTCGATGGTGCTCCCATCTGTCCATCAATACCGGGAGATCATCAGGGTGTATTGCGTTTTGAAATCCAGCTCCGAGTGATTCTTCTTTATTCATACCCGTAAATTCGTACCACTGCTGATTATTCAGTTTCCACAAAGTCAAAGTGAACTTTACCCGCTTACCCGTTGAGAAAACCAGTCGCAAAGACCCTCCGCCGTAGTCGTCCAAACAAGATGGGGCATCAGGTTGCAAATTGTTTCGTGACTTTCCAACGTTCGTTGCTGCTGCTCACTCAAGAAGTCTCCATACTCTTGTAGGTCTCTGCACCAGCAGATCCCCCCCAAAAATTCTCCTGTATCGTCGTCATATAAACACTCCCCACTCACATTCATCACAACTTTACCGCCCGTTATGGTATGCATAAACCCGCATCGATAGCCTGTAAATGGCTTCTTCGCCCTCACCAGCCTCATTCCGGGGAACTCAGCATGCTCGAGTGGCCTTGTAAAGTGCTCATCCCAGATTTCCAGCCTCTCTCTCAAGCTCAATCCATCACAGCCCTCTGCTCCACCCATAAAATCTCCAAGAACCTCTCTCGTTTTCTTGTTCGTCAAATAGAACTTCTCATCGACAGTTAAGATGAATGACGCTGTATTACTGCTGTCGAACACGGCTTTCTTGATCCGCTGGATGTCTCTCCGACCGTCCACAACTTTGCCATGCTGCGCTCCATTCGGAGTGTCGGAATGGCCTCCATCAAGGTAGGAGATCTGGTCTTCACGGTGGGGTATTATTTTCTTCTCGATATGTGCAGCCCGTTCAAAGGAAAGCAGAAAGTACATCCCATCATCAGCCGTAATTATAGATGCCAGTATCCGAAAATGCCTCTCGCCGTACGTGAGGTTTGTGTTCGAAACCACAGCGTCGAGTTCGTGGACCGGGCAAGCGTTCCCATCCGAGTTGGCTTCCTTCTGTGCCGTCACAAGTTTATCCAGGACCACGTTCCATATCCGATTATAAAGCAGATTGATCCCCAAGTCAGCAGGCCCCTGCCCCAGTGCACTCGTCCCCGATTGTATGGAATCGGAACTTCGAATGGCCCGTTCGGCAGCTCGATTCAAGAACACGGCCATTCGGCTCGGGGAGAGAACCAACACGGGGGTTGGCAGGTGTCGCAGAACAGCTAATTGGAGATCAAGGGCTGAATGGCTGGCAGGCTCGCTCTGGGCGTGCATGTTGTTCTGCATCGAGGATCGAGGCTGCTGATCGAGTCATTGTCAGCTGTTATGTAGGCTCAAATTTCCCACATATCCCCAATGACGTACGTTGCTAGAACTTCCTCCCCAGACTTCACTGTCTGCTAGATCACCCTCGTTCGCTTATTGGTTCTTCCTGTCCCCCAGCCTTGAGCAAATTCGCCATCAGACTCCTGCGGGTGCGTGTCGTCCTGTTGACAATGAAGTGTCAGGACCCCAGGTAGCAGCAGTACTGTATAAGCGGCTCTCAAGGGGCTCCCCCAACCTCAACTCCATCCCGTAGAGGTGGGCCCTAGGATCCGCATTTCGAATGTACATGGTGACGATAAGTTCGCACGCGCAGGATGTTCTTCGATGTTCTAGGCTCTGGCTGCGCTGGGAGAAGTGTGGGTGGAAGGTGTCTGTTCAGGGATGGCGGCGAGGCTAGAACTGAGGATGGACCCCTATGACGATGGTCGGTCGCGAGATGCAGGAGAGACCTTTAACATTACTATTGAGCAGTAGAGATGCGAAACAGCGTTGAGGGCAAATGCTGTATTTGAGTATGTTTGAAAGAGTTGGAGACGGCCTGCGACCTGACCGATTGAACAGGAAACTCAACTCTTTCCAAATCAGGCTGAGAAGCCGCTGAGTCGCGTCGCCTCCCTTACAACGAATAGGGAAAGAGGCCTCGGCAAACCCTGGAGTGCTGAAGCATCACGAGTCCAAATTCTCCAACAAACCTCTTGTTACTTTCCAAAACCTCCTAGCGGCAGTCAATCCAGGCCATCTTCTGACTTGGGAGCTGTGGGGAAGTTCCTCGAAGTCTGCTTTCTGTTCTTCCGTTGCACATCGCATTTTCAGATTCCCTGTTTCTTCCCGTTCAACAAAGCGGACAACTTGGCAGCGAGCCGCGTGGTTGCACGCCTAAACGAGCTTGTTTCGACCCACCGCAGCAAACAGCAAGGAAATTTGGAAGGCGGCACAAGAACCAGGCTGAAACCCCCAGAAATAAAATATAATTAGATCCTCAAGTGATTGTTTATCTAATTCGTAACCCAAATGTATACCCAGAGACTCCGCCTTTTCATAATTCATATCCACATTCATAACTCAATCCCCGCCACCAGTTCAAATGCACCATCCCATCCCATCACATGCCATCCCAAGCTCCAGGCCCATCCCTCAGCCCCAATCCCAATCCCAATCCCAATGTCTATGTCCTGTTTCCCGTCAAAAACTGCCGATATCACTCCTTTGCTTTACCAGCCCCTCGGAACGCCATCCCTGACGCTCATTCTGTCTCTCAGCCTCTCTCTCTCCCTCTTGATCCCAACACTGCTCACACTATCACTTGGCGCCACGCTCACTGCATACCCCGGCCCGCTCACAATACTCGTCGGCAGCGGCACGTGTCTCGCTCTCTCGACGTCCCTCTCAAATCCAGAATGCATGACCCTCCTCTCCCTCTCACTCGGCATAGCACGGATCTTGATCGTGCTTGTCGACACCGGCGGAGGTGGTGACTGCTTAGCCGTAGAATGAGAATGGTAACTCCGCGTGCTCACATGGCTCCCCGTTTTCCTGCTGCGGCTGGGGCTTCGATCCCTCGCAGTCTTGTAGCTACTCCTCTGGCTCAACTGCGACGGACTTCTCGCTCTCGACTGCGTCCTCGCTGGGAGAAGTGTCAACGGCCGCTCGTACCGCGACCCCGCCTCACTTCTACTCCTCGCCCGACTCCCCCCTTGCACCGAGCGACCAGGGCGCTGAGAAACATAGCTCTTCTCCTCAATCTGATGCACCCTCGGAGCCGCATCCACATATCTCGGCCCCCCCTCATCCCTCGCAGAGACATAAATCCTCGCCGGCAACCTCTCGCGCGGACTTTGCGCAACCTGCGTATACAGCCTCTCGCTCTGATTGGCATAGCTCGCTCTCCGGGGAGCAGCAAGAGGTCGTCGCTCAGGCGATTCTGACCGCACCATAGCGTAAGCAAACGCCGCGCCCGCAGCAGCACCCAACAACGTACCAATAACCGCTTTGCCACTAATACCTCTCCCGCCTTCTCCCCTCTCATCAGGTCTGCGGTAATGCTCCGTCGTAATGGTCTCTCTCCTCACAAGCCTCGTCGGTCGCTCGCTGCCTTGAACAGGGTAGGTATCTGCCCTCCTCACCACCGCCGGTCGATATCCGCCCTCAACATCCGAGCTCGAAACAACAGACGCAGCGCCGCCACTCCCTCCATTCTCCCCAATGCTCTTCGCAACCTGCTCCTGCCACTCCAGTACCCTCCTCGCCTCGCGTTCCGTAGCAGCTGTCTCGATCACGGGCCTCGCGTGTCCCCCTCCCCCATACCCTCCACCATAACTAAACCCCCTATCCCTCGGTCTATACACAGCCTCCAACATGTTCCCATCAAAATCCCTGGTCCGAGCAACAATGCCTTCCTCTCCCTCTTCGGGCAGGAAATCAAGTTTCGCCGGCGTGCGAACCCCTTTATTAACCAACCCGCTCTTTTTCCAGAACTCTCTTACTGCCTCCTCGGAACTCGCACTCAGCGTGATCTTCGCCGGTCTGATCCCTTGCGGCTGAGTCCCAATTCCAGTGATGCTAAACACAACCACACTCTTCAAGCCCGCTGGTCCTTGTGTCAAATACCCGTAATTGAGGACCGGATTGGTGATCGTGTGCGGAGTGATGGGGAGATTATGAGGCGAGGGCGGATTCGGAGATAAGAATTGCAGGCCCAGGGGTTGGATGATGGCTGCGTAGAAGGAGGATGCGGAGGGGAGGTGCGTGACGAAGAGGAGGGGCGGGCGCGTGTGGTCGTTGTACGGAGCGGAGGGTGGCAATGGCGGGGACATCTGCGGGTTCTCTTGCAACTTTAAATCATCAGGTCTGAAAAATCGGGCCCGGGATTGAGGTAGGGATTAAATGTTGAATAGGGGAAGTTGGGCGTCAAAAAAGCGGCAAGACGAGGCTGTTGGGTTGCAAGCGTCAATAATGAGATGAGATTGGATTGAGCCGAAAAACGGAACGCATCAGACAGTCCGTCAAGCACGCGTGAAAGAGCCGTGACCTACGGACCGGTCGGGCGCGTGCCTTGCAAAAAGAAAACGTCAGAATGCGGAAGGAATGAGTAACAAGCGGGTAAGGTTAACGCCCGCGGGGTAAAAGAATGAAATTTTCGCTGGAAAAAGCAACGGGGGTTGACGAGAAGGGCTTCAGATCGTCAGGTCTTATAAAAACCTTGCTCAGCACACGAACATCGCACGAGGCGAGAAGCTCGTGACACACCCACCACTCGATGCTTTAGGCCATGCCACTGAGCAGATGAGTCGATCTCCCGCCAGTGGTTGGTGATCACTGTCCGGTACGGTGATGGGAAGTAGGGCTAGCCGACTGGCTACAGGGAAACGTGGCAGCGCAATGCTGATAATGCGACGAGTTGTGGTGGATAAGAAGGAAAAGCATCCTATTTGGTGGGGATGTGCAGCCTGTGACGGAGGGGTAGGCTCCTAGCCAATGGGGGCCGCGAGGCGAAGGAATATGCATGTGGATATGCGAGAGGGATATGCGAGCTCACGACTTCGGAAGCGTTGCCTGTGGTGGCGTTGGGAGAGTTTGTGCCCATGACAAGACAGCCAGACAGGCACAGATGCATTTGCATGCCCTGGGATATTATGTGAGATGTGAGGTTGGGGCGAAGAGGGGGCGAATGGCGGATGAGGGGTACATTTGTGGTGTTGTACAGATGCTTGTGACCCGAGCTGGCAGCCTTTCAGACTGCAAGAGATTCCTTCCGTTGGGATCTGGAATTGCATCAAGGCTGAGCCGGCAAATTGGTTGGAACTTGAAGCCCAAGAGATGCTCATCTTGCATTCCTGCCGCGATGACTTTGGATACATTTGGATATGAGGCTACCACCACGGAATGACTCGCGAGCCGCACCGCGCCGCTGCCGCTAACGTTGAATCCACTGTTACCGATGTCGCTGCCCAATGAGCAGTCCTTCAACCAGCTTTGATCTCCGTCTGATCGGATCCTGCCATTTTCCAGCCAAAGGGGGAGGAATCCAGCTGCCACTAAGCAGCCGGAACAAGAACAAAAAGAGATGTAGAACCAAGTTGAGTTGGTATCTACGAAGACGACTTTTTGTTAAAAAGCGTCTTGGATCTGATGTTGAACGCCTGATGTTTTGGTTGTAAAAACAGAGACAGAGCACACAGACACCCAAGCCCGGCGACCAAAGACACAGCGGACGATGTTGGTATCGTAGCTAATGCCTGTGGTCCCGCTTTCACCTTTGAAATCGACCAAATCTCCCATGTAATCCTCCGCCCAATTCCCACTGTTTTGATGAGTCGAGGGGGGCGACCCAGTCAGGCGAGGAATGGCGAGGCTGACTAGACGATGCCCCATACATCTTCTGCGGCGTGGCAGAATTTGCTGCATGCCACACTGGCGGAAAGGCTGTAATTGCTGATGGCGATCTTCTCGTCCACGTATTCGTCTGCAAAGTTATCCGTGCCCTTGGCCATAGCCCCGACAAACACGCAGATGCTCTCCCTTTCATTTAACTTCTCCACGTATTCCCGAACTCGTACCAGTGGGGCGTCGAAGCTTAGTGTGATCTTGCGGCAATTTGGCGGTAAATGATCAGAGATTGGGTTCGGAATGACCTTCAGCAGCTTCTCTTGAGAGTTGACAGATCGAATGGAGAGGCGATGGAGGAGTTGGACCATGAGACCAGCGAATCGCTTGAAGGTACGTGGGATGCGAACGGTTGGGCTGACTTCGATGAGGACGCCTTTGGCGGTGTGGATGTAGATCTGAAGTTTGCCTGCCTTGTTGATTGGAGAGTCGAGGAGGGTAAGGAGACACTGCGAATAGTCAGCATTTGCTGTGATGTTAAATCGTAGCGTAGCTCTTCGAACCTGGTGAGTGATATCTGGTCGGGCATCGCTGATATCGCGATTCATCTTCCGCATGACGCCAATATGTTCGTCTGAATTGAGGAGACTATACTTCTCCTCTCTTTGTCCACCTGGTCTATTGCCACCGAAGCTGGCCTTGTAGGTCTCGAGACTGGCATTGGAGAGGACAACGATCAGGCGCTGCGAGTCTTTATCGGAGGACGGGATAGGAACGTGCTGCTCAGCCGTCAACTGTGGGAGGGCTGGAGGTGGTGCCGACTGGGTTCCTGACATTGCGATGAAGATCAGCTGTTATGCAAGGAATTATGTTGGATAATTCTTTTGCAGTGTTAAGATCGATGTTGGGATCGAAGTTGATTGTAGAACGTTGAGTTGGAAGAATGGGGAGAGGGGGGAAGGTCTTGGAGTGTGAGTCGCCGCCTCTTTCTGCGCCCGAACCACAGAACGATATCGGCTCGCAGAGAGATGTTGCGACTCCGGGTTTCTTGCTTACTGGGGCGTTTCACGAAACGTGGCTCTGGGGAAGACATTGTCTGGCTATCGCCAACTATCAGTGGCATATTGGCGGTCTGCTTGAGTCTTGAGGGCATACGAGTTTCGTGCGAACAAAATTATTTGTTGGGCTCGGCTTTTTCAGTGCTGTTTTTGAGCGGATTTCGTGGGTCGCAAGTGCTTCTGCGTAGCGGGAGAGACGAGAAGGAATTGGGAGAAAGAAGATTTCTGGAGAAAGGGAGCAAGCTGACGTGATATGGTCGAAGGAAGGGAGTATGAGAAGTCGCTTCAGTTTTCTGTGCCGTAAACCTTAACCTTCCTGCGCCAGCAAACCTGAAATTGCGCTAAAACGGCCGCACGTGATTGCATCGTGGTTTCCCGTTTTCGTTTTTTTCTTCTCTCGAGACCCCTTCCCTTTCCTCACTATTCAATTAGAAGCTTTGAATCTGTGGATGTCGATCCTCCCTCGGGCTGAGCATCATTTCGAATCTTTCGGCCAAAACCTAGTGGGTTGAGAATGGATGGAACGTCCCATGATCAAATGTACCCAAGACGGTAGAGGCATTCCAATGGCCCAACGAACTCTTTCCTCCTCATTGTCAGAGCCGGCGAATCGCTCCTTGTTCGTGGTCGAAGAATTGTGCGCCTTCTTGGAAGCCTGGTGCTAGGTCCATAATCTGGTGTTCAGCCGCCATTTCGCTCTGATAATGTGGCCGATTATCGCATCGCTGATCATTCATATGATCACTGCATTGATTATCGTACTTGGTTATACCGCCACCTGTGCCATGATGTTATTGCTGAATCCCGATGTTGTATCCTAGCTCCCCTCTGCAATGGAGTACCTGTCTCATAGAATACCGGACGGGTCAAGAGCCCAAACGAACTTCCACGGCTCGCCATGCTCATTCCTCGCGTCATTGATGTGTGTTCGCTGAAGCTCTCGTTCTCATATGTATTGCTCTTGTGGTGAGAGATCGCTAGGCTACGATACTCTCGTCGTATATTTGTCTTCAAATATGTTCAAGTGAAAGAGAGAAAAGGGAATTTCAAGGCTCTTATACATCCTCACCGTCTCCACAGGTCCTTGGCTTTCTCTTGAGACACCCTTTGGCTCTTGGCTTCTTGGTGGTGCGATTCCTTGGCTGTTTTGGAAACTTCAGACCACATGTGGGCCGTCTGGGGAAACAACGCTGGGTCTTGACCGACGAAGTTTCAGAAACAATTTCTGCCAAGCCACCAAGAGAAGGTGGATCTCTTGGACATTTTGGGCATCGAGATTTTCAGGACTCCAAGACAGAAGATCGCCAAGCTGATAGTCGATCTCTTATATGAGTCGCGGCTGAGTTCGCCAAGTCCCTGGCGTCATCTGAACAATTGGAACCCACTGAACAGTTGGCACGAACATTGGGATGTGAGATGGGGAGAGGGCAGATGAGAATCAGCCGTTCGGCATGAAGAAGTGATCAGACCATGGAAACTTCACATTCCGGCCCCGAGATGCAATATTGCTACCTCTCACAGATCAGAGGACCTGTCTGTGCGGTCTATTGCTGACGATGTCGGATTTAACATATTGTTAGCAGAAGGAAAATGAAATCCAAGCCTTGGGGATACGAATACGTCGCGGGTTGAGACGCACGAAGTGACTGCGATGGGAGGCGAGGAAGAGCGAGGAAATATGCAATTTCCGTCGATCGATATCTAGTTGTCGGCCGAAGCTGAGATATTGGAGATAACATGGGAGATGAAGACATTGCCAAACTTCAACTCGTAGATTCGTGCAGCTTCTTGGGAGATTCTCGGCACATTCGGGTACGTGAGCGGAGATGCAAAGATGTGGAATCGACGAACTGCAATGGAGAGATCGGCGACCCGGAGGGAAGTCCAAGCTTCATGCAGTTTGAGGAATCTCAAGGAGGGATCCCGGCTTCTCGGGTCTTCGAGCAGTTGCCAATAGAAACAAAGACCCAAAGTGGAACTTACGAATGAAATAGTTAGACTCTTGCCGGGGCAAGAAACTCTTGGCGACCACAATCAAGAGTCTCCTCAGCCTCCGATATATTTGAACGAGTCGAAGGAAGGGAGCACAAACTTGCACCCCGACGGATTCACCTTTTGATTCTAAAGCGCTCCAGCATAATCCAAGCCTCAAACATCATCTGGAAGAAAGCAAAGTTTGTTGCCGAAGGCAAGTCAAGAGGATTGGCTCGGTTCCGGCCCCGATCTGTGCGTTTGCCGTAGCACCCGTGTTAAAATTTAATCAGATCCTGCGATGAGACAAGATTGAAACGTGACGATCAGAACAGAGGAAACCTCGGATGGCACCTGTCAACCAACATCGGGGATGGTGGCCTATCTAACTTTAAAGGCCGGACTTTGGCTTCCCGAATGAACCACGGCGAAACTGTGTATCTGTGAGGAAACCCATACAAAAGGTGGATCGTGGGTACGGAGGTAAGATCTTTCTTTAGACAAGCTTATAATTCTTGACTCGAGATCAAGGGGGCACTGTAAACTTCAAAACGCCACATTAACTTTGTCTTTAACAAGTGGATAACGTGATGGAGCATGGCCTCTGTTTCTTGACATCAGATGGCAACTGAAATCGTTCGGGGAATGGTAGCGATGTGAAATCTGGTTGAACCTTGATTAGAAGGCCGCGAGATGAGACCAATGCCACCAGTACTCGCAGGTCTGCCAAGTAAAGAAAAATTCCCATGTCGCAATGGTTTGATCTCCTCGGGATTTAAGCTACGCCGAAAAAATCAGACCACTGCCCGCGGAAAGTTAATGCTTGAATCTTTGTACCAAGGCATTTCTCGCAGGGGAACTGTAGATCCTCGCTCCACCGCAGCAAGATTTGACGAACAAGCAGCACCAAGAAAACATCAAGCAATACCAAGAGCTGCCATCCAGAGTCCAGAGCCACAACGCTTCACTGAATGTGAACTGTAGGCCGAGTTATTTCCTCCTTGCAATTGTGGATTGGTCCCAAGTTGGCTTGGGGAGAAAGGTTGGGATGCGCCAGAGTCGGGGTCGGACGTTTGATAAGTGGAACCTTGCAACTGGATTCTAATCTGGGACCACGGAATGGGCCGTTCTTAGTGGTTGACCAGCGAGAAGTTGCTACGCTCACCCGCGTAACCTTAGTTGGACGCACTGAAGCTCGCACAGCAATCAATCTGATATAATGATATGATTAGACTTGATAGATGCCACAGTTTCGATCACCCCGGACCATGAAAGACCTCACACCGTTCGCGGTTTCGGCGATGCCAGTATGGAAGAGCCACTGGCTCTAAGGCGCTCGCTGGAAAAAACCCGTTTTACCAAGACGCACCTCTAACAATCAACGTTTTCGCTTATTGACAACCCCTGAATTTTCGACCACCCCACCCATCCCCAACTCCTTTCTCCCCCCTCAGCTGGCGCCACTCCCTGGAATTAAGCTTCGCCGCGATCTAACCGCCTTGCCTAGAGCAGATTAGACCAAGGGTCTAATAATCTGAATCCGCCTGATCTCCCGCTTGTCTGCTTTCAGATGGCAGGTCACCCATGACTGCGACAGCTCCAACCTCACGTCCAGTTTCAAGCTTTCAATGCGACAACGGGATCTCCATTGCCAATGTCTGCGGGATTCGGCTGGTCCTGTCTAATCCTCATGGACCCGCAGAATTTAAGTCGGATGCCAAGCATCTACAATAAGTACTCACCCACCCTCATCCCATTGTTCCCTCTCACTCCACTCACTATCCCCGAGCAACTTCTCTCCTATTTTGCTTTGACAATTCGGCGGGCTTCTCTCTTTCTATTCCCTCTTTTTATCTTCATCTTGCCAGTCAAGCAGATCACGTTGACCGTGCATCTAATTACCCTTCACGCCTCGACGGATCACATTCATTCCTTTTGATACTTCCTGTACAGCTTTTTGTAGTTCGCCCGGCCTCTTGTCCCCCCTCCGAACACTCATATCTTCAAGATGCGTTTTACTCAAGTTGCCTGCGCGACAGTGCTCACGGCCGCAGTTTATGCCAAGCCTTCTCCAGCGAACGCCGCAGCAGGCGCAGACAGCACAACACTCGCCGCCAATGCCATCCAGAGCGGTTCATTCAACGATGGACAACAAGAGACTGGAGCTGAGGCTGGTCAGGCTGCGTCGGCCGTATCGTTCAACAACTTCATGAATATCTGTGGTGGCAAGACACTGACGAACGGTCTTCAATTCACCACTGGCTCATGTAACGGCATCCGTAAGCGGCAGACCCCTCTGGCCATGCCAAGCATATGTTAACCCAGAGTAGCAATGGGAGACATTCCCGCAAAGACCTCCATGGTCTCGTGTATCATTACAAACCCACAACAGAACGGTGCCGAAATTCCTTCAGACACGGATTTCAATATCACCGTCCAGGTTGAGAATCTTGTTGCCGGTTCTTTCACCAACGCAGATGCCACATATTACGCTGCACCGCAAGCCCTATCCGGTGGAAAGGTCGTTGGACACACGCATGTTACTGTTCAGGATCTCGGCAAAAACCTGAACCCCACTCAACCGCTTGATCCCACGCAATTCGCATTCTTCAAGGGCATCAACGACGCCGGTGACGGGCAGGGTGGCTTGACCGCTGTGGTGGCAGGTGGTCTTCCAGCAGGCAACTACCGCGTATGCACCATGACTTCAGCATCCAACCATCAGCCCGTCCTTATGCCCGTCGCTCAACGTGGAACTCCCGATGACTGCACCAAATTCGTCGTCTCAGGAAACGGAAATACCAAAAACATTGCTGCCAACGACGGATCAAAAGGTATTGCTGCTGCTGCCGCAGCCGCCTCAGCTGTTGCCCTCGGCCCAGATGTCAACGTTGCACAATCCGGTGCTACTGCAACTGCCACCAACAACGCCGCCGCAGCAAAGGGTAACGGCAACGGAAAGGCGGGGGCCGCAGCCGCACAAGCATCCACCGCCACCAATGCCGGAAGTGCCAACGCCGGAACGGCACAAGCATCAGGAGCCGCCGCGGCCAAGGGACAAGGACAGGCAGGAGGCAAGGGAGGGGCTCAAGGTGGAGGAGCTCAAGGAGGTGGCAAGGGCCAGGGGCAAGGAGGCAGGGGTGGTGCCCGAAGAGCGAAGCGTGAATTCATCGCGTAAGTACCGTGACTGGGGGCAGCAGCTTGGATATAGACTGGGGACATTGGAGTTTAATGACAATGGAGGAGATCCGGAACTGGATGGGATGGGGTGGTGTTTTTTTCGTTTCCGTCATCGATCTGGCAGGCAGTTGTGGGGTTGCTGCACGATGGCGGGAGAAGTGTGCCTTTTCTCGAGAGAGTCAGGAATTTACCGTGTCAAATGTCATTTGTCTATAAATCGTCCTCTTGAAGCAAAGCAAGCAAAAATTCTAATGTTCATAGACTTGCCTCCATCTCTCTCTTCCTGAAAATCCCCTATCTGAATTTCGACTTCAGATCAAAATTTCATCTAATCTTAGATCTTCAGTGGGTGACGTTGGACCAGGGACGAACGCCTCACTGGCTAAAATTAGATCCGATAGATATGATACGGGGTCTCAAACGCCGCCCGTGTCGGCAGGAGCTTCAGAGGGGTGATCAGACGTGCGGGGGCCCATATTCAGATTGCGCAGGGCGGCGTTCATCATGCCCATCTGATCTCTGGAACGTGCGGTTACGCTGTTGAGACGCTGGTCGTTTGATGAAGCGGCTGAGCCTCCCCAAAAACAACCGAGACCCCAGAAACGAGCTAGATTTGACGACCGACCGTCAACACCCTGACGCAAGGTCACACATCGACGCTGTTGTTGCTGTTTCTGCTGCTTGTTTGCTGTGCAAATCAAGCCAGGAAGACATGCTCTCACGATGTATGCCCCCATTCCCAAACCATGCCATAAACCCGTTCAGCAAGCTAACTCTCCGCCCCAGGATCGACCCCTCCCTCCGCCTCCGCCGCGCAATCCACGCCTCCGACCCTCTCCTCGTCTCCCGCATCCTCCACTCCCATCCGCGCCTCCTCCACAACCCCGATACCTCCCCTACGGTTCCCAACGGGCCTCTCCGCTTCTCAACAGGCCTCTCAAACACTTCTCTACACCTAGCTTCCTCACTGGGCCTGGTGCCAGTTATCAAGGTCCTGCTCTCACTGCACCACGAGAAGGAGGGCATATCGTTGAATGAGGACCACCAGACGCCGCTTATGCTCGCGTCTCGAGCTGGACATACAGACGCTGTGCACTTACTCTGCACCGCCTTCCCCGCAGCAATACCGAAGCGCGATATAAGAGGCAGAGACGCAATCATCTTCGCCAGCGAAGGCGGACACGATACCTGCCTGCAAATCCTATTGACCTTCGCGCCAGGCGGCCCTGAGGAATGTCTGCGCAATAAAGACGTGGATGGCAACACAGCGTTGCACTATGCGAGTTCCAATGGGCATCTGCTAGTGTTGAGGACGCTGTTGGCAGCTGGCGCGGACTCCGAGGTCAGAAATGTGTGGAGTTGGACGCCGGTTGCGTATTCAGCGACGGTGCAGGCGGAGGTTTATTTTAAGGGCTTGGTGGGGGAGGTGGAAAGGAGGAGGGTGGCGAGGCGGCAGGCTGAGGAGAGAGGAACGGGAGGTGGGGTGAGGATTGTTGGGGATGGGGAGGAGTAGAGGAGAGATGTTAGGGAGACAGAGGGAAGATACCAGAGCCCAGGGAGATGCTCAAAAGGGAGAAGATATGATGATTGATGGTAACGAGATATGACGAGATGTCGCGAAATCAAAGAGCTTGGCGACTTGCGAGCAGGCGTCTGGAGTATGGGCTTGCAGCTTATGGCCTTGAAACTAAGCTTCGGGAGCATCTTTGTGTATTTTTTCATTAAGTCAAGTTGCTATCGCCCTTGGAGCCTAGTGTGCTTTGAGTGTTCCACAGCAACTTTGTACATCTAAACTTTTCCAAGCATCAGTGTCCCAAAGTTTCCTAGTATATTGAAGCCTGTCCAACGGCTTAGTGTGTTTCGAATGTCTCAAACCACCTTAATACTTTTAAAATTCTACAAACCCTAATGTCCCAATGTTCCCCAGCACAATGAAGCGTGTCAAAAAAAGTTTCGCGGAATGCCTCTTGTTAGAGGCTTGTCCACCTGAGTAACGTTAGTTATGTTGAATTGATGATGCTTGGTGGTGGGAGAGAGGTAACAAGGCGTACAGTTGGGAGTTTGACGGCGGAAAGTTCGTTATTCTTCGATATACGACAGCCCAAGAGCGAATGTCGACCTCCGCTGCGAGACAGGTATTTGAATGCTCCAAGACCTTTGAGAACATTAACAAAGTATAGCGCCTTGCAATCTTGGATGCTGTGATTATTAACGTATTGCTTGCCCAAGGGACATCACTCGGGCGGGAAGTGGCGGGCAAAAATTAGGCGTAACAAGGCACTGGTATTGTCATCTGGAGCTTGCTTATTCACGGGGCTATTAAGGATGTTTACGCTCTGTCCCGATTTGCATTGTGCAGGCAGAATCGGGCGATAATCGGGTACAAACTTGGTCCGAACCCTCACAACACTTGATGTCTTTCACATTCACGAATCCAACAGCACGCATATAAATACCTCTTAGATTATGAAGGCTCTCGTTCTCTTTCGCACAGAAACAAACATCTTTCCCATTTACATTAGCACAGTTTTCCATAACAGGTTTTCAAGCTTCGGTCCGAGTTTAATTGGTTCAAAACACCAACCTTTCTCCTTTACCACTTCAAAGGCGGTTATCCAATTTTCTCCTTCCCCTCAGCCGGCAACTCTGGTAACTCTCCCTCGTGGCTCGACCTCTGCTCACATTAAAACCCTTAAACAAACACAATACCCAATCCCAAACTCTAGCAATGGCAATCGAATCGAACTGCTGCGTCTCCTCGCCCCGAAGCGGCAACAATCAACCAACGGTAACCATTTCCTCCATCACCACCACTCCCAAGCCCTCTAACGAATCTCAGTTCTTCGGTGTACATGTTGCGGAGATTCAAGGCAGGTATATTTGCTCGTGGTGTGGAAGGAAGATTTTGAGCACTGGTGGTAGCAAGGGAAGGGCTATGGTGAGGGAGGTGAAGTAATATGCGTTTGTGTATCTGATGGGATATTTGGAGGACCGTGCGAAGGTTGTTATGAATATGCTCAGATTCAAGGATTACTTGTACAATCTGAGATCGAGGGCTTAAGGGCTTGGAATATGGGGGGCCGTACGATACACTCAAAAGTTACTCATTTTGCTGGGGGTTTTTGTGGAAGGAGGGTGGAGCCCGGAAGGTTGTGCATAGAAAAGTTAGTCATTTCAACATCGGGTGTTGGTTTTCAAGTTCCTTCTTATTTGGGATTAACCTTTGAATTTTTATTCGGCCCTTGGGGCTTTTTTGATTCAGCAATCTCCAAGTAGATATTCAAAAGCAGAGCCGCACTCCAAGAACGCTGGATAGCTAACGATCCCGATAACTCCCAGTCTAAAGTTCTCGGCGAGCGGGGGTGCGAGAGGTTGTGATGATTGAAGAAGCAAATGTGATTTGCTATACTTACTGAAATAATTTCCTCTATAGTGTACGGGTAAGTGCGAGTCGATGCTAGATTGTAGTTACAGTGGTGTGGTTTTGGCCGTGAGACTGAGGCTGGTGTCGTTGAGCGTCTTCCTTCCACTCTCATGAAAACTCCGAGAAGTGCTTCTCTGATGTTCTGATTACAGGCTGGTCCCAGTCAAACCCTTCAAGCTTTCTCGACGCCGTTCACCTCAACATCCGCAAGCAGAGCAGTCTTCTCCATATCACTACCAACAAAATCCTCTTTGGCCACGACTTCCTTCACGTCACTGTCGACAAGTCCTCGTTCAACATCCGCACCCATAGCCTTCTGCTTCTTTGCTTCCTCTGCATTGATGTTCTGCGCAACAATCCCCTCAACCCATTTATCTACCAACCCCATATCCCACCGCCATCCCCTCCACTGTCCCAACACCACCAAAACCAACAGTCCAACCTCAACCCAACTGCCCTTACACTCATTCAACCCACAAATCTCCAGCGCACCCTCCTCTCCAGTCCAGCTCCACAAACCCCTAACATCCGTGCACACTCTCTGCACCTGGTTAAAACACCAACACGCTGTGATCAACACCCACGTTTTCTTTCTTGGAAAGGTCGGGTGTTGACACACTTTCAAGAATGCGCCGAGCATGAGCGGTGCGAGCAGTGGGACGAACGGCGAGAGGATAATACGGAGGAAGTGTGCCACCGGTGTGAGGTAGGGAATGGTGAGGACGTCAGTGGCGAGGAAAATCATAAGGACCATGGCGGAAAACAACGTTGTACCAGCGAGGATGAAGAGAAAGATGCGGAGTTTGCTGGTCTTCTTAGGGGCCTCATAGGACGCCATTTTGATGTTTTGATGGTGTTGTTTGATTGTGAATGGAGAAATCAATTGTTGTTTAAAGGACAGGAAGAGGAGGTGAGTTGTTTTGAGGTTGGGAGGGGGCTGTGTTTTAGTGTGCGGCGCAGTTGGAGGGAGGGTGACGTTGCCAAGATTAAATGCGGGGGTGAAACACGAGGGATCTGCCCTGCTATCAGCCTTGTACGCGAGGCTCTCTTCTTTTTGAGAGGGATGAAAAAAGGGTCGAGGTCGGGATTTTAGGCGAAGTTAAGGTCGAACCCGAAGCCAGGGGAGCCAAAACTGCAGGTAAATGAATCGCGAGAGATAAGTGCCAAAGGTGAGCTCACGGTGGACAGAAAAAGCGACACTCGTTTTCAATACCCTTCCGTAGAAGGAAGAGGATTCAAAGAGCGGAAATTTGAATGAATGTATTACAAGTGGAGAGGATATTGAGTGCTATGGATCTCATACACGCAATTTCACCTCCTATTCTGAAACAATACCAAAGTAGCTTGAACCTTATGTTGCTCATCGCGGGACTTGTAAGGTTTGGGTCCATTGTACTGATGAGGAGTACAACAATGAGACTGATCGTACTAGAGAGATATAGTACAGAAGAGATCTATATTTAGATATGGAACGTTGAAAATTCATCGTCGCTTTTTCTTGTCTACTACGGGATGAGATCTTGCGACGCGCAAGCGAGTCTGTATGCCAGAGCTCAGAAGATAAGCCTTCAGTATTTGACCGACTTGTAAGATAAAAAGTACATGTCCTGGAAATTGGGCTTGCTGTCCACAAGTTTGTGGAAGTGGTGATGTGGTCCTTGGGTGCGAAGAATTGAAATATGGGAAGAAAAACGAGAGGTAGAGTAAAAGACTATGGCCAGACGCGAGAATTGGACAAGTAGTAGCCGGTGAATATAGTACCATGTCTACTATTAGAGAAAACTTCACAGGGTTTTGGAAAACCTGGAGGTGTGAGTTAGCGAAGAGGGAGTACGCGTTGTTGGATGAGCTTTTGCCCGGAAGAGTGAAGTCTGTGAAAGAGTGAATGGTGGAGACTGGCTATGCAGGCGCATACAAGCCTGTCTTGAAGGATGTCCGTGATCGTGCAAGTGGCCAAACTGCTGTCTGATGGGGAGTAAATTGTCTTGCGTTCTTTTATAAGAAAAGGTTCAATTTCATATCTTGCTTGCTCAGATATGTAGAAATGAGAAGAATTCCGAATTGAGCTCATTGCACTCACAACCGCATGCCTTTTCAATGCCAATTATTCTGTGGCCATCTCGTAGTGCTGCCGTTGAGCGACCTGAGATCCGATAAATTTCTGTTCGGAGCCTTTCAGTGCCATGAAGGAGTCCACTGGATCGATGGATCTCCATATCATAATTTTCTTGACAATGCAGCTCGCGCAGTTGAGCTGGCAGATTCGACCGCCGGTATCGTAACACGATCCACGCCATCGCACTGATCACAGCCAGAGCGACCATTGCAGCACCAACTCCAATCCTTGCTTTGTCGTGTTGGGATGTTGGTGGAGTTGTAGAGGCACGTCTTGATGGAGAATTTCTCGCATTCGAAGCGGTCGCAGGAGCGATTGAGTTAATCGTGATAGGCAGATCCGAGCTTTCTCAATTTAATTGGTATATTGGAGCGTACCTAGTGGCCTTGGAGTTAGCATTGCTTAACAATTTTAACAACAAATGTGGTAATGGAACAATAGAGCATAACCCCCTTGCTACTACCACTGGAAAATAACACTCAAGAAATCGACAATTTCTTTTATGTGGACAACGTTACAGATGGGAATTAGTTCTGTCTACCTGCCCGATCTCGCTGTGTATGTTCTCGGTACTTCATAAGAGCTGAGACTGCTAATGGTCATCTAACACAACTGTTGGACGAAATACGTAGTTGTGGCTGTTTAGATACACTTCTTCATTGTTAGGTCATTGTAGCACTTGAATTTTTTGTAGGTATGAATATTCGAGTCTGTGACCGTAGAGACGATTCATTTTGCCGACTTTGGACAACATCCAATTGCAGTTTCGCTCCAGTCAAAGTGACCAACGGCTGAGAGGTTCCCCATCCCGCCCATTGGTGTGTTGCAAGCAGTGGTATAGCTTCCAGGGCAGACAAAGCCCGGCGAGTAGTGACCGTAGACGTCCTATACCAGATTGAGGTTGTCAGTGGTCGGAGGGAAACAATCGGAATCCAGGTTGGACGCGTGGATGGTGGTAAAATACCAAATTGACGTGCCCGTCAGGCTCGGCAAAAATACCTAAATTTCCGGTATCGATACGTATCGATGCCAGAATCGTAAGGTATCGATAGTATCGATAGTAGTATCGATTCCCTGAACCTAATTTTCCCCTTTAATTATAATTAACTTTAGAACTACTTCTCTTATTAGAAAACTTTTAGTAGTATAAATATTCTCCTTAATTTAGGCTTTCTATCTAGCTACTTATCTTATACTTTAGGCTAAAACTAATCTCAATACGGCTATTTTAAGTAAAAATGAGCTTTTGAGATTTTCATAAGGCTCGCTTATATATTTAGTGCCTTAATAAGAAATACAAATACGGGGCTTAATTCTCTGAATACGAGAGGTATCTTAAATTTAAGATATTATTAAATTTTATTAATAATAGTAAATAAATTTTTTAATAAAAAGACTAGAAATAAAAGGAATTATATATTCTTATATTCTTATATAAATAAAATAATAAAATAAAGAGATAATTTTTAGGGGTAAGAATTAATAAGGTATCGATACGTATCGATTCTTATAATACCTGAAAAATACCTAATACTATTAATAGTAGTATCGATACCTTAGGTATTTTTGCCGAGCCTAGTGCCTGTTATACCTATATTGTAGTGAGTGGATTATAGAACACCGTTTGTAGTATTTTAGTGAGTCTAAGGTAATACTAAATACTCTATAAGCTAGGTGAGTGTATTAGCGTATTAGCGCTCTTATGTGATACTAGAAAGGCGGTTAGAATGAACTCGAAGGGGAGGTCCCTAGAAGGTACTCATACTATAGCCTATTAGTAGTATTATTCTAAGGGTCTAACTAATAAGTATAGTTTAGGAGGAAGACGGGAGGGTAGTTAATAGTTATATTACCTAGAAGAGATAAAGGCTTTAGGGATAGATAATAGATCCTATAATATGTCGGCTATTACCTAAGTATTTACTTACATCCGACCTTCTTCTTATAACTAAGGTAGTTTTTACTTGTCCTTTAAATAGAAGTTTAAGGAAGAGTAATCTAATAGTCAAAGAGATTAATTAGGGCTATTGAGCTATTATCTCTAGTGGAATTTGAACGATATAGTAATGAAATCTAAAGAATAAACACTAAAGAGATAATAGTTATACTAATTAAAATACTATATGAACTATAACTTTGTCTTAGGAGAGTATAGAGAAGGGGATAAAAAGTAGTATTACGATTTACCTTACCCACTTTACCTAATATATTAGCTCATTATGCCCGTTTGCCCTCTGACCTCGGGTAGAACTTATACTTGTTATATCACGTGCTTCTTCCCCTTATTCAAGTAAGGTACTTCTCGCTTCTTAGTACTCGGATCAGAAACTAAAGATTTCTACTATAAGTATATACGCTTAGTTAGCCTTAACTCT
The DNA here is from genome assembly GCA_021399465.1 of Hyaloscypha sp. PMI_1271. Classification (NCBI taxonomy): domain Eukaryota; kingdom Fungi; phylum Ascomycota; class Leotiomycetes; order Helotiales; family Hyaloscyphaceae; genus Hyaloscypha; species Hyaloscypha sp. PMI_1271. The sequence goes on along the minus strand of JAJTUS010000179.1, from coordinate 12,689 downwards.
CCTTAACTAAGGTTATTATATAAGGACTTAGCCTAATAAAGGTTCGAATCCTAGGTAATGACTATACCCTCTCTTTTACTAAGTTATAGTAAAAAAGAGCTATTAATTAAGAATTTAAAAAGGGTAATTAAATAGCCGAAAAACTAAGGGTAATTAATTAGCCGAAAGTGACTTCTACTATAGCTAAGGGTAGTTAAATAGCTAAAAGAGTAGTAGCTAAGGGTAGTTAAATAACTAAAGAATTAAAGGTAATTAATTAGTTAAAAGTGACTTCTACTAAGGGTAGTTAAATAGCCAAAGAATTAAGGGTAATTAAAAAGCTAAAAGTACTATAGCTAAGGGTAATTAAATAGCCGAAAAATTAAAGGTAGTTAATTAGCTAAAAGTAACTTCTACTTTAGCTAAGAGTAATTAAATAACTAAAAGAGTAGTAACTGAGAGTAGTTAATTAGCTAAAAGTGACTTCTACTAAGAGTAATTAAATAGCTAAAAAATTAAGAGTAATTGTCGGTTCACCAGAAACGCTAAGTACCATCACGTGTAGTCGTAGAATACTCATTGCGTTTATCGTTAGTGAAGTGGTATATTCTATAAGTTAGGGAGTTCAGTTCAGGAGGTTAAGCTACTGAACTGCACTCCCGAACCTCTGCTATGCCTAATCGGGTCTAGTCTATGGGATGGGCCGTATACATAACGCGGCACGTGACAATCTATAAAAGTGTATTCAAATACTAGAAGCTCTCTAAAAACGTCGAAAAACATAGTTTCCCATTAAACGCATACCAGTTTCCTAATCAGGCCTAGTCCCACGCTCTCTAACCGTGCCGTATATCCACGTGATACCCTTCCGTTAATATCCCCGCTTCTATGTATTACTCTCCCACTAATATATCCCTCTCCCACTCTCCTCCGCTCTATACGTTACCTTATTCGCGTTCAACCCACTCCTCCACATCTAGTTATATAGTATTCATATTAATTAGGCGCTTGAGGGTATTCGTAGGCTTTAATTTCGTTATAGAGTCGGCAGGATTCGATTCTCCCTTAATCTACTTAACCTCCGCGATCTCCCGTCGTTCGTACGCCTAGCGGAGGCACATTACGTTAATTATAAGTCGCTTTTCCTATGTGGTTCTAAGCTTTACGAGGCACTTATATAGCGATTTCGAGTCTATATAGATAACTAGTAGTAGATTGATTTCCAGGGCTCTGTCGACTATCGATTTAACTATAGCGCCTATATTAAAGCCATATGCCATGCCGTATAGCTCAGAGGCTAGTACGCTTCGGGTAACTCTCCTATACTTCGTGGACGACTAGTGGATAATATTCGCGTTCTGAGCGGTATTAGCTAAGGCTAGAACATAGCCTATTTATGAGGATAGATCTCTATTATTTGCAAAGGACGAATTAGTTAATACAATTAAGTAGAGGGTCTCCTTATCTAGCTTTACGAATCATAGTCCCCTGGCGGTATTCTCAACTTGCTACTAGAGGCGCCTATTAAGCGAACTAACGTCGTTTTCCATAGGTTCAATAGCTTAAGCGGCTATTGCGAGGTCGTAGGACGCTTTAGGTTAATAGACTAACGTAATATAGGCTCCCTAGGCTCGTTAAGCTATATATTATTCCTCGATTATGAGGTTTATACGTATAGCGCCTCTACTACTTATCGTGGTAGAGTTCTTAGTCGATATAGTCTTAAGGTTACCGCACTAGCGCTCTTACGTAAGGGTAATTCCGGTGATCTTGGTTTCTATATTCGTGGTATTTTCGGAGGTTTTAGTAGTTTCGGTATATATAATACCTCTATTAAACTTCAGATTATGGTTAAAGGTGAGCTATTCCTACTCCTTAGCTAGGAATTAAGCTTCCTTGAGCTTTAATTACTCTATTCCTAGGAAATCATCGTCGCCGATAATTAGAGTATCGTCAGTTTACAAGCCTACTATACCAAATGGTTACTTACTATATAGGAGATATAGGTCATAAGTTAATTATTCCATAGTAAGCTCGTTAATATAGTAGGAGTAGTAAGTCTTGAACTAGTAGTTTCCGGCTTCTGGTACACTATATAGTGGTTTTACGACCTTTAGGACTAAATTATCACGTAGGTAAAGGTATTCAGTGAGCTCTTATAGTGGTTTTATATAGAAATCGCGATTCAGGAGAGTCGTTAATTAAATGTACGCCTGTGAGATATCTCGTAAGTAAAGCCCTATAGTTTCGGTTATTATAGCAGTAATACTAAGGATAATTCTCTGGCTAATATATTAAATAGTCGGTAATTAAGTTAATATAGTATACTTCTCCTAATTATTATATACCTAAATAATAAGTCTCAATTTACGAAGTTCTTTATTAGTACCCTCGTTCTTAATCTCGTCGACGAACCTAGAGTTAAAGATATATACTCCCTCTAGTACCTCTAAACGTAAGGTAACCTTAAAGATACCCTTTTCTAGGAGTCCTTTGATTTCAGCTTAATAGGAGTCCTTATACTAAACATTATTCATTAGGTATACGCCTCCCGTCCCCTCTACTTCAATTCTATTATCTTATAGGAATACTGTGACTTCAGGTAGTATTTTACGAGGTTATCCTCTCCCGTGTTTCAGAGGGATAGCGGGGGGAATTATACTTACTTCGCCTTAGCTATCGCTGTGGTTATATTCGAGTTCAGGGCTAGAATCGTCGAGATTAAGGCTTTTATCTCCCTATAGGAATAGCTTTACAGAGGTTAAGTAGAAGGAGGTATTACCTTATAGTAAAGCTAGTATATACGACTTACCCTCTATAGATACTAGTTTATATAGCCCTTCCTACTACCCTAGTTAACCGGTATTCCCTTTATACTATACCAAGACTTCTAAATTCAATAGAAGTTCATATATATCGGCTATAGAGGGTCTATTATGTGTATTCAGGGCTCTTACTACTTCGTGACTAGCTCATATCCTCTTTATCTCCTCTATCGCTTTTCTTAGGGCATTTAATTACTATATGACTAAAGGTAATAGAGGGTTATATTCGCTTATTCGAGGTAAAGCGCCGTAAACTAGGAGTATAGGAACGATTCTATCTAGTCCTATAGTATTATTAATCGCTTTAAAGGCTATCTATAGTACTATATCCTTATTAATTCTATTAATTTCGGCGATAATAATCTTATAGGCTCGTCGAACCATATTATGATACTATTTAATAATTCCGACTAAATAGTGGGCTTCTATAGGGACGATCTTAATCTTAGTCCCTATTGAATTCGTAAGCTATATGAACTCTTTACTAGTAAACTGCTTCCTAGTATCTATAGTAATCTAATTGAGAGGTCCTAAATAGGTATTAATCTAGTACTATTTTAGGGTATCCTATATATATTAAGTACTAAGGCTTTATAGCTATTATCCTGCTTAATACTATATTCCTTCGTCGATGATATATAGTATAGGCTTCCTAAATATATAGAAAATATCGACGATAATTGAGAAATTAAAGCTAATATCGTCCCTTAAGTTAAACTTAAATTAGCCGAGTAATTTCCTATTTAATTAGTATTACTCGTAGTATCTTATAAGATATTCGAGGGCTTATTTATCGACTTTGTAGCCTGACTTATTCGAGGACTATTTTATAGTTTCTTAATTAGTAAATAACCGAATCGATAGTATAATCGTCGTAATTCAGGTTCTATAAGGAAATAAGGGTTAGAGGTAAAGGATTCTAATATAAAGGTCTTAAGTAAGGTATCTTATAAGAGGAAAGAATAGCCGAATTATTATATTACTAGTATCCGCTTTCTTAGTAGATATAATTAGTTAATTCTAGAGGTTATTAAAATAGACCTTTAGTTTATCTATATCCGCTAAGCTAAGTAAAAATAGAGTCTTCGAGGTATAATATAGAATCGTATAAGCCTAATTAGTATATCTATAATCGTGGATCCTAAGGAAGATAATATACTAATTCTAAACTTGACTTTAATACTCCTTTTAGTAGATTTATTAAGCTCGATACTATCGTCTATTTATTATAGAGCTTAGAATTAACCGAGTCTAGTAGTTGAGTATTAGTAGCTCTAGTATCTATTATAATTCTATAGAAGTAGTTAGTATTATACCTAGATATACCTCTTACTATAAAGGTTCAAGTGTCCTCTATAAGTAATTTATTAGATTCTATAGTATTATTCTCTCCTATTAATAAGTAAGTATAAGAGCGGTTTATAAGGTTATTTATAAGGTTACTAGCTATATTTAATAGCTTAGGAGGTTATAAATCGGGAGTAGTAAAGAGGGTTTTAACTAAGGTAAAATAGGAATCCTATTCCTTAGGGTCCTTTATATTACTAGTAGAGTATTAAAAGCACTACTTAATTCGTTCTCTCTACTCTCATTACTCTATTCATCTCCCCTTTCCCCTTTAATTAAAGCTATATAGTATAAATACGCCCTTATAAACTTCTTCTTAAAGTCTAAGGAGTTTATAGCTCTAAACTTATAGAGGTTTCTAGCTCTAAATCGAGCCTTCTTATCTATCGCTCCTTATTCATATATTTCTAGGATTAATAGTCTAGTTTCCTATATATAAAGTACGACTTTAAGGGGTCTATATCACTGTTTTTATAGGGGTTCATATAGTTAGTATAGTATTAACGGTTTCTGAACTAATAGTTATCTAAGTAGTTATTTGAGTAATATCATTAATTAATAAAGAAGGTATTTATATTATTTAGATTAAGCTTCTTAAAGGCTATAATTAAGGACTATAGTTTATAGAGAAGCTTACTAAGGGCTATTAGAGGGTCTAAAATAGTATATTTATATACTTCGGAGTCTTAATAAGTAGTAATAATTTTATTATAGAGAAACTCTATTATCTTTAGGGTAAGTATAAAGCTATATTATAGTTTATATAGTTCATTAATTATTAACTAAATGATCTCAAAAGTCGATTTTCCTATATATTTCTCTGATATTAAAGACTATATAATCACGTTCTATTAGTCTAGATTTCGTCGTTAATATCTAGGGCTTTTAAAGAAGCTATTAAGGTATATAGTAATATAATCGAATAAGTCTTTAGATATCTAGTTATTATAGAAGTAGCCTAGTACTAGTCCTTTGAGTATAGTAAGGAAAGCCTTTATAATAGCCTCTTTCGGAAGCTTTATATATTCGTAGATATCATAGAAAATAGTGAGTTTCTAATTAAAGCTATTATTCCTATTATCCTACTTTTATTTATCTATATAGATTCTAGTAATCTCCCTAATTAGCTTTATTCTACTAGTTAGTAGAGGGGTATTTTAGTATAGTTCTAGTACTAATATAAATGGTTCTAGTAGGAATTTAGGTAATTAAGGTAATAGAGGTAGTACGGGAGTCTCTAAGGGAGAAGGTATTAAGAGAAATATATACTAGTTCGACTAGTTTAATAATAGAGTATTCTTAATACCTTTAAGTATAATATAAGCCAAAGTAATAAGTCCTTATACGAGATCTATTTAAATTCCGCCTTTTTTAGTAATATCTAAAATTTCCTATTTACTTTATATGTCCTCTTATATAATATTAACTAAGGATTATATAATTATAAGTTATTTACTATTTTATTTAATATAAACGCCCTCGTATTATAAGAAAGCTTATAGGGCATAAATAATAGTTTAGTCGACTTTATTCTAGGTTATAGTATCGAAGGTTATAAAGTCCTCCCGGAATAACTCTTATAGATTTCTATTAGATTATTTATATAGAGTATACTACTATATCTTAGTATTAATATAGTCGTTGAGGTCCTCCTTTAGTACTATAATTATATTAATTCTTTCTTATTACCTTTTAATTCTCGTCTTCTATTCCTCTATCTCTATTTTCTTAGTATATATATGTATTTAATTCGAAGTAAGGAAAGAGCTAAAGAGCTAAAAGTAACTATAAAAGAGGTAGTTCGGTTCAAAGGTTCGGTATTAAAGTATTACTTTATAGTAAGTATATATTTATAGTAGGGAAGTATATATATAGGAAATTAAAGTAATTCGGTATAAAAATCAGAGGAAAATCGTAGGAAAAACATAGGAAAATCGAGGTTTCGAGAGGTTTAAGGTTAGAATTAAGGTGTTTTCCGGGTATATATATACGTATAGTATATATATATAGTCTAGAGGTTCTCTTAGTATTATAGTAATATATAAGTAAAATAGATAATTTCTAAGTTTATAGTCTTAGTACTATAGAGGTGGTTTTATAAGAGGTTTAGAGGTTTAAAGGTTTGAAGGAGAGGTATTAGAGGTTCATAAGTTCATAATTAAGGTATTCTTAACTAGTTCCTAGTATAAGGGATTATCGTAGGTAGATAAGTTATTATTCTAGTAAGTTATAAAGGGTATTTAGCCTTATAGAGGAACGATTAAATAGAGGTTACTCTAGTGGTTTATAAGGAGGTTCGGCCTTATAAAAGAATTATCTTAAGGGTATCACTTTAGGTATCGAAAAGCGATTAAGGTTAAAGTAAAAGAGGTAAAAGAGTAGTCTCTATTAACTAAGAATAGCTAAGTAAATAGCTATTTCTAATAACAAAAATTAATTATTATCTCCCTAAGCTACTAAATACTTTCATAGGAGTTAATAAATAGTTTTCTCCTTCAATATAAGTAGACTAGATTTGCTTTAGGTTACCGAATACTTTTAGGATAAATCTAAATACCTCTAATCTATAAGTACTAACTAATTAGTATTAGTTCACTAGAAATACTAAGTACTATCACGTGTAGTCGTAGAATACTCATTATATTTATTATTAGTAAAGTGGTATTTTATAGAAGTTAAGGAGTTTAATTTAGGAGGTTAAGCTACTAAACTATACTCTCGAACCTCTACTATACCTAATTAGGTCTAGTCTATGGGATGAGCCGTGTACGTAACGCGGTACGTAATAATCTATAAAAGCATATTTAAATACTAAAGTTATATAATCTCGGATATATTTATAGTTATATAATTAGAATATTAAAGCTACCTAAAATCGCAAAAATTAATAGTATATAGCTAGCTATACTATAATAGTAATAGAAGCTATAAGGAGTTATAGTTTTCGGCTTAATATACTTCTAGGAATTTATAATATATTCTATAATAAGCTTCTTTAATTAACTATAATAGACCTATTATTATATTAGTCCTAGGATAACTTATAGCTATAACTATAGCTTATAAGAGATAAAGACGAGTACGAAATTAAGTAGATTCTTAATAATAAGTATATAAGATAAGGCTAAAGAGTCTTAAGGAAATTACTTATAAAATAAAAGAGTTATACTTACCTTTTATAAGAGCTATACTCTATATTAGAAGAGATATTAGCTTTAGAAGCTTAGGAAGAGAGTATTAGATAAAAGGAAGTTTTACTTATATATTTATAAGGCTAGTATTTACGAGTAAGGAAGGGAGTAATATAATAGATTAAGACCTAATTAATATACTTAGTTAGAGAGCCTTTACTTAAGTTATATAACTTTAGATATATTTATAGTTATATAATATACTCTCTTTAATTAATAAAGTAACTAAGTATTATTTAGGGAGCTTAGATACTATTAGTATAACTAGTTTCCTAAAGGTCATGTGATTTACATCACATGATTTCCTATATATAGGACATAGGATATAGGATATAGGATATAAGATATATAGGAAACAGGATATACTAGATACTAGTAATAATTAGTCTTAGTGTATTTAGGGATTATATATTAGAACCTCGATACTATAATCCCTACTTACTAGAATAGAATAACTTCACTAACCTATATAATTAGTATTCCACGCCTATATAATAGTACTACGCGTTACTAGTAAACTAATACTAATTAGTTTATATATATAGATTAGGAAGAATTAAGCTACGTTTACTTAAGATTTGGTTCCTTAGGGGCAAAGCTATTATTTAAGTTAAAGAGGAGAAATACTATTAATTACTTTACCTATAATTCGGTTCTATAGGGAGGAAAGACACTATTTCTTACTAATTAATGAACGGTTAGCTATTTAACTATTTTTCGACCTTCTTTTATATTAAAATCAACTTTCTATAATTACTTAAACTCCTAGAAACTCTGATTTTTAGAATCTCTTTTCCGGAAATCGAGATATTTCGCCCCTAAATTTCTTAATTTCTAGTAACTACCTCCTATAACTACCTTTATAAACTACCCGAACTACCCTCTTTACGAATTACCTCTTTACGAATTACTATACTTTGGACTAGGTATAAGCCTAGGGAACTACTACTAGTATAGCGGACGATATCCTCTCTAGATCTATTAAATTAAACCCTACTCCCTCCTCTATATCTAATAATAGTCGAGATAACTATAGAGAACTAGTGTAGAAATAGAGACCCGGAATTATTATAGCTAAGGCTATAGATAAAGACCTCACTAAATTCGTGAATACTAAGCTATATCTCTACTACCTCTATAAGATAATTAATAATAACTTATAGGAGTTATTTAGATACAACTTTAAGGACTTCACCTCCTAAGCTAACTTTAATAGACTCGACTTTATAGAACTTTAATATCTATATAAAGTCCTTTAATATAGTAGAGTATATATTTAATAGAATAAGGGCTCTAACTTAATAACTTATACCGTATTAGCTATTATAAGAGAGAAGGAACTATATATATAGATATAGGAGGATATACTTAAGGTAGAAGTAGATCTTATAAAGGGACTAATTTAATTAGCCTTTATTACTCCTATAAAGAATAAGTACCTATAACCTCGACTTACTATACCCCTTCTACTACCTCCTATAATTCCACCTCCTCCTCTTCTAACTATTCCTCCTCCTCTACTACCCCTACTACTATAGTATCTTATACCTTTACTAGATTATATAAGTATAGCACCTATAAACGCTCCTAGAATAGTAAATATAAGTATACTACTATTCCTATTAGTAAACGTACTAGTATTTCTACTACTACCTCTATTACCTTTACTAGACCCAAATATTACCTAATTAGGTTTAGTTACTAGACTTGTCGCGGAAGTAGCTAAGATCTATATAGAGGAATAGAAGTATAATAGTTCTAATAATAGCTTTAACTATAAACTCGTTATCTTCTATAATATCTATTAATATATAGAACTCCTACTCGGAGTATATATAAGAGCCTTTCCTACTATACTAAAGGGATTAGCCTAAGACTACTTCTATAATAACCTATTATCCTACCGCTTATTTAATAATACTTATATAAGTATCTATAACTTCTTTAAGGGACCTAGATATTACTATATAAACCTAGATAAATAAAATACTATTAATCTAATTACTATAACCGCTAAATACCCTAAAAAGAGTATATTTAAGGCTATTTAGATACTAATTAACGAGATTCGTTAACTATAATATAGCTTTATACCCGCCTTATAAAGTACTAAATTCTTATATAATAAGGTTATTACTACTTACTAAGGTATTTAAGCCTATAGATATACTATATTAGACTCTCCTCTAGATCTTGCCTAGCTTATTAATAAGTTCTAGTCGTTAATTACTACGTATAAGAGAGAATAATAGACTAATTCTAGTACCTTCTTTACTAATCGACGATACTACTTAAATAGCTAGAATTACTAGTTTAGTGATTATTAATCCTTAAGCCGAAACTACAGAAATCGAGATAGCTACTTAAATAACTATAAGCCCTATAACCGTAACTATAATCATAATCGCGACGACTATTCGGATACTACGAAGTCGTACTTTATATATAAGAAGCTAGACTACTACTCCTAGAAGTACTTGCCGGAGGAATAAGAGGCTAAGAAGGCCCGATTTAGAGCTAGAAACCTTAGTTAATTTAGTAGTAAGGTATAAACCTCCTAAACCTTTAATAAATACTTTAATAGCGCTTATCTATAGTATATAGCTAAAATCGAGGGAGAACTTAAGAGTAATAAAGATAAATTAGGTAACGCTTTTAAGACTCTCTTAGTAGATATAGATAATAAAGACAAAGAGGATACTACTAATTCCTACTTTACTTTTATTAAGAACCTCTTTACTACTTCGGATATATAAGCCCCTGACGTATAAACTCTTAAACTACTAATAATTACAGCAAATAGCCTTATAGATAACCTCATAAAGCTCTTATTTATACACTAACTAATAGGCGAAAATCACGCCCTAGAGCTAGACTAAGAACCTAATAGAATACCTATAGAAGATGTCTAAACCTTTATAGTAGGAGGTATATTAAGATATAATACTTAATACTTTTATAGAGTCATAATTAATACCGGAGTAGCTAAGTTTTCAACTATTAGTCTCGATTAGTTCAAGGCTCTATAATGTACTAATAATAGCCTTATTCTTAACGAGAGTACTAAGGGTTAAGTTATAGTCTAATTTAGTATTAGATCCTCTTCTTTTATTAGATCTATAGTAGTAGAAATACTAATTAGGCGAGTGTAATTCTATATTATACTTATAAAGACTCTATTTCTCCTTAGCTTAGCTAATATAGATAAGCTATAAGTCTACTTTAATAACCTTACTAATTACGTCATTACTCTCACCGGACGTCACGTGCCTGTCATATGATATTTTAGTCACTGTTTTCTACTTTGGAATACTATATTATAAAGCTTTATTTCTGAGTCTTTTACCTATAACCCTTACTTTCTTATAGAGGTTAAATTACAATAATTACATTATCGATTTGGTTATCTATTAGTTAGTAAGCTCTAGAATATCCTAGAATAAGCTAGCTACGACGTTAATATAAAAGCTCTAGAATACCTTATGAAGTACTATAAATACTATTAAAAGAATAGAGTATCCCTTAGACGATTTAGATTTAACTTAAGAGATAATATAAGCTTTAATTTCTCGATTATCGTCGATATCTTCTATATCTCTAGGAAGCCTATACTTTATATAGTCGATAAAGGCACTAAATACTACGGGGGCTATTAGCTCTAGAATATTAGTACTATATATACCTCGGACGCCCTAAAGCTATATTAGATTAATACCTATTTAGGCCCTCCTAATTAGATTATTATAGATACCGGAAAGTAGTTTACGAGTAAGGAGTTCACTTAACTTACGAATACTATAGGAACTAAGGTGAAAATTGTCCTTATAGAAGTATACTACTTTATAGGAACTATTAAATACTACTATAGCTTAATTTAATGCGCTTACCTAATTATTATAGTCGAAGTTAAGGGAATTACGAAGGAAATAGTATTATAGATAGCCTTTAAGGCTCTAAATAATACCGTAAGTATTAGTAGTATAGTTCTTATTCTCTTAGTTTATAGTATACTACCTTAATTAACTAAATATAACCTACTATTACCTTTAGTCTCCTAGTGATTAGCTGCCCTTAAGAAGGTAATAGCGGAGATTTAGAACCTATAAGCTAAGTATTAAGTCGAAGATATTCTAAATATATGAAATAGACCCTCTATAACTAATATCTATGACCTTATACTAAATTCGAATATTCTAGTATAGTGTGAGGGGAATACTAGCTAGAAGGGTAATTAGGAGGGACTATATAAGCTTATAGCTATAGATAGAGAGTCGTATATACTAGCTTTACTATATAGTAATACTACTTTTCAATTAACCTCTATAAAGCTATTCTATAAAGGGGATATAAAGATCGACGATAAACCTAAACGTGATCCTAAACTCTATAACCCCGAACTCTATAACGAAGACGAAGGTAATACGGACATGATTCCTCTTACTATTTCACTAAAGCGTAGTAGAGGATAACCCCGTAAGTACCCTAATATAATAGTATTCCTATAAGATAATAACGATAGCTTATATAATAATTCCCGTTAAGCTAAAGTCACTAGCCTCCTAGAAAAGGGTATATTTAAGGTTAGTTCTAGATCTTAGGTACTAGAAGGGGTATATATCTTTAATTCCCGCTTCGTCGACGAGATTAAGAATAAGGGTATAGAAAAGGAGTATAAGAAGTCGAGACTAGTCGTCTAAGCCTATAATAATAGTGAGAAATATATAGTATTAATATAATTACTAATAATTTAATGTATTAGCTAGAGAGTTATCCTCTATATTACTACTATAACTATAGATACCTTAGGACTATATTTACGGGATATATTATAAGCCTATATCTAATTATCGACTCTACTAAATCGTGATTTCTATATTAACCTACCTCCTAAGTTTATGAGAGAGCTAGATCTAGAGGATAATTCGGTATTAAAAGTCATAAAACTACTCTATAGAGTACTAGAAGCCAGAAACCACTAGTTTAAGACCTATTACTCTCACTATATAAACGAGCTAGCTATAAAGTAATTAATATATAACCCCTACCTCTTCTATAGTAATCGCCCCTTTAGAATTATTAGCCTTTAGACTAATAATACTCTATTCCTTAGAGGACGATAACTTCACTAAGGTAGAGTATCTAAAGCTCCTAGAGGTTAAATTTCTAGCTAAGGAGCGTAAATGTCTTATAACTAACTATAACCTTAAGTTTAATAGAGGCATTATTTATACTAATTCCACTAGTATTACTCTTATATAAGAATACTAGTATAGTAACTTCTACCCGGTAATAGCTAAGAATATAACTATAATAAGTAATAGAGGTATTATACGTCGAAACCTTATAA
>JAJTUS010000178.1:0-107727 GCA_021399465.1 Hyaloscypha sp. PMI_1271 | reverse complement strand
TAACGGCGCTACCGCTCTAGTGTTGAGAGCTTTGGTCTAGGTATAAGGTATAGTAGCTACCCTAATTAGGAAGGGTTAGGGGAATTAGGGATCGTAATTAGAGCGGCGTGGCTAGCGTGGGAGGTAGACGGGAGTGGTTTTATAGGGGGCGTCACGTGGTATAGATAGTTACTGTTCTGGGATAGTACCGCGGATCACGTGGTATAGATAGTTACCCCTTTGGGCCGGGACGCCCTACGACCCGGTTTCGAGGGGGTTCCGCCCCAGGGGACGATTAATTAACGATACGATCCGCGAGAGGGGCCTATTAGCTACTGATTCGATCGCGGCCCGCCCGGGGATCGGCGTGCGGAGGGTCGTCGTCGCGATCGTAGTCGCCGTCGTGGGGCGCGCGCTCGCGAAGCCGCCTCGCTTAGCCGGCCGCCGCCCGGGTAGTGGACACCAACTTATACCAACAACCAAAATGTCTTATACAAGCGGCCAAATCCAAGCCGACCACCCCACGGTAATAAAAGCGTATGACTACCGTACCGCCGAGGGCTGCTGTGCCTACCTGATCCCGCATCTCAAACCCCATCACACTATCCTCGACGTTGGCTGCGGACCTGGCAACATTACTGAGGGTCTCGCTAAGCTTTGCCCCCAAGGCAAGACCATCGGCATTGACATCTCACAAGGAGTCATTGACCATGCTACCTCTCGGTACTACGGCCCCGCAGTCCCCAATCTTTCTTTCGAAATTAGTGATGCTAGGTCCCTTAAGCAATTTCCAGACAACAGCTTCGACGTTATCCACGCTCATGGCTGTCTTCTGCACGTCGCTGACAAAGTCAAGTCTTTGGAAACCTTCTTACGCGTCTGCAAGCCAGGCGGTATAGTTGCTGTCCGTGACGCTCTGTCAATCGGCACCATTTGGTCACTGAAGCCAGACCTGCCAGCCATCCGCGAGCAATGGAGCAAGTAGCGTGAGGCGCTGCTTTACATGGGATCTGACCCAGACAAGGGATTGAAGAAGAAGGAGTGGGCGCAAATGTCCGGGTATGAGAAGAACTGCGGTCGCATATTTGTTAGCCAGAGTTCGCAGCGCATGGAGGTCGCCTTGCGTAACTTTGAGGGAGAAACTGGCGAACGTGCTATCACATCTGGCTTTATGGCCAGAGAGCAGGTGGGCAGGTTCAAGACAGCGTGGGATGAGTGGGAAGCTACCGATGGGCATGAGCTAGTGTGCCCGGCTGCTGACATGTTGTGCTTCAAATACAAGGAGGTGACTAAGACGGTGTGACTCTATATTATTGCGTCTCACCTTTGTCTCAATCAAACCGCAAGCCGGAAAAATTCAACTTCATCTTGATATAGTAATTAAAACTATCTTCTAGATAAATGTCGATCTTTTGTATAGTAGAGCGGACGGGATGCTAATTCTCTTAAATCTATGATTATATGTGATAATCTGCTTAATACCTGAACATATTATTATCTAGAAATTTAAGTTCTAATTGATGTGTGTGAGCCCTTGCGCTCTTGAATACTATACCGTTCCTTAGTATTAGGCTAACCGTTAGCTCTTTCATGCCTGCTAGTAACTATGCAACGACATGTGGATTTGAGAAATCAGTGGTATATAAGGCGGTTAGTTGAGACTCATCTCGAATGTTCCGCAAATCTCTGATATAATCACCCACCTCTTCCACGTAGTCCATTCATCGTCTATAGGCTATAAAGGAATCCATTTCAGAATGTGCATCCTAGGATTTCTTTCTGCTCGGTTAAGGACATTTAACCCACCTACTATGCCCACAACTCACAACTCGTTAACGGCCGGTTTTGCGCCCGCTATGACACAAATAGCTAATTTCACATAGAGTATTACATTTAAAGTGCAATGCTCAGAGACTCAAAGGAAAGTATAATAGTCTACTATTTATTAAGCCCATGTACTACTTAAGCATGTCTAAAGTCTAATAGTTCTTAGCTAATATAATTTCATATACTATATTCTTATTTGGCTTTTAATTCCTCTTATACTACATACCCTATTAAGGACTCACTAAGTAGTAAATCGAAGAAACGGGCCGAGATACTAAACTGTTTTAATAACACCCTTAGTTGGATTATAAATAGTATTCAAGTTTAGTCGCACACTATAAGATTTTTACATATGTCGTGGGGAACTCGTACTTATAGGAAATAGGGAAGAAATAAAGGTGGCGCGGGGCTTATAGATCGGTCTCATTTAACATCTAATGCATGCGTAGTCGCAATCCTTGTTATATAACAGCTCGGAGTCCAGCGAAGAGAAGTAAGGGTATATCGACCATCCCTCATCTTTCGCCGAGTATTATTATACATACAGACAGACATTTCTCATTATCCACCATGTATTACCGGCTCCACCAGCTCACATCGTTATCAAGCATTAGCTTAATAAATCAATCATCCATCGGCTTATCCGTCAAACTAACCCCATATCTCCCTCCACCAGACCCATCCTCATAGCCACTCAAACTCCCTCCACTATCCCTGTTCATCTGATCGGCTCCACTCATGCGATTGTATCCTCCTGGAGCCGGCCTTCGACCCGAGAATCTAGCCTGAGTTCTGCTGAGACTGTTCCTCTTCTCGACGCCGACATCGTCCATTCCGTCGCCCATGCCAGGGACGTACGTTGCGCTGGTCATCGGTGCTTGTGGGTCGGCACTGCCGTTGGTGATAGATTGAAGAGGTTGGCCGTTGGCTGGTTCAGGAGCGGCGAAAGGCGCCGCGTCACTTGGTACCTCCAAGCTCTGTCTCGTGCCAGCAGTGGAAAGTCGATGTTGTTTGATATGATCGGCCGTCGCAGTTGGGGAAACTTGGACTGGGAATCTGGTTTCCGGGCCTCCTGAGCTGCGATCTCTGCGGTGGCCACGGGGAGAGGGTCCTGGACTAGTGGCTCGACTGCGAGAACCGCTTGCAATAATGGCACGGGCTCGGGCTTCCATGTTGGCTTTGCGGTTCGACTCATCGGTGCTTATGGCTCGGGGACGGGTGTCGACACTGACGCTATGGGAGAGGGAAGAGGCACGCTTGAGTTCGGTGAAGATGGCTTCCTTGTGGTTGAAGAGGTCGCGTATCAGGCGGTACGAATATCGCTCCTCCATTGTCATGGACGTGTCAACCTTTGGTCGTAGAATGCACGGTGCTAGACTTGTTGCCAGAGCTGCAATGTAGGTTTCATCGGCCGAAGTGAGTTCAATTAGTCTTGTGAAATGGGTCATAAGGGCATCGAGTGTCGCAATATTGGAAAGACGCAGCTGGCTGAGAGTGTTTTGCAACACAGAGATACGTGCCGAATCGGTGGACTCGGATGCTGGCGTTGAGTATATTGTTTTCATAATCTCGTAAACGTGAGATGAGACAAGTGAGTCTGTGCCATGTTAGCATAAGTCATCAACAGTGTCTCGTGGAGCGTACCAGGAAGTTCTAGTAAGTACAGTCTAAGAACGCTTGCAATGATGGGTACCTCGTAAGGCTCCAGGGATTCGACACTGAAGGATTTCCCAGTATTGAGGATGTCTCGAAGTCTGTGGGTCTGGTGCAAAGGAACATCGACAAGCCATACACTTCTCCTGGCTTCGTCACCTTCCAGGTCCGGATAGCGATTGTCGAGGAATGTGAGAATCGTGGTGATGAGCGCAGGAACTCGTTTCCGATCAGCCCGGGCTCGAGCCTCCAAATCAACACCGAAAGTCTGCTCATCGGCTGAGTTGTAGTAGTTCTCATAAATCACAACCTTGGGGGCGAATCCTCCAGTGCGATAGCTCTCCAAGAAATATCGGAGATCACCAAGTGGCTGGACGGTTTCTTGGTAGAGCATCATCTTGTCAACGGTGGACTGCAAACTAGGGATGACATTGCTGATTGTCCCCGAGAAATCCAGAATGATGGTCTTGATAGCCTTCAATCTGTCAAGCTCACAGCGCTCCAAGTATCTTAAGTGTTCAATGATAGCCTCCTCGAGTTGGCACCGCAGTTGATCGAGCTTCCGGACACCAGCTTTGTATCGCTCATCTGCTTCAGCAGCCTCTCTCCGAAGGCGGTCCCCGGGAGTCTCGTTGGGGTGTTGGGTATTGATAGGGTTCCATCCGGCCAAGAATTCAGAGACGGTTCCAGCTACAGGCGAGTCAACCGAGCCCGCATCGGATGCCATCGAAAAGGTACGGCCAAGCGGTTGCTTCTTCTCAGGAACCCCGCTCCATTGGAAGGCCTTTGGTTTCCATTGGTAGAACATCTTGGAACTGTTCGCAAAGATGCTTCCTACATTTCCGATCAACCGCAGAAATCCGGCTGTGATGAGGTCTTGTCCGATCCGCTCGGCATGACTGACGCTCGTAGCCCCCATGTACTTCTGAAAATACTCCACAATATCCGCGCCACTTGAGGTATTCTGATATGTGCCGAGGATAGGGACCTTCGTCTCGCCCAGTCGAATGGTTGTGAGGATATGGGCGAGGATCTTCTTGACTTGCTCAGGTTGGTAGACTTCGTCGCCAATTTCCACCGGCTCGTCCTCCTCCGCCTCCCTGTCTGTCACCTTGATCTCTGGGATTTTGGCCTTGGGGCTGTTTTCCGCAGGCTGGAAAGCCATCTTGTTTTCTTCCTCAATGTCCTCAACCAGCCGACACTTGGTGAAGTAGTGGCTCCGTAACTTCTTGACTGTCTCGGCCTGCTTGTCGTGCAGCTTTATCCGTGCTTGTAGATCATCTTGGGAATTTTGAACTCGCATTTCGTGTGCATCGCACCATCTTGTGAAGGGATTTATGACAAGGTCCCGGATGCTTTGAGCGATCTTGCGATGGTTCTTGGCTGCCTCCTCCATCTCGGTTCGAACTCCATCGTATGCCTAAGAATCGGTTAGCAGCCGTATTCCACGTAGAACCATATCGCCCACCTTTCGGACACTTGCTCCATCGTCTCGAGAGAAGCCACCGATTATCCTGTCTGTCGCGGGCCCTATTTCTGCCAGTTTCATGCCATACAGGTCTTCAGCCTCAGCTCGCAATCGCGCAACCTGGAGCATCTGTTGATTCTCTTGTACGCCTTGCTGAAGCTTGCCAAAGAGCACGCCGAGCCCTAGATCAGGATGTCAGCACATTCCGCCACTCCTCCAGCTTGATCTCTTACCTCCGGCATAATCTCCTGACCAGAAGGAATCTGCGAAGGAAGGCATCTCGAGGAGGGAATTGTCGAGCGGTGGGATGATAGGTATCGTATCAGAGTGGTAGACGATATAGACGGGTTCGGAGTCTCTACGATGTCGTTGCATCTAACGAGTGACTGGAATCCTGCGTGGGATGGTGATTCAGGAGGAGCTTCCTTGAGTCTTACAGCTCTGTTCCCTGTCCAGTCAGAGTGGCACAGAATTCGGTAGAAGAGTTGGATATCGGGATGATGCGTCCGCGACGATTGCGATGCGTGTTAGGGAGGCTGGCTGCACTGGCCGAAAAGGGGCGACGATGAAGGCATTCACGAGTTAATTTCGTCTCTCTCCTTGATGCCAGCAGAGACGACCCAACTTGACTGACGCGCGATTGCCCCAATGAGGCTTAGCGGTCTTTCTCCATATCACCTGATCTGCCCTCCAACTTCAACATTCTAACATCGGATGAACGTCAAACCCGCATCATATTTGAACATTCCTCATCATGTCCTACTATTCTGAGGTGGACCCTCTGTTGCCTAATGATAAACAGGCCCCTGAGATTCAAGGCTCCCGACCTCAAAGCTTCAAAGATGCGAATGTCTCAGAAGCCGAACTTGACGAGGCCAGGGGACCCGGCGATGACGAGCAAGCGAGAAATGCGTTCAATGATGTTCTGGTTCTATTCCTCGGGCTATGTCTCTTACTTACACTTGCGTTTGTATTCGTTCCGGACGATTTTCTTGATGGTTGGCAGCCAGGCCCCCGGACAGTCGAGCAGAGAGTAAACAAGATCCTGACCGACACCCCACTCATCGGTATGTCCATAACCCCAAGAAAAGATACGTGCCACTAATATTATATAGACGGTCATAATGACCTTGCAATTTTGATCACATTTTTGACTCAGAATCAGATATATGATGACAAATTCAAAAAGCCCTTCGAGGATGGGGGGTTGGCTCAGCACGTAGACCTGCCCCGATTGAAGAAGGGAATGGTTGGAGGCGCATTCTGGAGTGCATTTACACCATGTCCGGATGAGCGTTACCCTGATCGTATGCGTTCATTCCTATATCAAGACCTCATCTTTCATTGTACTGACCGAGCTACAGCCGTCAAGTTCACACTCACTCAAATCGACCTCCTTGCACGCCTCCAACAAGCCTACCCAACCCATTTCTCCGAACCACCAAACAGCACCACAGCACTCTCGTACTTTAATCAGGGCCAGATAATTTCCCCCATCGCCGTCGAGGGCCTCCACCAAATTGGAGACTCTATCTCGAACCTGCGACTCTTCTACAAACTCGGTGTCCGCTACGCAACGCTCACCCACAATTGCCACAATCCATACGCTGATGCTGCCATCATTGAACTTCCCGACGGCACTTCTGGTGTTGGTAAGCCCCGTTGGGGCGGCGTCTCACCCGCAGGACGAGAAGCAGTCAAGGAGATGAACCGCCTAGGCATGATCGTCGACCTGGCGCACGTCAGCCCAGCCACGATGCGCGATGTTCTCGGTGCCTCTGATAATTGGAAAGGCAGCGCTGCTCCGATTATTTACAGTCATTCATCTGCGCATGCAATTTGCCCTCACCCTAGGAACGTTCCGGATGACATCCTCAAGTTAGTGAAGAAGAAGAATGGTGTAGTGATGGTCAACTTCGCTCCAGATTTTGTATCATGTATCGCCAACCCTGAAAACCGAACCGGCATGCCCGATTTCTATCCCCAGAATAGCACGCTAAGCCATGTTGTAAGCCATATCATGCATATTGGGGAGCTGATCGGGTATGACCATGCGGGGCTTGGCAGTGATTTTGACGGGATCCCGAATACGCCTGTGGGGCTAGAAGATGTGTCCAAGTTCCCGGACTTGGTGGCAGAGATGTTGAGACGTGGGGTCAGTGATAAGGATGCGGCGAAGGTGGTGGGTGGGAATATTTTGAGGGTTTGGAAAGATGTTGATGACGTTGCTTTGAAGATGCAGAAGGCTGGCGTGAAGCCGGTGGAGGATAAATTTAAGTTGGGAGGCTTCAGTGGTTTATCTACGTGAACAAATTTCATTCAGTGTACAACACCTTCCCTTTGTGCACAATTACTTATCGTATTTAGTAAACAAGTTACTCTTATCAATCGCCATGATTATGTTTTCGATTGAAAAAGCTTACTCAACAATATTGGACCTCAATACTTGTCACTTTTAACGTTTCAAAGCTTCACAATTTTACAAATGGCTCTCAATCTTGTTTTTAAGTCTTTGTTTTGGGCAATCTTCAATCCTCTATAGCAAGTTTGGTAAATTGCATGCGACAAGAGTCAGCCTGCATTTCTAAGCAGCATCCACTCCTCCGGCCAACATTATGACCTCTCACACCCCTTCAAGATTTCCTCGTAACTCACTACTCTTCCACACCTTTCCTTTCAAACTGATAAACATACTTAAACACTCACGACGAGCAACTGATGTCTCCTATAGGAGTAGGTCTCATTGGCTGCTCTGGCGCGCCTCCAGGCAAATGCGAAGACACATCCTGGACGCACTCAGCACCACTCCCATACCCCAAGTCGTCTGCAAACTTCGAGATAGTCGTACTCTGAAATTCCTCCGCCGGATATAACAAAGCTGCGATCGGGCGGTACTGACTGACTGCTTCCACGGATGCTTACTCCGAGCCTTAAGGTCCGTTATTCAACGCCGTTCCTCATCTCCTTTCTTCATAATCAGAATTGATATCATGCAAATAGCCCTTGCTATAGACCCAGACGTTGACCTCGTGGTCTGAAGTCTAAGGGTTGCAGTCTAAGGGTGGACAGACATTTCCTCACTGTAAAGCCCGGGATCATCACCGGAAAAGCCGTCTTTGTCGCATGGCTAGTCGATCGCAACTTCTTTGTTGCGCAGGAAATGGCTTCCCTCGCTGCTAAATATAATGTTAAAACCATTATAGGAATTCAAGGCTAATTTTCTCCAATCGTACAGTACGTAAAATGAAGGAAATTGGTCGAAGAAGGAACGACTAGGAAGCTTCAAGTTCCACCGTTATGGCGAGTTTAGGATATGGGGACGTAAGAGGAAGAATGTCGGGCATTTTCTTGATAGATGGGTTAGCAGGGGAGTGGCTAGGGTGCATTTTGGGCATAGTCTTGAGTTCACCACAGATTCCCATTATTTCCCTTCTTACTAACTTTGGCAACTGGGTTCTGACCCCTGTTCGGTTCTCGGAGAATTCTAGTCGTGGGACGGTCTCCTGGCTGTCAGAAACGAGTAAAAAGACATCATCAATCCGTCCAAAGATAAAAAGGTGATAACAAAGAATGCACTAAACAGCGTACCCGATCAAGTTCCGCTTTGAGGCACAGTCAATCCATTAGGAGCTCCGGGATTGATCCACTACCGAGGGGGTCCTGCTTTCCGCAGAGATGCCAAGTACGTAGTGGTGCATCCAAGGATTGGAAGGATAGATTCATCACACATTTACAAACTGGAATTTGAATGTAGGGAGGGAGGAAACGAAAATCGCGTGGTTTAATGGGGAAAGGGGGCAGTGGAAGAGGTGAAAGGAGACTGGGATCAGTGGGGTTAATTACCAGTTCCTGCACAGGACGTTGCGAGAGTGTGTATGAGTCGTACAGGCAAGGGGAGTCCTGATTTTAATTAGGCGGTGAAGAGGCGTAAGATGCTGTAGGAGGCGTGAAGGAGGAGGATGAACGTGAGTCAAAAGAGAGCCCAAGCTCGGTCTCGTCCATATATCACGACGTCGTAATTTAGCGCTACTAAATAGACATAAACATAAGACACAGATACGTATCCGAGGCGCCATGGACATAGCTCTTGGTGGTGATTTTGTTCTTAATCTGTTCTAAAAACTGCTGCCCTAGTCGATTCTGGTAGAATGCAAGGACGCCACAATTCGAGATGACCACTTGTGGGAAATGTCGAACCCTTGTATTGACTTACTCACTGATTCTTTTCAGATCGTCTATTCCTTCGCAAATCTATTAGGACGAGAATTGCAGCAGATTCACTGCCTTTGCGCAATCCTCTACTGCCAATACGGTGCGACTTGTTCAATCGAGTGCGTCTTCGGTCTCAGGAATAGGTATACTATGATCACCTCCAACTCGTTGCTTACTGTCCGACAAGTTGAAGAATCTTAGTGTTGCGGTGCGCTCCAGGTAAACGAAGAGCAATGCTTCGTCTTCACCACCATTCCCTCAGTAGGTTATATATCTCCACCCGAAACATGGCAAATCCTATGAAGGTCCCAGAACCCACCTGGCCCACCACATGCACTTCTGTACTCATATCACCCCAGAATCTTGACCCTACAAGTCTTCGACATTGTTGCTCTTCGGGTCTTTTAGCACCACCCTTGAACAGGGGGCCAAGTCAGCATCAATTCTTGCGATAGTAGTGGCTTCCATACGACTTTCTCTGATTTCAACCCTTGCTTCCCCTTGACTATATCAACCCTGTGGAGATTATGTGTTTTCTCAAAGTTCACAACGGAATTCCCAATGCATATTTCCCTTTCATGTTATCAGCACCTCTGTGCTACAGAAACGATTGCTCGGTACTGACATACCATTTTTACCAAATGCTTCAGTTACCCCCCTCAGCTGACTAGAGACTTCAATGCTTATCCTCTATCTCAGGTATTTTTCCTGTTCGTCCCCCTCTCCGCCCTCTTCGACCGCTTCCAATCTTTCCCTCAGTTGGCCCTAAAGACTACAATTTTCTCACCCCCTCAAAACCGTTTCCTACTCCAATCCGTAAACGTTCCTTAAGTCTTACGACTACTGTAGGAAAAGCCGTTGCCGCAATTGGAACGAGAATTTCAACACACGTACCGAAATCCTTTGAAGGCCGGTCAAAAGATAGCAGGCGGTGTATTTGATTGAAAGTAGCGTCTCAATCATCGGGCTCTGCATCGTCTGGTTCTTAGTACCACAGTATAATCTGGCCCCGGAAGAAGATGTCAAGTATAGAGAATTTCTGGAGACGGAAGGCTATGCCACATCAAAGATGAGTCGGTCTCCAGCACCGTGCAGAGAATGGTGCATTATTACAAACAGTGAGAATGGAATTAGTCTGCGGTAGAAGAGGATTCGGTCGGGGACCAGATTTAAGGGCAATAACATTCGATAGTCCCCCTCAAGGAAATGCTGGCTGTTGAATGCCTCAACGTTCCGCAGCCTTAGGTCGCATAATGCCTCGAAAGCTTCGACATGGGAGTAGCCTCTTTCTCATGAGCTAACAGATAGATAGATCTCTTGCACAGTTTATCGACAGGATATTGCTTCTGCTGTCCGGGAGTTCCGATTATGGCAGCGCCGATGTGGAAGATCGGATTGCCGAAGCGGGGGGTTAGCCCCCCCCCCCAACCTGCCATCCCACAATCCCCACGTTAGACCCATATCTAGGAAAATCGAGCCGATAAAGACTCTCGAGATCCGACCTTTCAGTGGACGCAGGACTGCCCGGCCTACCGCCAGTGCAACCATCCCCGCACACCGTTTAGCAGCGGCGGTGGCCTCCTTCCGGGTAAATAAAAAATGCAGAAGAGCGGGGTTTCTTTTACGTTACGGGGGGCGGATAAGGTCCCTATTCGATGCTCGACGATCCCCGAGCCGAGAGTGCTATCATTCGTCAACTCTCTCCGAGCGAAATCAACCTCATTGGGCTGCTGCACCGGCTTCCCCCGTCATCCCACACACGGCACAGGCAGGACTGACCGCATGTTCCTACCACACCAACTTTTTCCCCTCTGATTTTCCCCACTAATCCCTACGATCTCAGCTTCGGAAGCTATCAACCTCACGACAAGAAACCGACCCCATAATTGAACTAGAGGTGGCAAGCAATCATGGCCCAACCTGAGCAAGGCACGGGGGCTATTGCCCCTGATGAGACTGTAAGTTGTTTTCAGGAGAGAAATGTCGGCCTTGCATTCTCGTTACTAACCTTCACTAGTTTGGCGATGGTGATTCTGCTATTGTACGTTCACAATTTTCAAGTGTTTCAAGATGCTCTGAAGTTAATTACTTCTTGAACCTTCAAGGACGAAGAAATCAACTCTACAACCTCGTCAATCGCCTCTTCGATCTTCAAATTCCGCAAGGAGCATGGAAGAACGTACAATGCATACGGAGAGCGAAGTATGAATTTTCTGATTCTGCTGTTGCGTTGATAAATACTTACTAGTCTAAGCCTACTACATGCCCAATGACGAGGTAATAGATGCACCCCCCCAGCCTCATTGCCTACGCTAATCCTTGCGAAGATAGAAAAGGATCGTTATGGTAAAGGTGTCCCTCTATGCCTCAAATTCCGGAGAGGCTGATAGTCGTTTTAGACCTTGCACATCACTTGTGGGGACTGACGCTCAGTGGAAGACTGCTCATTTGTCCTGCAGCAAGTGGGAAGCTCCATCGTGTCCTTGATGTAGGGACCGGGACGGGGATTTGGGCTATGGATTTTGGTATGTCGTCCATGGCGTGAGCGTCTCCATGAGCAAGGGCTAACCCGGCAATAGCGGAAGAGCATCCTGAAGCTGAGGTTAATTATCTCCCACCTAACCGTTCTTGACTCTCGGGGATTAACTAAAACTTTGAAAGGTGATTGGTGTCGATGTCAGCCCAATTCAACCCAACTTGTAAGCCAGACTTCAACATCTCTTCACTGAAAGTAGAGTTTGACTGTTTTAGTGTTCCACCGAACGTCCAATTTGTGATCGACGATATAGAGAGGCCTTGGGCCTACTCTAAACCCTTCGATCTTATTTTCAGCCGTCAAATGCTCGGTGCCATCCCGGAGATGAAAAGCTATGTCCAAAAGTGTTACGAGTAAGTCCAATTTCTGAAATACACCCCTCTGCTACTTATTCCCCTATGACTAACATTCTTCTTAGTAACCTGAAACCTGGTTCTTGGCTAGAAATGCAGGAGCCTAAGCTTCCGGCTCACTGTGATGACGATACCTATGCTGGTACTCAGTTCGAGAAGTGGCAGAATCTTGCCCTTGAAGCTAGCCAGAAGCTAGGTTGTCCAATGGACATTGCTTCGACTTGCAAGGCGACCATGGAAGCTGTTGGATTTGAAGATGTCACGGAAGTCATCTATAAGTGGCCGATTAACAAGTGGCCAGCTGATAAGAAGATGAAGGAAATCGGTAAGTATCGCCTGATATGTCGGAGCCAGGAGACTGATATCAGCAGGCCTCTGGAGCTACGAGAACGTTACTTGCAATCTGACCGGTATCAACTTGGTGCTCTTCATCCATGGTCTTGGTTGGAAACAAGAAGAACTGGAGGCTTTCCTCGTGGATGTCAGGAGGGACTTAAAGAATCCCAAGATTCACGCTTACTGGCCAGTGTGAGTTTTATTTGATCAGCCTGACCGTACTCACGTTCATTGGAACGGGATTCCCTCCACAATTTTTGTATCACACGCTAATTGCATCTGTTTCTCCAGGTATGTCGTATATGGCAGGAAGCCTGCAACTAAGATTCCAGCCGACACTACCGCTGAGGTTACCCCCGCTCCAATAGCTGAAGCCGGCTGAGCGGCTGAGTAACAGGCAGACATCAGGTCAGCAGTTTAGTTCTTGAAAGGAAGCATCAATGCGGCGAACGTAACGAAAAGCCAAAGTACAAGGCTTAAGATTTTTTTATCGCATGGGACTCGAGATGGGCAAGTTTTCGAATTTTAAAACACTTTCAAAGACTCCAAATTCGCCACACCTTTCTTTCGCTCCCGTAAGCCTGCTAAAAGATAAATGCCCGTACGCAATATAGCTCCCCATTAACCCAGTCCAACGACTGATAAGGGCCATTCGATGTGAGGATGCCACTTCTTGCTCAAGTCTCGTCGGCACTGGTCCAACAGTCTCGCGGCACACCCCTTCATGAACCAGAATGAGTCAATCATCTTGAGCATGATACAATAATGAGCCAAACCACTAAGGCTTCTGGGTTTCTCATGCTCATCAGCTCAATATAACTTTGAGAGATCTGCGCAGGCTAGGACAAGACAAGAGTCTTTACCGCAATTGTTTGATCTGGTGTCGCTGCCATGGCGAGAAGTTTCCGGAGGACGTTCAGAGCCTCACAGCACGTCTCCCTGACTTCATCTCCACTTGCTTGTAAAACTGGCAGTAGTCGAGCAAACAATCCATCGTCGGCATTTGAATTTAAGTCGGGTATTGCTTCCAGCGGTTTCTCCATCAAAGCCCCCAAAGGGCCAGCTAAAAGCCAGTCTATGCAATGGTCGGCTACTTGAAAGGCACCTCTCACGAGAGGGAGGAATTCAGATACTTCTCCCACTCCCGGTGAAAAGACTTGGGCTTCTGAAGACCGCGGGCTTGCAAATGCGTATTTGGTCACAAGATGACCGCATGCATAGACGGCGTGGCGGCTTTCTTCATTGATCGGCTCGAGTTGCGAGCGAATGAGAGGAAGAGCAAGACTTTGATGGTGAGTTGCCAAGAGCAGATAGGAATCGCTTTCTGTGGCCGAAGTCTCGTAAGGTGAAGGGCTGTAATCGCTATTATGGCATGCCTAGGTGTTTACATTAGCCTTGCAAATTCGAAACTGTTAAGGTTTTTCGCACAATAGGCAGCGGTGATCAATGGCAAGCCGGGGTAAAATATCCCGCATTGCCACCTGCAGACCCGTATTGTCTGCTAGCAATTCAGCTGTTGACGCGGTCCAATGATGTAGGAGCTTGAAGTCCTAGAAAGAAAACTCGGGGTGGCCAGACGGGGCAGGCGAAGCAGTTGGCTTCGGCAGTATTCGTAGCTGCGAAGTGGTAGGCACAACTTCTGGGCCACCTTCGGACACGACATTGAAGCTGCATTCGGACGGATATCGAATACAATTGACGCATCTTGGTTTTCTTTCGTCACACTACTAAAATATCAGCTGACACAAGGCGAGGTGAGAGCAGCGGAATGATGTTGCGGCTAGCACGTACCTTCACACGGCGTCTTTTGCATTGGATGCATCCTGTTCTAACTTGCCGATGCGATGCCTTCTTATATGGCATGTTGGGCTGCCGCATAGCACAAGCTAGTCGAAGCATAATCGATGGAACGAATTGCCCGGTGCGAGGAATGGGGTTATGGGCTAGCTCATCTCAGTTTACTCACCACCTTACGTCCGAGGTGCATATTTCCCTACTCACTGGTAAGCATAGATGGAAGCTGACTTGCATACCGCCACATCGAGTTTAAGCTAGCGCGACCGTTTTTGGGACAGCTAGAGATTGCTCGGTTTTCTAATGGTTCAAGCCCTTTTGAAGACCGGACTTACTGATCCTGAATTGGTGTTTGTGGAAGACCGATTAAACATCGACGTCTCTCACATCTTCAGTAATCTTTCTTACTTTCCAGGAACCACTTGACACTTCTTTCAATCCCCGACTGCATACCGATAGCAAGTCGGTATCCCAGTCTCTTGTTCGCCTTCTCACAACTTACCGTCCTAGTAAAACAACTATACCTTACCCCATACCTCGTCAGACCCGGCTCCTTCTTCCCTCTGCTCACGATCCAAACAATCCACTCTGCAAGGAAGGCTATTAACATCCTAACCTACCTCGGAACAACTCTGATGTCTCCTTTCTTCACCTCATACCCGGCCTGCTTCGCAACCTCCCTCGTGGAATACCAGAAAAGCCAAGGCTCGTCATTCGTGAGGTGGAATACTTCCCCACCTACTCTTTGCTCCTCTGCCGGTGGTTGATTCACATCTCGAAGCAAAGCCTTTGCAGCTAGTAGATGCGCATCGGCTACATTTCCCGCATACACAAAATCATACAGATTGGTTCTATCTCCTATCTGGATATTCCCTCTCCCACTTCTCGCCACACCAATCAACTTCTCAATTATTTCCTCATTAGCTTCGCCAAAGCAGCTCGCTGGGCGGAGTGAAACGGTCGCCATGCCATGTTTTCGGTTCGCACTAAGGACAGCTTGCTCGGCAAGAGCTTTGGAGAGCGGGTATGGAAACTTTTGCTCTGGGGCGAGAAGGACGGGAAGTTCTTCCGTAGCGTTTATGACTGGGGATGACCCGTCTTCAATGACTGGTGTGCTAGAATGAAAAACGAGCGCTTTCACTGTTCCCACGGAATGGGTTGCTTCGAGGACGTTGAAAGTTCCATGGAGGTTGATTTTGATGTGTGTTTCGGCTGGCAGCGAGAGAGAGTAGGTGCAGGCTGCGTGGAAGATCACCTGAGGCTGGATTTGCTTGATCGCGGCGAGGACGGACGGCTTGTCACAGATGCCCACGTCGTGGTACTGAACTGAAGGTAACCGTGGGAGAGAGGTAGGGAGATCGAGGACGGATATTTTGCATGTAGGGTCTGTTTGCACGATCTTGGAGACGATATGATAGCCGATAAAGCTCAAGGATCCAGTGACGAGAACGTTGTTTAGGTTCTCTTTGGCCATGATTGCGACTTCGGCACTAAATCATAGAAAGTATGGGGAAGAAGGACTTAGACCACACATAGGGTTGTTGGGATTATGTGTTGCTCAAATTAGCGGGGTTTGAATCGAGGTTTAGTGCTGACTGCTACCCCGGAGGTCTGCATCGGCACCTTGGAATGGTCGAAAATAAGGTGCATAGCAGGCCTCATCTCTATATTCTGGCGATCTTGAATCGCTGAATTATACTATGATCATGTCTTGCCCAACAGCCTCCAGCCCCTTTGTTCCCTTTCCTTCATCGAACAACCCTAACCCATCCATTTCATTCAGCGTGTACTCGACCAGGTAACTCTCATCGATCAGCTCCTCTAATCTCTTATAATTCTTATCAGTATACACTTTCAACGCATCCAAAACCTCCTTCAGGCTATTATGGTCTTGCGCCCCGCGGACCTTCAAACTCGACAATTTTGTTGCGGGATAACTCCTCACAAGAGCCCATAGAATCCTCTGTGCGACGGCCGAGGTTCGATTGTTGGTATTCCAATCTCGGATTCGCAAGAGGAGAAGAAAAATCTGGTCATCGGACAGTGACGCGAGAACTTCGTCAACGGCTTTGACCCCACAGAGGCTGCCTTCTTCTGCAGGGCTAACATTCAACACAGAGGTGAAAAGCGATAGCAGCCTAGCAGGATGGTTCAACTGCAATGATAGAGTGATTGCTTGGCGGTATGATTTGGTATGGATGTAGTTCTGGAGCTCCTGTTCCTGCTCGACGAATTCGGTTGCAGCTGCAGTCGTTGCAGCTTGCGTAGCAATCGTCGTGTCTTTCCAAAACGTGATGGTCGAGTCCCCTGAGCCTGAAACTATCATGTTGGCAACAGGATGGACTGTGAGCGCCCAGACCCGATCCTCGTGGTTGTCCAATGTACAAGCCTCATCACCTGTATTTGCATCCCACACTTTAACCAAGCCGTCACCTCCAGCACTTGCGACTTGAATGTGTTTCTTGCCACTATCGGTGTTGGGAATATTGAGCCAGGCTACTTTCAACACACTGTTCGTATGACCCTCGAAGGTTCGCAAACAGCTGTAATCGGATAAACTCCAGATCTTGAC
The DNA here is from genome assembly GCA_021399465.1 of Hyaloscypha sp. PMI_1271. Lineage (NCBI taxonomy): Eukaryota > Fungi > Ascomycota > Leotiomycetes > Helotiales > Hyaloscyphaceae > Hyaloscypha > Hyaloscypha sp. PMI_1271. Next base: position 90,997 of record JAJTUS010000178.1, on the reverse strand, counting down.
CGTCTTGTCACCACTACCAGTGAGAATGAGCCCTTTCCCTGCTGCAGGTCCACTGTCTCCAATGATGCTAGGTGTGTCTTTCGGCGCAAATTTGACCGACCAAACTCCACGCTTGTGTCCTTTGAGAACACCTTGCACCTCTCCTTCTTCAGTTGACCAGATTTTGACTGTTTTGTCTTGGGAAGCCGATGCAAAGAGTTGCCCGCTGTGATTGACGTCGACAGAATTGATATCTTTTTCGTGGGCTTTCTTCGTATAAAGAGCCCTCGGAGCCTTGTGAGTCGATGTTACTGCGTCAAGTCTGGGAATGTCCCATCGTTTGACAGTCTGGTCTTGAGAACCGGTAAGGACGAATGCAGGTGGATGCTGGAGTGGATTCATGTACGCTGGTGATGACTCGGGAGGTTGGGTACGTTGGAGAGAAATAGCTCCAACTGACTCGGCGTGACCAGCAAAGGTTGCAATGCATCTGAAGGAGGAATTTTCAGGATCAACCCTCCATAATCGAGCAGTGTTGTCCTTGGCCCCAGTAGCAACCCAGTGGCCAGACCAATCGACATCTAAACAAATGATGATATCCTCGTGTCCCTTCAGTTGCGCAACGTCTGCGCCAAAATAATATGTATGTTCCGAGGAATTGTTGGACTGAGAAAGGGAAATGATTCTGATCTCCTCCGAATTTGTCGCGAGTGCCAAGAGAGATCTGTCAGGCAACAAGTATTCGAGGTCGATGATTTCATCGTGGGTGCCAGAAATTCGTCGGATCTGGTCCAAAGGCTTGATTGTTTCCATAGAACCAAGATCTTTCAACGACTTCCTCGAGTGAAGGGTGATCGTGTGGTCTGCTTGCACAGATAGAATGAACGGGAGTTCTCCGAATGAAATTGCACTGACGACTCCATCTGCTTCGCCATTTGCAGACTGGGGTAGCGTGACTTCTCGCCCATTATCGGATTCCCATATGCGAATGTTTCCATTCGCGCCTCCCGTGTATGTCAATCTTCCAGGCTCGAGGAATCCGGCAGCCTCCACCTCTTCAAGAACCGGTACGACGTTCCTGACCTTCCAAGTCCTTGCATCCCACCACATGATAGTCTTGTCTCGACTGGCTGTCAGAAGAACATTTTCCTTGGAAGAATAGTCTAATGCTGTGACGTCTGAGACATGAGAGTCTAACGTTGACGCGCACGTCCGCTTGTATAAATCCCAAATCCTCACCTTTCCATCCCGACTACCTGAAGCTAGTCTGAAGCCTCTCGCTGCCTCGTTTGGTTCAGCTTCTGTAGATGTGCTGTTTCCCCGTTGTTCCTTTCTTCGATTCCGGGCCGAGATCCCAGATACCTTATCTCTGTTGCCTGCAACAAGTTCGAAGAAATGCAATGCAGAAATCAGCACATTGGGCCCCCGAAATGTGTGTGTTACGTATCCTCCTCGTATGTCCCAGACCTTGACCACACCATCTGCTGCACCTGTTGCCAAGAGTGTGCCTGTTTGGTCGACAGCCAAAATAACCAAGGGAGTTGTGTGGGGTTTGAGAGTTCGGACAAGTTCGAAGTTGATCGCGTCTACGGAGATCGGGGAGGGTTTCAGGGCATAGACTCGCATTGACAATGATCTCGAACTTATTATGAGGTGGGAAGCAGATGGTGTTACTGTAAGGAAAGTCAGTAATGACGCCGAGGATCTGCGGAGGGTAGCACCGACGTGTTAGGGTCGAAATCAGCTCTCCATCCTGATAAGAATGTCAGCGAATACCCCGAGTACCATCTCATTCACGCCATGAGATACATACCCCGTCAATTTTAGCCAGCTGCTTTCCTGTATCGAGATCCGTCAACAAGGCATCTTCCCCAATAGTGGTCGCAAGAATGCGCCCGCTGTGATCGAGGGCAACGCTGCCGCCGGTGTAAATTGGCTGGATCGTATGTTCTGGCTCAAAGGTAGTCTTGTATGGCGCTTTGTTGTTTGCCATTGTGCTGAGCAGGAACGAGAAGTCGAAGCTGTTGGAGGAGGCGGGAGATGGTGGAGGGAAAAAAGATTTTGCTGTTGACAGGGCAGGGGTGCTCGATAAGCTCAATCTTAGCGCCATGTCGGGCTCTCCATCCTCCGTCCTCCGTGTCAAACTTCAACCTTGCACCTGCAACCTGCAACCTCCAACCTCCAACCATCAACGTCTCCTGTTTCTTCCTCTTCTTCAACGCCATAAACGACGTCTCTAGCTGGATAGGCCGACCTGCAACAACTTCCAGACATAGGCGGAGCGGTCTGGTGTAGTCCGACCCTGATGCAAGGAAGAACATGAACGCAGGCTCGGAAAGCAGGGCAAAACAGCGCCCAAGATGGGAAGGCTTGAATCCTTGACTGCCTTGGCTTTGGTGAGTGACCCTCAAGTTCTTTGACTGATGTCCATTGCTTTCTTTGGGACATTTTTGGAGCGCCACAGTGCAGAAGTCGACAGCACGCCGCCCATCCATTCCTCCAAGCAGACCAGCTCAGGCTGACACAAGCCAGGGCCGCGGGCATTACGAAGAAGGGGTCATTGTGAACCCGGAAGCAGGAGTTTCAACCGGCCCAAACCCGCAGCAGTACAATGATCGCGGATACCCCAGAAATCAAGAGACCAAACGACAGGAACGAGAGCACGTGCGAGCAGCAAACGAAGTGATGCAAGTCACAGGCGTCGTCGAGGACTCCTTGGCTGCCAAGGTTAAGGCAAATCAATTCATGAACGACAAAAATCTAGAGACCTTGACCGGATTGAGACTGATGGAAGTTGGCCGTGCTGTTTTGGTGGGAGGGGTATGGGGCGTATTAGGACTTCGAAGACGAATCTTGGTACGCTTCCCAGCGGCCCCCCTCGACAAATGCTGATGTCTCCTAGCTCTACAGGCCGTATTCTGCGGTTGGCGTTTTGGGAATCGTGCGGCATGAAGCGTCGACTTATTCAGTTCCCCACCTCTTCTTCTCCGGCTTGCCCACCGTTTTTGCATATCACGTCTGCGACTGGGTGGCGTTCGTTACTGAAACTATTCTTGAGGGTCAATTTCAGGAAGACGAGAACGGCTTGTCTGAGCAGCAGCTTCGGAACATCCAGCTCATCCAAACTGGGTAAGTTTTGGAACCTGTACACCTTACCACTGCTAACCCAGAAGGCTCGATATCGGTTTCTGCTATATCGCCCTGCATTTCAGGATGTTTTCAATCCTCCAGCAATTGAACCTCGTTTCGTCTTCCAAACTGTTTCCAAGCTTCCGATCATTCATCCCATTTTCACATGCGTCTCCTCTCCAATGTCCGCCTAGCCCATCACTCAGCCTCTCGTCGCTCGCATTCTGGGGCGCATCTCTCTTTCGGACCGCGGCACCGATGCTCATCATCTTGGCCCATGGCAAATTCAAGTACATGGTGGCTCGAATCATGTACCGCCCCATCTACAGAATACTTCCCCGGCCCATGGGAGACAGCATGTTCTCGGGTCTTAATGTTGCAGCCCCATCAATGGAATATGATACCCCAGATCGGCCCAGAGATGACAGGAGCAGATACCGCTCAGAGGATGAGCCAACACTGCGCGCTCTTGAGGGTCTACCGGCACTTGATCGAACAGAGACACGCGCACGTGTAAATGAACGAGATCAGGACTCGAGTGAAGAAGAAGAAGAGGAATTGACGCAAGCAACACTCATCAGCTTTGATGTTGAGGCCACAGATGTTGTCGAGTCTTCACTGGGCACGTGGTCAGCAGAATTGCGGAGCGCCAATGAACCAAAGCCCTCGCAGGGCCTCAAATACCGTGTGACGGGACTGACGATGCTCCCTCCAATCATGGCCACTGAGGGTCTTCGAGAAATAGCAGCGGGAATCATTGTCATGCCACTGGAGGCGTTTATGGTACGAGTTATTGGCAGGGCATACCGGGCGAGCGCGGGCTTAAGGATGGAAGACATGTTCATCTGGGGGGTACCATCCGTGTGGAACCTAACTATTGCGTTGACTGTTCAACTGGCCGTTACGGGGATTATATGGGCCGGGTTTACAGCTGGGACCCAGCGGTTGGCTGCTTTGTGGGGGGCAAGAGGGACCGAAAGCCCAACAAAGGAAACTTCTCTAACCTGATTGCTCTGGTGGTACACTTCTAACCATAATCGAACATTTGATAAGTGAAACGGGATCCCCCTTGGAGTCTGGGGATGTTCCTGGAGAAACGGAGCGCTGGGCCGCCAAGGGGCTTTTTATGGAGGTATGGCAGATTGCTTGATGCCGTCCGGGACTTGGAGACTGGAGTTATCTTTACAGTACTGTATTACACGATTAGTCTGCCCACAATTGAGCTGTCAAGGAAGGGATGCCATTTGCCGAAGCGACAACCTGCACCACGACTCAGTGGAAGACACGAAGAAAAGTCTTAGTGAAGCTTGATTCTGCTTCAAGAAAGTGTTCACGATAGCGGAACTTCCCATCTTGGCAAAACAACTCCCTGATGGACCGTCAATAGTTCATGAAACAGCACGTGAACCAGTCCACCATGGCGGAGCTTCCCTTCTTGGCAAACTATTCTCGCATGAACCTTAATTTGTGCTGGATCTCTGTTGGAACCCCTGATAGTACCTGTCATGGGGTGCTTGTGGTTTGATAGGCTGGCAGTACCTCACCCCGTCTCCGAACAGGGCTCCTTCCAACCTAATAATTACGTTCTGCAACTCGAAATGGCTACTGGTGTCCACTTCAAGTGCGGGTTGGCTTCAAATACGAGAAAAAAAAGAAAGTTTCATACTTTTCCTCCCTTCTTCCTGTCCGATGTCGTGGCAACTTCCGCGTGGCGTATTGACGGCACTGAACCCTCTTTCTCATAGCTTGAGTTTCTGCTCCACCAGTCTTGGCTATCCGCATTCGAGAAGTGAACACGAAAACGAGGCTGGGGCTGAAGACCATTTGTCTTGCTCACCATGACTTTATCCTCTGCTTTGTAGCTAAACATATGGAAATACCTTCCCAGATTCCACTCCGCAAGACAAGCTTTCATTATTCGTGATGGTTTCAAGTTATGTATATACCGGCCTATGGGTCAATCATTCGCTCGCGAGAATGCGGGGAACAACGCTCACGTTGACGAATAAGAACGGCGCGATTCTCGTTGCGTTCCTAGCTACACTCGTCACAGCAGCCGGACATGCAGTATGGACGATCCTTCGTTACATCTTTCATCAACTTCGAGCAAGCGATGAGCCACACGACGCTCTCTACTACCAGCAGCAAGCCGCCCTCAAAAACTCGTCGTCGGCGTTAGGCACGGCTTTGACCTTTTTACGTATGTCATGGGCCTGGCGAAGACATGAAAGACGGATGATATGGCGATCCTGGACACTTCTGCTTGTGACCGTTGCAGTATTAATTTCGGCCATTTTCACCGCAGCAGCCATCTTTTCCTCGCAAGTCACCCAAACTGCAGGAACAGCGTTCTTGATCCGCTCACCCGACTGCGGGCTCTGGGATTTCCCCAGCGATCAGACGACAGGATGGCAAATAAAAACACTAAATGATACACATACAGCTCAGAATTATGCGCGAACATGTTACCAGGGAGGAAGTGCCAACTCTCGACTCTGTGACAGGTACAAGGTGCCTGAGATTATATGGCACACTGACAGAAAAGCCGGCTGTCCCTTTGCTGCTGAAGCTTGCTACAATCTGAGCACACCTATAAGCATGGACACAGGATACTTGGATTCCCACGAGATCTTTGGTTTGAATGCAGTCCCTGAGGAACGAGTTGCTGTCCGGAAAAAGACAACATGCTCGCCTCTTCGACTTCGAAACTGGGTTGATGCGGTCAACACGACCCTTGGCGACCCTTCAGATCCGGTGACAGACCCTTTCATTCAGGTATACATCGGAGGATTTAGTGAGAACGATCCTGCCCTAGCGAGGAATTACACCTATCGCTGGAATGGGCACAACGTTTTCATGGAAAGAGGCTATGACATTCAGTATGTAGCTTACCTCTACCTTTAGTCTTTCATTAAGTACCTCGTTTAGGTTTACTGACTGTCACCAGAACCGTTTATGCCCACGCTGGCTATGAAAATTCGTGGGCCCCGATCTCAGAATTCAACCGCACCGACGCCGACGTAACAGTTTTCTTCCTCGCCCAAAACAACGTTCTCTACAACTTCCCAAACTCCGACGCTCTCTTCGGCGCCAACACCATCCTACCTGACAATAATAACTTCTCCTCAACTGAAGTTCCCATACACGTCTACCAACCCGATCGTCTCATCTCCGCCATGGGCTGCGTCGACCAATTCCAAGTCTGCAATCCTGCTCTCCCCGGCCCAGTCTCAACAAACAGCATGCTATGTACCCCCCTCGACGCTATCATACCCCTCTACAAAAAAGTATCAAGCATCCAGCTTTCCGCCACCCAAGTCGAAACATGGAGCCCTATATGGAGAGGCATGCAATACGCCGGTATGGACAAAGTTGCTGATGGAATGGATTCCTCCGCCTTGAGGGCGCAAGAGACAGTCAGAAATCTATTCCAAACTACCAAGTTGCCAAACGATCAATGGGTGGTCGAACTCGCAGCTTGGAACGCCATTGCGCTCGCTCGCATCCAAGCTACAGTTTTAGAATATGCCACTGGACCGATCAATGTGGTTGAGCAAGGTGGGCGAATAATCAAACCCGAACCAGACGATAAAGTTGGGCAAAGCATCTGCAAGCGTCAACTCATTCTCAACGTAGCCGGCTACCAGAACTTCAATATGCTTGGCGTAACACTTACCCTAATCATCTCCTCCATCCTAATAATAATCGGCTGGACGGTCGATATTTTCGTAGGATGGGTGCAAGAGTGGATGGGAAAGCATTATGCGCGCTTGACTTGGGTCCAAGATGGTTATTTGCAGTTACAGAGGATGGCGTATGAGGGGGCCGGACATGCAGATTGGGAGGGGAGCGCGGATGATGTGCCGCTTACTAGGGGACGCACGAGGGAAGAACAGGTGCTGATGGGGTTGGATTTGAGGGATTTGAGGCATCCGAGGTTGAGGGGGTTCGAGCATGGGGCAAGGCTGGGGGTGCACGGAAAGGCGTTAAGTAGTAGTTTGCTAGAGTAAAGCGAGAGGAGTATTTCGAGAGATTTGACGGAGCAAGCGAGCATTACAAGGTATATATGAAGCATATATTATACTTAATTCTTTATCTATTTCAAAGCACGTATATTTATAATACTTTTGATTTGCTTTTATATAAATATATAAAATATATTATAATATCAACATAAAAAACATATAGAAAAAGAATACCTAAAGCCTCGGCACTACATCTAAAAATATGTTAACTGCAGAATCCTAGATTATGCATTTTTTTGGTGAGGGTCGCTAGTGGCAGACTGGCAGTGGGCAGTATATAGCCTGTACAGACTAATTCATTTATTCGGGGCTTCTAGAATATGCATTCTAGAGATGCGGGTTTTTATACGTAAGTTCTATAAACTTGTTGATTTAAAAATGTCAGCTGAGTCTGTACAACTGCTAATGCCACTGTCTGAAGCATTAAGGCCGTGGCTAGCATCGAATACTAAGTTCTATACAATCCTCTGCTACTATAGTTGCTGTCAACTAGCTCTAAGTCCTGGCATAATAGACCGCCATCTATGCGATAAACACCATGTCCAAATCGAAGTGAGAAAGCAGCTTGGGTTATTTCTCGAGCAGTAGCCATGGCCGTGTAACTCCCAGAGTGTGCCACTGCCACCAGCTCAGCTTGCTCCACAGCCAGTCCTCCCAGTTATTAACGGCTTTCAATGCAGAGACTGCGCATATAAGACAACTAATCGACGTGTTATGCGGCAGCGTTGCAATACTGAGCATAATAAGAAGCGTCTTAAAGACGAGGAGATATTTAGAACCGTCCAGCTGCAGACGTGGTTCACAGAGAAGCGGGCGCGATATTGGGAGTTATGTTGGAATTCTGTAATGCAGTCTACGCTTTTCAGCTGTGGTTTATATACTAGGTGTATATAAAAGCAGTAAGCTCAGAGTCCCAGGAAACAACCAGCAGTCCAGTACGAAAAACAAGACCAGTATGGTATGTCTTGCAATACGAATAAAAGAGTCACGAGCACCCTCCAGACTTTTAAGATTTAGAACCGGGAGAATAAACTTCATCAATCAATCAACAATCGTCGGGTCTGGGATCTTAAAACAAAAAAGCACGCCGTTAATTAACCGTACTTGTACAAAGTTTCCACTTTCTCTCGTACTGGTTGTCAGGTGATTTCAAACCGCTTTCGGTTCCCCCTATTGCGCCCCCAAGGCACCTCTTCCGAGACAGCAGGTATAAGACATGGCCCAAGCACTCTATACGTCTCCCCAGATCCAGCGTCCTCTATCTTCCGGAGTATTAACCGCGACTTCAGTCCAGGAACCTTAATAACCAAATCCCCCTTCCTCAGCGCCTGCTACCCAATCCCTTCCCAACCTTTTTACGTAGTAAAAACCCTCTTCCTCGAAACATTATCCTTGACCCACCCATGAATGGTGCGGATAGCTCTGGGATATCCAAAACAATGCTCCATATCCCCAGCTCCAGAACCAGCAGTAATATTAACCATTTCACTGGAAACGAAATGCATACCTTGGTTAAAACGCTGTTCATTCTCCATTTTCAAAGTCCTGTCTCGGGACTCAACGGCGATTGTCCATTGGCGAAAATGTTCTAAGAGCCGAAGTGAGATGTAGGATGGGGGTCGAAGTAGTCCCGAGTCGTTGTAAAATGGCATTATTTGGCTGTGAAGCAGTAGTTTGAATAGTAATGAGTTTGTCTCGCTCCAGTTTAGCCGTTGACAGGCTTTGGAGGTGCGAATGAAGCGTATTAATGTCTGGATATGAGCATAGAAGCCTTGACAAGGATTTTCTGCAAACGGTTGGGAACGATTCTCGCTCGGAAGTCGCTCGGATGTAATAGTAGGCGTGACTGTGTTGATTGTATCCAACAGGGTACCATAAAACCACAATTTTCTTCCTTCTAATGCGAAGTCTAATCCAAATGTGCCTGTGTGAACCTCGGTTGAATGTCGCATATTGTCATCACTCGCACACCATGGCGTCGTTGAGAAGCCTGGCACCCAACTTGGAAGATCACCAGTAGATTCGTCACCATTTACAAAGTGCAGAGACTCCAATGTTTGGTACTTGGTGGAGACTGCTGTGAATATCTCCAATATGATCTCATTAAGTGTCTTCTGGTAATCGGGTGTAATCAGGTCCACGTCAAGGGAGCGTAGAAGACCAACGAGACCAAGTGCTCTGTCCTTCGAATTGCTAGCTCTATAGATTGGATTTTGTCCACTGAGAACCAAATTGAGCACGAATCTCAGCGGAGGTCGATGTTCAAGAGCCGAAAAATATTTACCAGGCCATGATTTCTTCAATCGAGACCGCCTCATCCATTCATGGAGAATTTGGATCTCCTACATCCGGTATAAGAAGGGTACTCGGTGAATAAGAATAGCGGGGTTGTAGCCTCCTTCCATCAGAATAGATTTCGGAACTCTTGGTCTGAAGAACGCGCTTTCGAATGTAAGTGCATTGCTGAATGCGGTCCAATTGATGGATGAGTTGCCACATTGAACTATAGCTCTTCAAGCCAAAGCAATCTCTTGAAGGGTCCAGATGCGGCGGAACCAGTTGTGATGGACAAGACGTCTCATTCCTTCGATACTGGTTTGGAAGGATTGCTTATCAGTCGTATAGTCTTCTAGATAAGCATTTTGGTCGTCTCGGAGAAGCGTTTCTTGGAAATGATATCGAATGCCGTTGAACGCTGCCAACGCGGTATACATTAGGAATGGTATTTGTAGGCTGGGAACACCCATTTGAGCATCCGAATTGCGCGTGCAGTTGTCTCGTCGCCAACTCCTAGCCAGACTACTACTTGGGTAGTTTGTTGGTAGATGGTGCCCATTACCGATACCTGCTGACCTCTACCGAGGCCGATAGCGATACTCCTGCCAAAACCCGGTTTGCACGTTGCACTTGACATTGCGCACATTACACATAGTATTAGAAAATCAAAACTTAATAATTAATGATTCTATTGATAATACGTAATATCCAAGCCTTATTAGATATATTTGAGTCATTTTGGCCTGATTAGGTAAAGCAGATAGTGTTGATTCTAGGAATAATTCAAGTTTATAGATCGTGGGTGGGTGAAGCCTATTATTCACGTGACTCCCCCCCTCCTCCTACCATATAAACGCTACCTATACCTATACCTGTAGGGCCTCCTTCCCTCTACTAACTAAATATATATATGATTCCACTAAGGCATTAGTCGTCGTCTTTGTCCCCTGTATCCCTCTTTACGCTCTCTTAATACTTAGAATATTAAGTGATTTTTACTATACTCAAATATATCCTCTAATATCTCGCTATTCCTAGCTTCCCTATGGGCTTTCTATCCGTGTACCGGAACTTGGATAAAGAGAAAGGAAGGGAGAGGGGGAACACGAGAGATTTATATAGATTAAAAGGAGTAGTTACTATATATTAGTAGAGATTTTCCGTTAATTCTCACCTTACCTTACCCCGTATCACCTTACCTTAGCTAATATAAAAATACTACTAATAACTAGAACCGTATGAATTCCATAGTAATTCGTTAATTAGCTTTATGGTAAGAAGGAGGGATCTATATAATATAGATTATATATTATCTAGAATTTATATCTATTTTACTACTTAAAAATGATATTCTACCACGGCTAAAATACTAACCTTTAGTGCTTTATATACTATAATTTTTGGTACTTAAATAAAGATAATATTAATAGTGAGCTTATATATAACAGCAAAAAATCATCCTATCTTTTAGTTTACCTAAGGAGTAGAAATATATATATATACTTCTATACTAAAATATCCGGATAAAAGCACTACTTTATTTACTATTACATAGCTTATTACTATTAAATATGAACTTTCTATAGAGGTTAAGAATATAATACTACTAATTCTACTTTATAGTATAAAAGTATATAGAAAATTAGTATAGAAAATGATAAGTTTAGCTATCCCTATACTAGTAAAAGTAGTTAACAGGAATCTCTCTACTCTACTATTCTAGTTAGGTATTTTATTAGTATTATTAAGAAAAGAAGTAAGGAGAGAGGAGAGATAGAGTATATATAAGTAAGTAATTAATTAAAAGTAGAATAGTCACAGAAATCTGGGGGCTAGGGTAAGTCATGTGATGTTTACTTTATACCAGCCACCCCCTTGCCCCGATTATTTAAGGACCCATTTACGCTACTTAAACCTTCTTTCTTATAACTATTTTCCTATTATTATATAACCTCTACGTAAGCTCTCGTCCTATTTTAAATAGGAATAATCTATTCAAAAACCATCCAGATTCAGGCCCCGCACTAGCTGCCTTTATCTCTCACCTCCTTAATACTCTCCTTTAATATAATTACTATGGCCGCTTATATGAATTAAGATAACTTCCCAGTTAATAACGAGGGCGAACTTGAAGTTACTACTACCCGGGTAAGCTATTTTTCTCACTAGATAGTATATAGGGCTAATATAATTAGCTTTGGGCTCACAGGATAATAGTAGAGTAGAACGAGATTATTAGCCTGAATTAAGTACTAAAAAGACTTCCCAAGTTTCGGAATTATAACGTAAACTATGCTAATGCCCTTCTAATTAGTAAGGCACTATATGATCGTCGAGTCTTTAAAGCTATTCTGATCCAATGCTAGTGAGTTATCTGGCTAGCCTAGCTATTTGCCTTTCCTAATCAGGTTTAGTGGGGTCTTATAGACTACTAACCCGTGTAAAAAGTGTATAAATGAGCAAGGAATCTTTATAGGTTATGTTAAGCTAGAGGGTTATTATGGCGGGGCATGTGGTAACTGCAAGAAGTAAGATAAGGGAGCTAAGTATGAAGTAAGGGATATAGATAAATATGAGTTCAGGTATATAGAGGAGCTACTAAAGGAGGAGTATAAGATAGCAAGGGGACGAAGAACTATAAAGCTAGTTGACTATAGCCCGGCCGATAGAAGGAAGACTTAATAAATAAAGCCTGGCTATATAGTAGATAAGGGGGTTTTATATACTTAAAAATTCCCAAGAGTATAGCTTTTATATATAGAAAAACGCATGGAATTCAATTATCTAATCTTAATCCTATAAGGTAAACTAAAATTCCGAAACTAGCTAGTTGAGAGCTAAGTAAATGAGATCTAACTAAGTTAGCTTGGATCTAATTATTGCTTATAGTTAATGACCTTAGAGTTACGTTTTGCGCGAGTTATACGATGAAATCGCTTAGGAGAAATAGGCTTAACTACCTCTAGGCGCTAGCGGGGAGCAGGTGTTTTTAGATGCTTGGTGTTGGTAGTAGTAGAGGAAGGGGGGGGTGCTTGGGTTAATAGTAGTGGATAGGTATTAGGCTCTAGAGAGGATAGAGAAGGTCTAGGAGATTACTCTTCTAATATAGGTATATTAGAAGATAATGAGATAGAAATCGGGTGATTAGATGAACCTGTAGTGGGCTCCTCTAGGGTAGGTTAGTCCATAGTTAGGTTAGAGTCCGCGAGTAGAAGGGGATCCTAGATAAATATATATTAGAAAAAAAGGAGAAGAGAGGAGGAGAAGAGAGGAGAAGGGTTTATATAATTACTTCTAGGCTTGCTAAAGGTTTAATAATAGTAGAAGGACTTGAAGGTGGAGGTTCTAGTGCGGCTACTATAATGGTTTCTCCCCCTGGAGCAGGCGATGGTGCCCTGGGATTAGTAATAAAGGGATTATTAGGATTAATAATATGACTAAGCCGAATTAGCTCTTTATACTTAGCCGTATTAACTACTCTCATAGCCTTATAATTGGATATATTATATGGTAGCTATATAAAAATATTTACTCTAAGTCCTCGAGTAGTAGTGAGTAGTGACTTGAGCCCATGGATATATCCACTAACTGATTGGATTATTGAAGGGGTAATGTTGTAAGGTTTAGGGTTAACTCTAGTACTAGAATAAAGCTCAAGTTAATTCTTTGAGTGCTTGAAAGTAAGGTAGTTATTGAAATTTATTATATGACTAGTGACCTGGCGTTTCTCGAGTGTTGGCTAAATGTGCTCTAATAGAAACTCCTTAATAGAGGAAATAGCGTGGTTTTGGAAGTAGTGAATATACTTAGCTATAAATATTAGTAGTTATATAGTATAAGAAAGGGGTGGTATACTTACTACCTTCCTTGTACCTTAACTATGTCTTGGAGTCCTCGCGGTAGGTATCTAATGATATATACTTATACTTATATATAACCTAGCGTATTAGGAACCTCTCTATTACCGGTTATGCCTTGCCCTTCCCCTTTTTGCTACTAGGGTTACTTATTAGCTATATTGGGGTTACGGGAGTAGTAGAAAGTAGTTCGCTGAGGTTCCCTATATGCTGAGAAATAGGAAGTTATCTAGTATAAGGAGGACTATATACTATGGTAATTAGGTTATCTTGGCGCCTAGTACTCTGGATTACTTGAGATCGTACTATACTAGTAGGGTTTTCATTGGTAGGGTTAGCTCGATTTCCAGGAGTATAAAAGCTAAAGGAGGAGGGTTAAGATGGATGAGATACTATGACTTACTAAGGGCCACCTATTAAAGTAGATCTAGGGGGCAGTTGCTGAGAGGCCTAGGGGCTAGAAATAGGCTGTCTAAGGAGAGAAGAAGAAGCTATAATATCGCCGGATATTGCAGGAAGCTAATAAATGCCACTCTACTTAGTGGGAGTAAGAAGAGTATTAGAAATAGAGGCTTATATATTAGATTCGACGCTATTAGGTCTGTGAGCACGGCACTAGTCGCAAAACTCGATAGTAAACCTATGGAAGCGCTCCTTAGGGTCCTGGGCCGTGTTTGGGCAGGTATCTTGCTATGGAGTTATATATGCTAATAAATTAATTAAAGTTAGTTCGAATATAGTAATTGATTTTTTTGAGGGAAGTTGAGGGGTTCGAGAGATAGAATTAGTTATAGGAATAGCTAAGAAGTGATTTCTATAAGTAGAAAATAAAGGAGTTGAGGTGGGGGGATATATACCTTATATATCTAAGCTAACTAGCCCTTCCTGAGACTACCCACGATTTAAGCTATTATCCCTAATATATAGGAAGCCTTCCTGGGGGTCCGGCGGCGCTATAGGTTGGAAAGTCAGACCGCTCTATAGTACCTGAGCTCGGAAATCAAGATTAGACTAGAAGATCTCGCTTAGGGCGCCTCCTCTCGTAATAGCTGCCCCGTAACCCCCGCGTGGAATGACTAATTTAGCTAGAACTGGAAGTGCTGTGGCGTGTATATGATTATAAATTGCAGCTTAAAGCGCATGGTATATATAAATATGTAAAGGAGCGTTACTACTTGGCCCGATGTCCGAGAGCTATAAAGTATTAAGGTTAATACCGCGGGAAAGTAGAGCCTAGTAGCACTAATTAAGTATTACCGGTGGGAGGTACTTATCGAGATCTATGAAAATTAGTATATAGAGTGAGCTATATAACCGAAAAGATATATAAATCTTACCCTAATACTCGTAGTCCTTAAGGATTCTATTATAGAGGTTGGTATTCACGGGTTAAGCGTGCCGTTTGGCCCCCCGCTTTGGATACTAATATAGGAAAAAAGGCTTACCCGAGACGTGGTTTGGGCGTATAGGATCTGCCCGAATTATATACACGTTCTATAAATTAGTGTATCTAAAGACCTCGTCCCTAATTTGAGGTATATAAAGAGCTAATAGCGTAATTTAATCCCATGGGTTCTAAGAATGGTACTACCCTTTATTCGCTAGTTCTATAAAATAATTCTATATGTGGGATGTTAGCTGGATTATACGCGTATACCGGAATAAGATTCTAAGGAGTTTTGGCCAAAAAAAAGCAGTATATGGGAAAGAGGTATAACTTATATACTACCGAAATAATTGGGAATACTCTAGCTCCTGCTACTAGGATTTAATATGCTAGTTCTTAGTGCTTTTACCGAAATAGAAATAGTCTTAAATATGAAGAATAGAAGGATCTATAAGATAAGAGAAGTAAAAGTGTGCCTCTATAATAAGGGGAAGCTCTCTACCCTTATTAGCCCGAAAGAATATAGGCATATAGCCTAATTATATATAAGTTATAAGATACTGCTATATGACTGAATGTAATGTGTGATTTGATATGCTAACGTAAACCTATATAATAGCCCGAGAATAGGCATTAATGCACATATAAATATTAATACTAAAAGGAGAAAGCTTATCGTGCCTATTAATTGACTAAATATAGTCCGGACCAGGTATAATATACTCCCCCTTATTTAATTGTATTCTTCTTATTCGTCGAATAATAGCTTCGGGGTTAAGAATGTATAGTATTGTAAATAAGGTATCTCTGTATAGAACCTAACTAGTTAGCCTATATATATATAAACTGAGATTATAAGAAACTAATAGAAAAAAAGAGAAGATAATACCGAGTAACTAAATAGCTTATCTTTTGGAAATAGTCGCGTAAAAGCCTCTGCCTATAGCCTTTAATTTGGCCACTATTGAGCTCTTCCCGTAGTATTTCAAATAGCTAAGTGTCCCTTTCTGCCCTCTTAAATACGCTTAATTACCGTAGAAGCCCTATTTCCCTCCGTAGACGCGTTACTTGATATGTGTTAATATTAATCCCGTAGTACTAAAGCTTAATAACTATCTCATTATTAGTATAGCTTATCCTGAATAGTATAGTAATCTAAGCACGCAGATTTGGTATATCTTTAGTAATTATGTGTCTGCGAATGCTCTAGGAGCTTAGTCGTTAATAAAGCGTTCTTTCTAAGACTATTTAGCTAAAGGTTATTTTAATGTTTTAGGCGATTTCTTTAGTTATATAGTGAGCCTATATCCAGCTAATAATATGGGCTTGGATTAGGTCTAGATTTATCTGGGGGCGAGGTATCTTAATAGATTTATAAAGGGGTTATAGTTATTTTAATAGTTTTAATGATTTTCGCCGTGTTATTAATAGGTGAAGTGTTGTTTTTAGTATATTAACCCCCCTAAAATTTTGTGACTATAGCTCTAAATTGACGCTATAGTATTGATTTAGATCTAACTAAGTACTAAAACTCATACTACTAAAATGATTATATATCGTGATTATATTAAGTCCTATTATAGTTTTATTAGTAATTAATATATATATTACCAAGTTGTATTATAATTATGGATATTCTATTATCTATATTAGCCTCTCTATTAGTTATACTAGTACCTCCCTGCTTCTCCCTCCTATTAAGTGGGTTATAAAAGCTTATAGTATAAGCGCTATAACTTAGTGATATGAGCGCTATAGATTAGTGATATGGGCACTATAACTTAGAGCCTGACCCGTATGGTTATATGACTCTATAGATCGTAAAATTATTACCGAGAAAGTTAAAAGCAAGAGAAGAAGCCTAGGAGTTAATAGCCTTTAGATGTCTTAGCGCTACTGAGATTTCTTTAAAATCGTACTTGTATTTATGTAAAACTTATAGAGAGGTAGCTAAATGGAAGCTTTTCGCGATTAATGTTAGTGGTAGTATTTGTATTTAACCCCTACTATTAAATCTCTCCTGAAATATGGTATATATTCACTACTCCCAAATGCTATTAACCTCCCCTTAGCTTACGTGGTCTATAAGGCAAGTCCTATGGATTACGAGGTATATCTCGCTCACTATCTGTATCCTCTCTACTGCCTCCTATATTACTCGAAATATCTATATCCCCCTTATCCTCTGCCCTACCTTTAGTATCCTTACCCTCCTCCTCTACTACTACCTCCTCTCCCTTCTGATTATATATCTATTTTTGTGCTCTCTTTCTATATCTTATAGGTGGTTAAGGCTTTGGTATAAAGGGCTTTATAGATATGGAGCGAGGCTTTCTAGACTTTATAGGATTAGCGTTAAGTTAATGGAATGTATAGACTTTACTATTGTTATTATATCTGTAGTTTATATAAGCGCTATCGAATTCATCTTTTATAACTATATAGTATTAGAAAGGGCCCCTTAGTCTCTTCTTGTTGCTATAAGTAGTATAAGCTTGTGAAGGTTCTATACTACGAGTATATACTAAGCTTACCTCCAAATTCGCTTTACCTTTCTCTAATCCCTTTAGCTCCTTGCCCTAGTATAGTTTAATCTCTCTAACTTTAGCCTTATTATTAATTTGCTTTACTATATTAGTAGTATTATTAGGTAGTATAAGGAGATTAAAGTATTATTATAGAGGAGTAGTAGGAGGAGGAGGAGGAGGAGGACATATATGAGGAGGGGGTTATGGAGCAGAGGGGTTTATTAGTTAAATATGTTAACGGGAAAGGATATTATAGACTAAGTCTGGGTTATTAGAGGGCATATTATAGATGTTATCCTTCTGCTTATTCGCGCCTTTATCGCCTTTTCTGCTACCTTTGTCTTTGCTAGAGCTACTACCTGAAGCCATATTTAATGTATCTTTAATAGAAGAGAGCTTTGGGTAATAGTGGTGTTATATATTGGAATTGAAGTTGTATTTAAAGGAAGTTGTAGTTTAGGTTAAGATTATAGCTAGCGCGACTATGTCTTTATATTTACCTTTAAGGTATAAATATTCTCAGCTATACTAACTCGCAAAGCTTAGGCATGCTAATAGCCAAACTGCGCTTAACCCATATAGTTAGCTAATCTACTTCTAGAGTCCTAAGTAGATTTTTAATATAAGTTATATAAGTAAAGGGAAGTAACTAAAGGATATATTCTAGCCTATTCCCTAGTGCCCCCTCCTTAAATGTCTAGAAATACTCTCAAGCTAATAATAAAGTTATATGAAAGTAGTTATATGACTATGTGGGTCGGGATAATAGGATATACTAGTAGGGAATATATTTTACTATTCATATATAGCATATGCTAGTCAAGAAGTAACTTATTTCTAATCTAGCTACCTCTTTACTATATTACTAGTTATATTTACCCTTTGCCTTTTCGTCCTTCCCTTTTTAGTAGGATTACCCTTTAAATCAAGTTTATACTATAGTGCTAGACCTACTAGAATCTTATAGTTTTAGTTAACTAATTCGTGGCAATTAATAGACTCCCTTGAAGTATATATCCCGCCGTATTTATAAGAGATAGACTCCTAATTAGCTATAGAAGCCTCCTTAGCTTAGTCTCAGGACTATGAACTTTAATTAGTATAGCTTAATAAATGATATAAATTAAATACTTAATAATTACATTATAGGTGTGCGTATCCCTCGTAGTAGAGGGGTTAATTGTTAACCTAATTGGGTAAGGCGTAATGCTACCTCGTTATATTACTGGCTATTAGGTATAGCTAATCTATAAGTAATTCGAGTTAGCTTTAATATCCTTGAATTTCTGTGTATAATGTAGTCCATGAACTGAAATAACTCCATATCTAGTAATACTATACTTTTACTTTTAAAATAGAAAGAATTGCCTTATTTTGGTGTATTTAAGTATATTGGAATTAGTTTTTTCGAATGTGTTATTCTTGGATTATAATTTCCTAGGAATAATAAGCGATACTTTCTCCTAAGGGGTATATATCCTTAATAAATAGTAAAAGTGAATATAGAAATCCGTAATAATGTAATTACCCTATACTAGCTCCTTTAATTTTCTATAAAAGTATGACTTTATTCCATCTTTACTCTAAAACCTCTATCTTTCCTCTATATTTTTTTAACTTCGCTATTAATATTACTTCGCTATTAATACCACTTCGCCATTAATACCACTTCGCTATTAATACTACTTCGCTATTAATACTACTTCGCTATTAATACTACTTCGCTATTAATACTAAGAGCTAATATCTAACTGCCCTCTAGTAACCTTAAGAGCTGGTATCTAACTACCCTCCAACCTTCCCTTCCTCCTCCTCCTTCGAAAATCTCCTCCTTTAACTCCTTCCTCCTCCTCTAAATACCTCCTCCTTTGAGCCCTTCCCCTTTAAATTCAAGTTTAAAGGAGGAGGGAGTTGAAAGAGGAGGGGTTTAGAAGAGGAGGAGGAGGGAGAGCTGGTACCTAACTACTACTCCTAGTTCACTTTTGCCTGGAATACTCTACCTCCTATACTATAAGTCTTTAACCTACTTACTCCTTAGAAAGCTGAATATTATAAGCAGATCCTCTCCTTTACCCTTATATCCTTATAAGCCTTTAGGCTATTACTAAGTACCCCTGCTCTTTATTGGTTTGGAATATCTACTAACTTATTCTTATAGGAAATAGCTCTCCTCTCTCTGGTTTTAATAACTCCTCCTCCCTCTCCGATACTTATAAGCCTTTGGGATATTACTAAGTACCCCTTATTCCTTATCTCCTAACTTATTCTTATAGGAAATAGCCCTCCTCCCCTTCTTTACCCTTATAACCTTATAAGCCTTTGGGCCATTACTAAGTACCCCTACTCTTTATTAGTTTAGAATATCTACTAACTTAATCTTATAGGAAATAGCTGTCCTCTCTCTGATTTTAATAACTCCTCCTCCCTCTCTAATACTTATAAGCCTTTGGGCTGTTGCTAAGTACCCCCGTTTATTGTTAATTTGGAATATATACTAACTTATCCTTTAGTTCTCCTCCCCTTACCTTACCTCTAACTTCGACTTCCTTATACGCCTTTGGGCCGTTGCTAAGTACCCCTTATTCCTCGTCTTGGAATATATACTAACTTATTCTTATAGGAAATAGTCCTCCTCTCCTTCTTCTCCCTTATAACCTTATACGCCTTTAGGCTATTACTAAGTACCCCCGTTCTTTATTAATTTGGAATATATACTGACTTAGTCTTTAGTTCTCCTCTCCTCTCCTTACCTCTAACTTCGACTTTGACTTCGACTTAACCTCCTTATATATATGTCTAGTTAGTACTAGTTCTTATAACCCGTAGTTGGGCTTTCTTTTTATTTAATACCTAGGTGTTTTATTTTGTATTACTTCCCTTTTATTAAACTTCCCTTTTATTATTTTGGGTTGGGACTTAAATGGTATTTACCTTGGGTACTTCTATGCTCTTTATGGTAGCTACCGCGAGTCTTCCTATAGATTAAATTATGGCGTGGGTGAGCTGGTGTATTCTCTCTCTATAGAGAAAACCGCTGCCTAAAGTCCATATAAATGTCCTAATTGTCCCTCGAGTTGAAGTATGGGCACTCCTAATTCCTATTAAATTAGGTGTAAAAGGATAGTAGGTGCCTTTAGGCTAGACTGTAGTACTAATGCTCTCTTCTCTTTGAGTTGAAGTATGGGTACTCCTAATTCCTCTTAAATTAGGTGTAAAAGGATAGTAGGTGCCTTTAGGCTAGACTATAGTGCTAATGCTCTCTTCTCTTATACTAAACTTGGGAGACTTGTTATATTTAATAGGTGCTCTATGGCCTAATGCCTTATGGGGTAGTCTAGAGAGGGGTGCCTGCTTTATAATCTCGTCTCACTAGTTAATAAGTCTTGGCTAATGGCCAAGGAACTTATTAGCTACGTAGTTGTGTAGGTGGCGCTATATAATGAAAATTAGTACTTGCTATTAGTAGTTATTGGCTCGAGTTACGCGGGTAATACTATATAAACTCTTAGTAGTCGTTGGCTCGAGTTATGTGGGTAATACCGTATAAACTCTTAGTGGTTATTGGCTCGAGTTATGCGGGTAATACCGTATAAACTCTTACTTTAAATTTTCTGTCCTGGGCTTTGACTTGGCTTTATTACTAAGGAGATCCTAGGAGCTTGGGTATCTTTGGAAGAATTAGTAAGCTTTTTAGGCTTATTAAGGCCT
Organism: Hyaloscypha sp. PMI_1271; assembly: GCA_021399465.1. Taxonomy (NCBI): domain Eukaryota; kingdom Fungi; phylum Ascomycota; class Leotiomycetes; order Helotiales; family Hyaloscyphaceae; genus Hyaloscypha; species Hyaloscypha sp. PMI_1271. Next base: position 70,107 of record JAJTUS010000178.1, on the reverse strand, counting down.
TAGTCTTAAAGGTGTTAGTCTAGCTTTCTTACTCCCTATTCCCTTTAGGGGCTTTCTGGGTAATAGTTAGGCTCTCGGGAATCTTATGCAAATATTGGAATGAATAAGGAGATGTACTATATGAGTCCCCCTAAATAGATTTTGGGTTTCCTAATCTATAGTATTAGCCGGCGAACTTTGATAACCTTAATAGGTCTTGAATCGCGGGCCTAGCCCTTAGATTCCTGCTTAACTTCGGGTTAAGTAGTCCATAATAAGTTACCTATTATGGAACGTATTATACTCTTGCCCTAAAGAAGAGTGCTGGGTGCTAGTAATAGTCCGGATGCCCTGGGTGTCCCTTAAGACTCTTTGTGAGTCTCGGGCCCTGGGGCATTTTTACGGCCAGCCGATTCTATGAAGTCACGTGACTATGCGGGTCCGATATTAGATTTGAAGCTTTTAGTAACTTTGTATATAGCTATAGGATATATCGCTTAGTATCTCTAGCGTGCTCCCTCTTAAGTCTCTCCTATAGCTCCCCCTATGTATTCTTAGTATGCCTCTAACTATTAGTATTAAACTTGTCCTGGAGAGTATTAAACTCTTCCTCTTCTCGCCTTTCCTTATTATCTAGCTATACTATAATCTCCTCATTTGACTAATTAGCTTTCTTAGCTATAATAGTGCCTATAAGGTTACGTTATTCCCTGGGTATATAAAACACGTGCTCTTTTAAGATCTTTAGGGGTAGTGTTTCCTATCTCCGTGCCTTGCGATATTCGCTTGGTCGTATAGTAGGGTACTAAGTTAGCTAGGCTACCTTTTTAGCTAGGTAAGCTTATATAAGGACCTCTGGTCTATCTAGTAATAGCTGCCTTAGTGGTTGAGGCCGAAGTTCTAGCTATATGGGGGAGATAGTTAGTAGAGTTAGTTATATATTAATTTCTAGTAATAACTGCCTTAGTAGTTAAGGCCGAAGTTCTGGCTATATGGGGGAGATAGTTAGTGGAGTTAGTTATATATCGATTTCTGGTGATAACTGCCTTGGTGGTTAAGGCTGAAGTTCTGGCTATATAGGGGAGACGGTTAGTGGAGTTAGTTATATATTAATTGATATTTGCGAACCCGTGTGTGAAATAGTAGGCGCATATATAGCTGTAAGGGGTATAGAAGCAGGAATTAATGCTGTAATTAAGACCATTATTATAGGTACTATAAGTGGTAGTTATTGGCTTAATCCTACTTCTATATTGAGAAGTCTTTGACTTTGGGAAGTAATTAATGCTTATAGTTTCAAGGGGTAATTATAACTACTCCTAGTATAGCCCTATATATGGTATGCTGAGTATGTGGGTGGTTGCCTTTCAGGTTACTCTTCCCCTATAGATAGAATATGGCCCATATAAGACACTCATATATTTACTATACGCTGTCTACTAGCCTATAGCGGATTAAGGACTAGCTATATGGCACTCTTACGCTCCCAGTACTAGTGCTCATGGAAGTCCGAGGGAATAAGGCCTCTGGTAGCCCTCTTTATATTATATATATGTGTATAAGGTAACCCCATAGCACGTGTAAAGCTACCTATATAAGGTCGGAGTGGTAGAGAAATAGACTCGAGATGGTGTTATATAAGCCGGAGTATATGCCAAGTAACTACTCCAAAATAGCCCCGATATAGCTTCTTATCTATATCTAAGGGTATATGGTCTCGTTATATTATTATGAGGGTTAAAACTACAGTAATCTAGTTAATTACTACCGCCTTAATATATAACCATAACGAGTATAGATCTCCTCTACTCTCCTTGCCTCTAAGGTAGCGTTCGATATAAGCGTGTGTACCTTTAGCTCGAGAGGTAGCTCGTATATTAAAGTATAGGTATTAATCTATCTAGGCTAGTATAAGACGCTCTCTTTGGCCCTCCCTTAGCTACTTATTTTGAAGGTAAGAAATATATCCCTATGTCTTTACGTTTAAATATTAAGTCTTGAATATAAGCTAATAGTTGTTAAATTGCTCTATTGTATATGCTTGAATAATGGCGCGCTATGTAGCGTTAAATGCCTCCCAATTATCGTCTCTAACTATATTCTTATACTTGGCAAGAATACATTAATTAACGTACTAAATATAAAGTAGTATAGGTGTAGAGGGAAATACCTCTTCTAATACATTCTTCTAAGCTTAATCTCTATCTATAACTATAACCGCAGGGTTAATTCTAAGCTCTTGAAAATACCGGAATGCCTATATAAAGTCTTATGTTATTTCGCCTGGAAGGAAGTAAAAGCTAATTGAGAATATTATCCCTAAGCTTATAATACCTGTAAAGCAAATTAGATATATATTAGTATAAGCTTGAGTATTTGGAAAATCTAGCTACTTACTAATTATATGGAGGAGTGGTATATTAAACTTATTGGTTTTATATATGTTATTGACTAGTATAATATCTTGATTGGTTTGTGCTAGTTAAATTGATTCTGGATAAGTAATAAAGAGGTAATGGGTCCGATTCTTAACTATAATATTAATCTTAAAGTATATTCCCTTATCCTTCAGGTATTGGATTAAGGCATTATTGGTAGATAAATCATGTATTTGCTCCCTTTTAAAAGAGGCATTAAGGTTATATATATTATATGGTTGAAGTAGGGTTATCATCGTCTCGCGGAGGTATATAATTGCTTGGCCTGGCCTGATTCCTGTAGATATATTAGTTCTATTACTTTTAATATATAATATGTTAAACCTACCTGTATTATGTAGAGATCTGGCCTGGTTTATCTCTGCTTATGCTAGCTTTCGGTACGCTGGATAGGAGCTAATTAATTGACTTGGAGGGTGGTTATATATACTATATTCTCTGCTAGGCCTATGGCGGAGCTCCTATTAGGAACTACTACACTCTATAGCTAGTACTAAGAACTAATAGCCTGTCTTGTGAGTAGATATATATTATTAACGGTTATGTGGTTGGTTTTGTGGGTATCCCTCTCTATAACGATTACAGTTATACGTAATCTTTAATCTAACGCTGTTGTTTATTTTAGTTAATTGTTTAATATAGAAGGTATAGGAGTGCTAAGATGCAAATGCTTAAATAGCTCTATATAGCTCTTCTTTAGAGCTATAGATAGCTTTAGGAGGTAGTAGTATGGACGTAGGGTAGGGAGGGGCCTCCGCTGGCTTAGGCGATGGCGAAAGTAATACTCGTGGTAGTGGTGAGACTAATATAGAGAGTCGAATATCCATACTTGCGATATAAGTTGGTTAGGCGCACATTAATTACTGGCAAAAATATAGCGGGAGTTAATGCGATTACGATATACTATCATTTTGGTGAGGTGTGGGTGTTTAGTTAGCCTTAAATTAACGCCATGGCGTCGATACGCTATGTAAAGTGTGATGTGCGCAATGTCAAGTGCAACGTGCAAACTAGGGTTTTGGCAGTACAGGGGCTATCGGCCTCGGTAACCTCTCTCAGTCAAATTGCTCTGGCTGATGCATGCATCCATCGAGTCAATCCAGAGGTCCTGCGACACAAATTTTCGACGAAGTTGTTCCAGGCATGCCTTTACATTAGGCGTGACGAGAATCTCGGAGCCATTGCAGTGAATTGATTCCGATGGAGTTTGTTCCTCCCATGTATAGCTCAGTGTCTCACATCTAGGGACTGATGAGAGAGGGAAGCTCGCCATGTGACATTCTAACGGTGCATCTCGAGATGCTGAGGCTTTCAGTCGGACTGATCACTCCCGTTCGTCAATACGAGCGATTGATCAATCGGCCCCCCCTATTAATTAATCGGGCGCTACGATTAGTTAATCGGAAGTAATTACGATTCGGAAGCCATAGTAAGTCCCGATTACTCAATCGAATACCCCATTAGTTAATCGAATGCCCGATTAATTAATTGTATAATATTAGGGTTTCGGGGCTAAGGAGGCTGAAACCTCTTACACCCTAGTATATACTAAATATATCCTTAATTCTATATTCTTTACTTCGCTTAAATCTTCCTCTTTATACTATAATATAGATTTCTCATAATTAATATTAATTATATCCTCAAGTCTGATTTTCTCACTTTACTACACCTCACTTATTTATACTATACCCTATAGTATTATATATATATATATATATATATAGGGCTTTTATTCCCTTACTACTTAGATATAGTTTATAATTCATAGTTTATAGTATAAGTGTGACGGCGGGATTAATGCAATAGTCGAAGGCTCAAAGTTCAAAGGATCTCATGTATTAAAAATACTATACTAGAGGGCAAAGCAGACCTTTAATAGTGTATTGCTAAGATCTCTAGCTCAGCCTCACGTTTCACCCCTAGTTCCTAATACTGAGCCCCCGGCGGATTATATAGAGGTGCTATCTATTACAATAAGTACAAGTATATACTAATTTACTAAGTATAACTACTAATTTTTATACCTCTTAATTAATAAACTACCTTACTTCTAATATGTCTCTTTTAATCCTTTATTTGTCTCTAACTCCTTATATACCTCATTAACGTGTCTATAGGCGAGTAGAGTAATATTTTAATATTACTACTCTAGGAGCACGTTCTTCTAGTACTTAGTTTTTACTCTCTCTTATTACTAAAGAGCCTATTAATAATTAGTTCGCTAAAGACAAAGCTATATAAGATTAAAGGCTTACTAAAGGTAATAGTAAGAAAATTCTTATAGAGTTTTGAGAGAACTCTATAGTAAAGTACTAAAGGAATCTATATATAATCTCTCTCTACTAATAATTTACTCTTTTTTATTAATAAAAGAAAGGAGGAATTAAGCTCTATAAATAGTTCTATAAATAGTTCTATATATAATCATATATATAATTCAATAAACGAGTCTATAGTAAGGTTTATAAATAATTCTATAAACGGATTTGAGTCTAAGACTAGCTCTAAAGCCTAAAGTAGAAATAGAGGTAACTATTAGCTAAATAGTAATTATTATAAGCTAGCTATTTTAAGTTTTTTTTATTAAACTCTATTCTTTTTATATACCTAAATAAGAGTATTTAGATCTAGTTTTTAGGAGGTTATATAATAGTATTAGCTAGAGTCACGTGCGAGTAGCTATTACTTAACTAGTTTTATTAAATTAAGCTAGTATTTTAACTATTTTAACTAGTACTTCTCTCTTTTTTCTCTTTATTCTCTTTCTCTTCTCTTTAGTTTTATATTCTATAAGATAAGAAATAGTAATCTTTATACTTCGTTTTATTACTCTTAGTGTGTTAAAGGATTAATCACATTAATTAAATTAATCGATTAACTAATCGATTAATGTGATTAGATTTTGATTAACGTAATTCGGATTTTTTTTAATTAGATTAGATTAATTAATCTTGATTAATCTAATTAATACTTGATTAATCACGTGATAAGAGACTTTCTTGACTTTTCTTACTTTTCTTACTTTTCTCTTTAATTTTACTTATTAGTTATCAAATAAATAAAGTACTTATTACTAATAGAGGTTAATTTCTAATTACTTTATTTATAATTAATATGATCTATAAGGGGGTAAGAAGACCAAAAAATTAAGGAAGTTCTGGGTACTTCGCTTACTTAATAAGCGACGGCCTAGGCCGCGCCTAGCCCTAATTAGGTAAAGCGCGCTCCTAATATAGCTAGACCAAACCTCAATTTGGCCTCTACCTCGGCTTCTGGCCCTCCGACGTCATGTGCGCTATCACGCGCTCCATTAATCAAATTAATTAATTAATAATCGATTAATCTAATTAGATTATAATTAGAATTTAATTAATAGAAAAATCCTTTAATTAGATTAGATTAATGAGTATTAATCTAATCTAATCTAATCATTTAATACACTAATTACTCTAGCTTTATTATTATAAGAATAATATAATAATTTAACTTTTTTATAAAAAAGAAATTTCTTATTTAAATATTTTATAAAAAAAACTATATTTAAAGTACTTTAAAAGAATTTCTATTATTTAAAGATTTTATTAATTTTTCTATATAATAACTAAATCTTTTCTTAAATTTATTTAATAATTATATAAATACTATTTAATACTTTATAAATATTATTAATTATCTAATATATACTAGTAATAATATTATTTATTACTTTCTTAAAATTATATTTAGTTCTTTAAAAGGGTTTTTATAAGATTAACTATATAGTATCTTATATACTATAGTATAATAGGCTATATATAGTAGATTTTCGCGATTTTTGGTAGTTTTAAGACTCTAATTAGGCCTGCGATGATTTAGTACTTCCACGTAGTATAGGCTAGATACCAAGGGCTTTTATGCTCTTAGGCTAAGACTAAATCACGACCTTTGAAGTCGAGACCCTAATGACGCCATCGCGATCGCCTACGAGCGATACCTATAATCGAGATCTGAGAAAAAAATTTTACGATATAACCCTCTACCTTTAACCTCCTCTTATATATCATAACTCGTTTAAACATATACCCATGACTAGAGGAAAGGGCTAGGCGAAAATATAAAGGGGAAAAAGGCGGGTTATAGTTATAGTCTATAAGAAGGATAAGGAGGATTTTGGTTAGATAAGAAAGAGAGCTATAAATAGACTACTAGGAATACTAGTTAATATCTGGACATATAATTATTTATACGTAAGAGGGGGCCTAGGATAAGAGGACCTGAGGTAACTACTATTTATCTAGAAAGTCTTTTATATAAAGATATATATATAAGATAAAGGGACCTAGGGTATTTATTTATTTCTTTCTAAGGTAAGGAGCTAGATACTTATCTAGGGAAGACTATGAGTTATAATAGAATATGAAATAGTAGAGGGCAGTTTTACTAGTTTCTCCTCCTAAAAAAGCTAACCTACTTTATATAGGCCGTCTAGTCTATATAAGCCGTGCTATATAGTTGAAAACTAATAAAGTATATTAAAAGGAATGAAAAAAAAGAAAAAAAAAGACTCTAATTATATAACGACGGCTAGGGCCGAGATTATATAACTTTAGTATTTCGTATAAGGCTAGAGTTTCTATAGCTATAAATACAACAATATCCTTCACTTTAATTAATTTGAGCTTTACGTACTTATATACTAATTATATACTATTTTACGTTTATTTTACGTGTGTTGTTTTTATTACGATTACTATTAGTCACGTTTTGTGCTCTATATACTTTTATGTGAGTTTTTGTCTTATTATAGTTTCCCTCCCACAATACTTAGAACTTGTATTTGAGTATAACTATTAGATATAAAATTAAATTTTTGGTATTTATAGTACTTCGACTAAATTTGCCTCTCTACTTGCCGTCCTAATACGTTTATTCATATTTTGAATAGTAGCGATCCATTCTATCCGTTTCTCGTACCACTTAGTATCGGGCCTGTTCTGTCTCTGATGTTTCGAATGCTCGTGCTCAACCCAAGTAGAGTATTCGATAACTTCCACCGTGTCTGTCTCTTTGGTTTCACTAGCATAATTGACTGTTTGCCAGACGAACTGATCTCGCCAGTAGTCAATCTTGTAAAAATCTCTGGTCTGATTTGTAATGGTCAATGATTATTACGTCGTTCCTTTTTATAGAAGCTTGGAGGACTTACACTGAAACCAAACGAGGTACGATTACCCTGGCTCAGCATCTTAAGCTTTAAGGAAAGTTGGAAAATTGCAGTAAGCAGCGCTTGATCAAGGTCAGTCGCGAGCGTCTTCTCAATCTCTTGCATTTCCTGCTCCAGAGCCTCCACTATCTCTCTTTCCTCGTCCATTATTTCTTCAACTTCGCCGTCCTCCATAACCCTCCTGCCGGCGAGGATATCAGTAGCCGGACAACAAGTGTGAGTCAATTCTAACTCATGAAACTTGACTAATCGCAGCAAATCTAGCAGACATTGCTTTGCTGCTTCAAGGCCCTTCACTTCTTTCATAATGGCGAAAAACTCGAGGACCCAGATATTTGCTCGGCGATGGAAAAGCTCCCAGCAAGTTACTTGTAGCATTAGATGAACCGGAGTGCAGCCTGATCGCGAGCAAGCACAGCAACATTTATCTCCCAAGAATGGATCTGCTTTCCTATCAAGTAGAATGCGTATACAGTCGAGAACCTGCGTGCGTCTATTACAGTGCCACTCCTTATCACTTGAACAGCTTTTAGAGACGCAAAAATACCCCCGAAGGTGTCGGGTGACCGCATGCAGCGTTGTGTGTCCGTCTTGGTTCTGGTGGTTAACAAGACTTCCTCCATTAAGGAGTAATTCCATGATGCCAGGATCAGGAATATGATCCTGCCCAGATAATGAGAGGATAGCATGAGCTCCCTCCCCATCTAGATGATTGAATTTGGTAAATCCATGAGAGATGAGTGCTTTAAGGCCAGCTTCGTCGCTAATGTCATGGGCAAGGGTCCGGAAATCGCTGTCACCACTCTGATATACAACATTGGCATCTGCACCCCGTTCAAGAAGCGCGAAAAAGTGTTTTAAGTCTTTGGTCCAGTTGTGACGATCACTGACCCAGAGCATTGCTCCTAGTGTCAGCCAAGACCGACCGACACCTTCGGAGACTCCAGGCGTATCGTGTAATTGACCTAAAACATCCACAATGGTAGTCCACTGGCTTCGCTCTCTGGCATATACTAGGAAATTTCCTTTTAGAAGATCGTCTTCCAGGCTTGGATCCGCTCCCGAGCACAATAAGCGTATCGCTACAGGAGAGTTGCCCATTGCGGCTGCGTACATGAGTGGTGTAATGCCATGTCGATCTCTTGCATTGGCATCTGCTCCAGCATCGAGCAGGATTTCCAGGTGTTGTGGACGGAAGACAGCTAGATGCAGTGCAGATTGGCCGAGGAGATTGTCTTGATCGTTAATGGGGATTTTCGTAATGAGTCGCTTGACTTCATCACTCGATTCAATCAATATCGCTTCGAGGAGGGGATTCATCCCAGCAAATCCTATACAAGCATTAGATCATTACTGAAAGAAATGTTACATCAGACTCACCAGGACAAATTTTTAAGTTCATCGAGATCCAATCGACGAAAAACGGATCCGGGGTTATGTCTAGTGCAATCCAATTTGGTGAACAGGGTTGCGGCCATAAAGCAAAAGAAGGGGCTTCGATCTCGGAAACATCGAATCCGGATTGTATGAGACTTTCCAGTAATATCATATGTGGCCCTTCTCCAATCCATTTGATAGATTGGTAAAGTAATCTGCGGTTGCGTTAGATGCGTACTTTTGATTCGCTCGTTTCCATGTATGCCAGCGCCCATTTACCTCTGTGTATTGATCTGAGTTCCCAATTCAACCAGCATGTAAAATAATGAGAACTGGATGTCTCTTCTGCTCACCCACCATGGACCAGATAATACTTTCTATTATTAGTTAGTAAGTTCCATAAAACCAAGTGACCACGCAACATACTTCTAGCCAAGTATTTCCATCAGGATCGACGTCTCTAGGCGAAGCTTCCCCTGACTCAAAGAGCTCTAGGAGATCCTGCCTTGCTCTACCCCAATCGTTCCTATGTCCTCCCTCTAGCTCCCAGAGTAATTTGAAGCCAGGAGACGTACGACGAACAACCCGCTGGAAGCCGAGTGAAGGCGTTATGTGTGATTGTTGAGAACTGAGGACGAAATCCAAGCTGACGCGAACTGCCAATGGTACCCCGACTTGAGTTAAACTGACCCAAAGGGATGCATTCTTTGCATTTCTACAAGATGCCTTATTGCACCCTTTCCAACTCCAGGGTGATAAGGGGAGTCTTAGGGACCAAGATCGGCCGTGAAGGGTTATGGCGTCGTGGCACGCACAACAGCACCTGTTTAGAGAGCACAGCCTTTGCTGATAGAGTTGAGGGCGGTTTACCAGAGCTGAATTCCTGTTCTTCGACTTAGGAAGTGTGAATTCGGGTTCGTCGATGGATGCCGTTGCTGGAAAAGACGAAAGCCTTGTATTTATTTGCTCCAGTATACTAAGCTGTTTGTGGGATATCATTCTATGAATAATTAGAACAATCTTCCAACACCGAATTGATTCAAAATGTGTGGAATTATACGTTTGATAGCAGGTAACTGCCAGCTGAAGCAAGGCTTTTCCTGACTCCAGTCTGACCTTCAACTCTTTCATATCTTCTTTCTTGAAAACAGCCTGTAGTAAATGCTTGGTGCGTAATTTACTCTGCGTCTTCAGTGGTAGAATGGCTCCAGTTATCAGATTCTCTAAAGCGGATGCGGCTGCTTGACAGTTCTCGAGGCTATCTCGTAGGAAGCTTAATGCTTGATCCGAGAAACAGCTTTCGTCAAATGCCTGTACTTGAGAGAAAACTTGTTCAATCGTTTCTATATCTTTGAGTGTGGATTGCAAGTCTTCGGGAACATCGCGCATGGATCTGTGGAGTGCCCGCAGCTTCTCAATGCAACCCAACAGCTGCCCCGCTACCTGCACAATACTAATGCCACTGGCAACAACGCCAACTATTTCGGCCATTTGAATATAGTTTAGATAAGAATACTCTTAGGTTAGATGAACTGTAAGGTTTGGAAGGAGTTTGTGACTGAGGGAAGGAAGAAATTAGGGTTCGAAATAGCGAGGCTGTATAACCGCTAAATTGTGTGCGAGCTGATGCCTAAAATTGAATGAATGTATTTGATTCGCTATTCACTCGTTTCGGCCTTAGGCTCTCGGTAGTGGAATATTATTGGGCAGAGCTAAGTTTTGTTATACGTCGTAACAATCTAACATTTCTTTGGTAGGTCGTCATCTTCCGCTCAAATCCGCTCACTGGATTTAAGTCGATACCGGTGCACTTGCTCCCACATAATCTTTAGGTCTGCGACGACTCAACACCTCCTCGCGGTGCAGACTGGAAACCTATAGCTTTTGAGGATAAGCTATAGGGCTAAGATTGAGTCACAAAACGACGCTCCTTGAACGGTGCGATTCGACTACGTCGTCCCGAATCGACTGCGACACACTGATCTCGAGATCCTTCTTCGATAGCCCCCCCCCACCCGCTCACGCACCGGGCGCTCCCTCGACGATACCTCTCGATCTCTTACCAGAGTCCTCTCTTTTCAGCTGAGATAGCCTGACACAGATCAGCATCCTATGGACGGACCTTACCGCCTTACACGTCTATACAATACAACCCTTCGCAGAGATCTTCTTGTGGTACAGGGCCGGAGGTGCCAAATTACGCCGTATTATGCCCTTAAGCTAGCAAGTACCTCTCGAAAGGAAGGTGGTTCTAATTCTTCGAATCAGAGGAATATACCCGGACAAATCTCTCTATTCACGAGTAGTAACTAAGGTATATAAGACTTAGGGTTATTACGGATAGTAATATAGAGTATAGATAGAAATTCGCTATAAATAGTATTTTTGAGTATAACTTAAGGAAGTGCTCTATATTTAATATAATATCCCTAGGTATAAGTAAGGGAAGAGCCTCTCGAAAGAGGATAGCGGCTAGAAAGGGTTCAATTCTCTAGTTAAGTAGCTACCTAGCTAGGTTCCTACTTTCTTAGATATTATCTCACCTATAAAGCACTATTAGTAGGACTACTTTTATATATGTTATAGCCTAAGGCGCGTGTAACTCTCCTCTCTTTAGCCTGAAAAACGTATGAGCTAGTAAGGAATTAAAAACAAGACTTAATTATCTCACATAATCTTTACTTAATAGTAACTCGATATCTACTTAGTAGTAATACTTGTAAGAACTTATTTAGTAAAAGGTATACTTAGGTTCTTTAGAATATTTAGTTAATTTGAAATAATATAGAGAAGATTAGTATAGCCTATTATATAGTAACTATAAGCTAGTCATGTGAGATTATCTCACGTGACTACACCTACTATATTTAGCCTTAGCTATATATACTATACCTCTCTTTTTTTATTATCTAGATTATATTATATATAATTATATTATATATAATTATATTATATATAATTATATTTACTATAATAATCTTATTACGTGGCACTAGTCACATGGTGCCATTGCACGTGACTTAGTGTATAGCTAATGCTTTTAGCCTAGTAGATAGCCTTTAGCTTAATCTAAGCTCTTTATTACTACTATAATATTACTTTACTATTATATAGCTCTTATACTAAGGATAATACACTAATAATTAAAATAGTTTAATTATTAAAGAGGGGATTATAGGGACATAATATATATAATAGTACTCATATACTTAGGATACTATAATATAGTAAGAATGAGAGAAAGAGAAGAGAATAGAGCTATAAAAACAGGCAGATGCTATAGCCGAGCATGTGACTAGCCACGTGACTATCACCTATTTCCTTACTATACTATTTAAATAATTAAAGTAGCCTTTAAAACTCTAATAATTAGAATAGGATTTTAATATAGTTTTTTAAATAGTTCTTTAACTAGAGTAGTACTTTTATAGGGCGGGAATAGTATATAAGAAAATAGCCTTATAAAAGAATAAACTAACTTATTTTATATATTTATAGTATTCTAGTATAGTTTTATAGTACATATTTAGAATTACTAAAAGAGGTCTATAATTAAAAGAAATTCTTTATATAATATTCTAATATAATAATTAATATTAATACCTAGATAAACTAATTTAACTTTATCCCTTTATCTAATAGAAACTATCTAGCGCTAGTAGGGGGGTGTAGCTACACGCAAGCCTTACCTCGCTTTATTACGCTTCAAGAGTATCACGGGCTAGGCCTTTATATAAAGAAGACTAGTAGTCTTAATATAAGAAGAAATAACTAAGGAGAGAAAAAGAGAGTCTCGCTCTCGCGCGAGCTAAATACACACGGGCCATGCACCGTGCGCTCCCGTAGCCTGTGATTTCTAATCATGCTTTTGTATATAATCTAGTATACACGTGGAATCACGTAAGCTCGTGCGAGCTTAGTTTAATTAGTGTAGCCTAGTTCGTGGCCTATTAAAGGGCACGAACACATAGTAATAGAAAGATACGTCCTTTTTACCCTTTCTAATCACATATAGTAGTAATACTATAAAAAGGCTTAGTTCTATCTAAAGCCTTATACTAGAACTACTCCGGAGTTTCTAGGGAGATATATCGAGCGAAGTATAATCTATATACTCTCTATAGCCGCCCCTCGCTATTAAACGAGTTACCCCTGAATTAGAGTACTTATTACGAGAAAACGAAGATATACTTTAACGACTACTTCTCTAGAAAAGTCGTTCGAGGGTTAAATAAGCACTCCGCTTCCCACAGGTTAAGCTAAAAGAAGCCGGAGTCTCGGCCGGCTTATTAAAACCTTCTATCTATCTAACCTATATAGTAGAAGTATCTAGCTATCAAATATACTAAGCTATAGACTAGCCTATTCCTCGGTACCTACCTCTCCTAATACTAACTAACTTTAAGAAAAGAAGGAACTCGCTAGTCGAGTCTTATATTCCTAATAATAGCCGAATATTAGGAGAGATTAGTAACTCTATTAAATGAGTCTACTAGCTAGGTAAATCGAGACTCTATAGCGACTATTCTAGAGATATTCTACTACCCGAATTAAGCAAAGAGCTAGTAGAACTAGGCCGAGCCTAGGCTTGCCCGAGACTACTAAGATAATAGGAGTAAATCTATTATCTTAATCTCGGGCCTCGAATAAGGAGGAGAGGGGTCTAGACGTTAACTAGACTTACTAAAACCCTATACGAGGATATTACCGGGATAGAGGAGTTATGAACCTCTATCTCAGAAACCGAGTTATAGAGAACTTGATTAGTTCTTAGCTTAACTCGTAGCTCTCTATATTTAACTAAAACTAGGGACCTATAGAAAGGAGGATAAAGAAGAGAGTCCGTCCGGATTTCATTTAATAGACTTTAATTATCCCCCTCTTTAATTACCTATTACTTTATATTAAAAAACACTAATAATTAATATGTCTTTTAACGAGAGCTATGACCTTACTATAACTAGAGCTAGCTAAATAGTCGATTGCCCTACTAGAGGGACCCCTAAATACTACTATATAATTACTCTAATATCTTACTAGAGACTTATAAGAGTACTTCCCTTATATAGATAAGATAAGTTAGTAAGTCTCTAGCTTATTCGCTTACTAGGGTACTATTAATAGAGACTTATCCGCCTTACGAGAATATATGACTAGACTCGTTAGAGTAGTAAATGTACTTAATAATTATATAGTTCATATTACTACCTCGCTTAGAGACCTTTCTATAGCTACCGCTAACTCTTAAGAATATATTCGAGAGCTCGCCTAGGTCTTAACTAAGATATAAGGGGGAATAAATATAGCTATTAATAACCTTATTACTTAAGTTTAAGCAGAACTCACTCCCTTAATTTAGGCTATAGATACTCACCCCTAGGCTTCGACTATCCTAGCTATGCTTAAGCTAGAAGCCCCGCCTATACTAAAGTTAGAAGACACTACTACTTCTCAGGAAGTACTAACCCCTTCGAGTTCTAGGCTATTCGACTATCCTAAAGCTCTTATAGAACCCGGGAAAGCTATAGCCGAATATATGTTATATCTTAGAACGAGAATTAGAGATTACTTAAAGTATAATAGCGACCGTACTAAGAATACCGCCTTCTTCTAGACTACTAAAGCGTACTTATAGCTTGAGAAGTGTAAAACTCTCACATAAATAGCTATTTCTAAGGAATAGGTTCTAGCTCTTCTCTCTAATATACTTAAAGAAAAGGCTTCTAAGTAATAGATATAGAAAAAGAAGAGTACTATTCTCTTAGGCGACTCTACTCCTACTACTATAGAAAGCTTCTTTATTACTATTTATATAGAGTTCTAGGAACTTAATATAGAGGATAAGAGATACTAGTACTATAAGAAAGTCTAGTAAACCGGGTCCGTTTAAGGCTATATTATAGTATTTAAGGATTACCTTATATATCTTAATCCTCGATTATCCGATTATGAGATCCTTTACTAGTTTAAGAAAGGACTTAATAATAAGATTAAATTCGAGATATCTACTCGTTACCTAAGTATTACTAGCCTAGTAGAATACTAGACGCTTATAGACTCTATTAACCGAGCTTTTAAGGAAGTAGGAGTAGAGAGTAGCTCCTCTCATATAAGGTTTCGCTTAACTCCTTATCTTAAGCCTTCCTTCTCTCGATTAAAGCTAGAGGATATTAAGGATATTAAGTAACTTAACTTCGTTTCTTCTTTACTAAATAAGAAAAAAGATCCGAAGCTATTTAAAACCTAGTACTTAGCAAATCGAGCCTACTTTATATATAGAAGTAAAGAATATTAATTATCCTCTTATTCTCGACCCCCTCATAAGCCTAAGGAAGTTTTCTGCTCGAGAAACTAGAATTATCCCTAGTATTAGCTTAATTAGAGGATGATTTAGTATAGGCTAATTAATAAGTATACGAAGAAACCTAGGAGCCGCTTATACTATATGAAACTAAGGTTCTTCTAGCTACTACTATTACCCGCTCTCGACCGAAGCTTAAAACCTATTCTTTATATAAGCCCTTTGAGAAATTACCCTCTTTTAATATTACTAGAAGTAATTTACTTACTTTTATAGCCTATAATCAATAGGGGAATACTTTTAAGTATTTACTTAATAGCGGTTCTATATATGATTAGGCTAATACTTCATTCGCTAATTAATAAAGTTAACCTATTCCGCTCTCTTCCCTAGTAATAATTAAGTTTATAAATAGAGAGCTTAGAGAAGTAATAACTACTTCTATTATTCTTAGCTAAATAGGACAATATCGCCTTTTAATATAAGCTATAATTATAGATCTACTATATAGCTATAATATTATTCTAGGTATACTATAGTTATGAGCCTTTAACCCTAATATTAACTAGATTCGCTCGACTATCTAGATTAGGGATTATAAGGGAACTCACTTACTTATAGCGAACCGGGATACTCGTCAACTAGCTTAAGTCGCGGAGCTTGGCCTAATTATAGCTAAAAGCGTCTATAAGATAACTAGGAAAATATATAGCTTTATTACTAACTTATTCTTTATTTAACCCCTAGAATTAGAGGATTAAGTAAGCTTATCTAATTTACTAAAGGATATTCCTACTCTCTTTTAGGAGGTAATCCGGAAGTATACGAACGCTTTTCTCTTAGACTTACTAGATTAGCTCTCACTAGATAAAATAGTATAGTACTTGATCGATACTAGTAATACTCGGCCGATTAATCTAGTAGCTTATCTCCTCTCCTAATCTCAGCTAGAAGAATAGACGAAGTAGATTACTCTAATACTTAAGAAGGGACTTATTTAAATAAGTAGTAGCCCTTAGGGAGTACTAGTCCTCTTTGTAAAGAAGTCGAACGATACTTAGAGGATATATATTAATTACTAAGGATTAAATATAGTAATAGAGAAGAATACTTATCCGTTACCCTAGATTTAAGACTATCTTAATTAAATTAGAAACGTAAAGTTTATCTCTAAATTCGACTTATTCTCAGGATTATACTAAGTCTAGAATACTAATAATAGTATTACATGAATAGCTTTTAATACATGAATCGGTAAGTTTAAGTACTTAGTAATACTAATAGGACTTACGAATACTCTAGCTACTTTCCAAATACTTATAAATACTATCCTCTAGCCTTTCTTTAATTAATTCATTATTGTCTTTCTTAATAATATTATAGCTTATTCTAATTCGATTAAGGAATACTAGAAATACTTGGATTAAGTCCTAAGTAAGCTAGAAGAGAATAAACTCTTTATAAAACCTAGTAAGTATATAATTGGAGTCTTAGAAATCGAATTCTATAAGTATATTATAAGAAAAGGAGTCGTTAGGACTTCGTAATCTAAGACTAAACTAGTAGAAGAATAACTAGTACCTATGAACGTGTATAAAGTAAGGTAGTTCCTAGGGCTAGCTTCCTATTACTATAGATTCGTATATAACTTCGCTATAATTACTACTCCCCTAAGCGATTTACTTAAGGAAATAGACGTGGAGTTACGAAAACGGAAGAATTAACTAATTACTTAGACTACTAAATACTAGTATATCTTCCTTATACTTAAAGATAGACTAACGAGTAAGCTTATCCTACGATAACCTAATTAGTATCGACTATTTATAATTGAAATAGATGCTTCTAAGTAAGCTATAGGCTATATCTTACTTTAAGCGAATAAATAGAGTATTCTCTACCCTATAGTATTTGATAGAAGGAAGCTCTAAGGGGTAAAGTTAAACTATATAGTTTAAGAAAAGGAACTCCTAGCTATTAAATATATAATTCGTATATAGGTATATTATATCGATAACTATACTTATACGAAGATCCTCACGGATCACGAGAGCCTCAAATACCTAAAGGATACTAAGGTTCCTTCTAAATAGCTAGTATACTAGATTACTAAGTTCGGAATATATGATTTAGATATTACGTATTAACCGGGAACCGAAGTAATAGTGCCTAATGTAATTAGTCGTCGCTCGGACTTTATTAGGACTAGTTAAGCTTACTAGGCTTAATTTAACTTAATCCGTTTAATTAACGAAGCTAAATAAGAAGATACTATAGTCCGGTATCTCTATTCGAGCACTGAACTAATAGATATTAAGCTATGAAAAGTAGTTCTATATAATTAGAACTACCCGCCTTTAAGCTTTATACTTAAGTAAAGCTCGCTCTTATATAAAGTATTTAATACTAGTTACTATATACCTTATTTGAGCTTACTAACTCGTAGATCCTATATCGAATAGATCTATAAGGAATATAGATACCTTAGTTAGCTTAGGTTAAATAGAGTCCTTTACTCGAGAGCTTAGTAGCCCTCGATTAAGAAGGATATCTAGAATTAAATATATATGTGTCCTAATTATTAAACGGCGAAGAACCCCCGCCCGGGGATAAATAGAGGGCTATATAACTCCCTTAAGAGGGAAGATATTTAGCTCTTTGAGTAATAGTTAATTGACTTAATCGGAATTCTACTAAGAACTTACTCTAGGAATAGATGAATTATTATAGCTATTAAACGATCTATAAGCTAGCCTATTATTCGAGCTCTAAAGGATACTATAAGCTAGAGTATAATGAACTTTATTTAGGAGGAGATTTTTGTAGTATATGAAATACTAAACGAGATCTTCTTAGATAATAGTTCTAATTTAGTATTAAATACTATAAATATATTCCTTTAGATAATAGGAGTTAGATATTATATAACTACCTCATATTACTCTTAAACTAATAGGAAGGTTAAACGATTTAATAGAATACTAGGGAAAATACTTACTTAGTATTTATATAATAAACTAGTTACCCTCTAGGACGAGTACTTATACTAAGTACTCTTCGCTATACGAATTAGAATCTACTTAGTTAGTAAATATAGTCTATTCTTCCTCTTATATAGAGTAGATCCGAGACTTCTAGGGGATCCGAATGAACTAGAATTATTAGATAATTAAGAAGCTTACCTTAAGGGAATAATTACTAGATATACTACTACGAACGAAGCTCGCCGAGTATATAATAAAGCCTTAGTAAAAAGAGCTATTAAAACATATATTATATGCGATTAGATTCTTAAGAAAGACGACGATATTCCTATAGGGACTTATATACTCGTGCGAGACGAATCCCCCTTAAAATTCAAATTAAAGTAGTTTAGCCCTTATAAAGTTATACTTACTATACTAATTAGAATATACGCTTTATAAGATACTTATAGGAAAGTACTTAAGTCTTTAATTCATAGAAATTAACTAATACAATTATATCCGAATATAGTTAATAAGGAAACCGGGGGCTAGAATATAGCTTATAACTTTAACTAATTACATAAACTCTATAACTTAATAGATCCCTCAAAAGATATTTAGGAAATACTCGAATAAGAGAGAGTCTTAGCTTATTCCTATAAGGAATTAGAAACTCTCTATAAACAAGAATAGTTAGACCTCCTAATCTAGAGGCTAGATTAGTTTAAATTAGGGGAGGGAAAACTTAGTAATACCTATATTAATTAAGCTCTTTTTAATAATCTTCGGTCGAGGGTAGAATACAAAGAAAAGCTAGAAAGGAAAGAGGCTAAATAAGAACTAGCTAAGGAACCCCCTCTTCTATTAGCTCTATTACCTTTATATATACCTCTAGAATAAGCCTACTCGAGCCAAGATTAAGTACTCGAAAGCTAGTTATAGATTCCGATAGTAACTCCCCTTAGAACGTGTTCGGAGCTTATAGTCGACGGATTAATAGAGTATTCGGAAGTAGAAGGGAATAGATCTATATAGAAGGACGAAATCGTATACTCGCTTATATATAGTATTATAGTTCTATTAAGCTAAGTACCTGAATCTATAGTTATAGAAACTACTATAGAAGAGAAGTCCTTGGACGAAGTCCTTAAGGTATAAGTAATCGCTTTATACGAAGTAGAAGAAGTAGAGGCTTTATAGCCTACTAAGAGGAGAAGAGGACGCCTAAAAGAGTCTTTAAAAGTAGTAAAAGAACTATTAAATATACGAGATACTATTCCAAAATCTCTCCTAGTTAAGGAGACTAGGTAAAGGACTCGTATGAGCTATAGATTAAGGAAATCCTTAATTCTTATAAAGAATAAGGATAGAACTAATTATAGTACTTGAAAGTATAAGAAAGGATATTATCCTTTTATAGAAAACTATATAATAAAATTAAGTAAAGTCGTACGTATCTACGAGACTAATTTATACCTATATGAAAATTATTATGAACGAAACCCTAAGAACTCTAAATAACTACTCTCTAAATACTAAGAATCTAATTCTATTACTAGTACTATACGTATACTTCCCCAAATCCCGATATATCCTCTACTAGTCCTATATATAGACACTTAACGACACTTACTTCTACTAGAACTAGGAGGTTAATACTCTTTATAGTTACTCTCACTCTCGAAGTTCTTACGTAAATTCGAAGGGGTTTATACGTATAAAGATCCTTGACTACTTAGGCTAGAAGGAGGCTAAGGATATCTCAAAGGGCTACTAAACGAAGCTTTAGGAGCTTAACTATAATCGAAATCGAAGAATCTAAGAGATCTAGTACGAGAACCCGTATTTATAGGAGAACTAGCTTATAAACGAGGAGAATTAGGTATACTAGGACAACTTCTAGTACCCGAATGAGAAGGTAGCTAGATTTGTATTCTACTAGAGTATATATCTATTATAGATTTATTAGAATAGAATCGAATATAGCTATAAGTATAACCTACTATAGATCTACTAGGTTAAAAATCGCTAGAATTAAAGCGAATATGTGTTATAGGACAAGAGGAGGAGCCCGAATATAATCGAAGAGAGTAAGGACCCGGGTTAGGTTCACCTAAATTAAACTAGTCCTTATTACCCGAGGTAACCTAGCTATTATCGTTATTAGGGGAAGAATCTTTAATAATATTAGGTACCGGATAACCTAACTTAAGGAGATTTCCTCGATAACGAAGCGTATTAATAATACCTTATTATTCGTTTATAGTATCTCTAATACTATTAAGAGTATCTAAATTAAATCTGGATCCGACTCAAGTATAATTATATGAGGTACTTTAGTATAAGAGCGTATAACGACGACGAGGAGGAATAGAAGCTAGGAATAATAAGCTTAGATAAGGAGATAAATAAGGAGTAAAATATACCTCTACCTAGATAAAGAGAATATAAAGAACCTTAGCTATTCTAATAGTAATTACTATAAGAACTACTATATAGAAGGGATAAATTAGTAAGAGGATTTGAGAGCTTATTACTTAAAGGCTTATAAAAAGAGATATATTAAGAGAATAGGCTAGCTCTATTCTAATATTAGGTACACGAATAAGTATTCTAGGATCCTAAAAGCTAAAGAAGGCTAGCTTTAGGAAAGGTTATATATCTATTGAAGTTAATCGATATAGGCTTATACTAGGTTAATTCTCGACGAATTTGAAGGTTCTTTTAGAGCTATATAGTAGTCTTCGAGCGAGCTATATATAGAATAGTTTCGATTTCAAGTTCCTACTAACTCTTCTTTCCCTTCGAATAGCGTTAGTTCTAAATAAGGAATTAGGAATATATAGCTTACTTAACCCTTATATCCACTAATTAGACTAGGATAACGAGGAGACTTACCTCTATTACTAGAACTACTACTTCCAAAAACCTATAGTATAACTACTAGGAGCAAAATCTATATTAGCTATAAAGGCGATACTAACCTATACTAAGAAGATAAGGAGAAGGTAAAGGAGCTTTATATTCATGACTTATACACGAAGCTATAAGTAAAGGATAGAGAGAAGATAGTGAGAAGAGAATACGAATAAACTAAGAATTAGTTTAAGGTAAAGGAGAAATAGATATAGAGGATAAGGAGAATATAGAAGACTTAGAAGGATTATAAAGTAATTGAAAGTACTATAAATCGAGGTTATTAAGTAGAAGTATTAATAGGAAAGAGGAAAGGTTACGAATATATAGAAGAGGCTCTTTAAGCTCGCTTAGGCGAATTTCTAGGGCTCTAATTAGTTGGTCGAATATGAATTATAGCTAGAACCCTTTAGAATACCTTTAAATAAGCCTTCTATATATAGAAAAACATGGGATTCACGAATGAATAAGAAAAGAGGACTAGGAAAACCTAGTTCACCTTACTAAAATAGAAGGTATAAACGAGACCTTTTCTCTAATCTATAGGGAGAAGGATTAATAGTAAGAAATACGATAGAAGAAATATAGGATAAATAGGAGCTATATAGGGAGCCTTGTATAATTCCTTATTTTAATTAGGATTTAATCGAGTAGAACTATTACTAGGTCTTGATTTCTTCCCTTTTTGCACGACTTTTAGGAGTAAGTTCGTTCTAAGTAGGGGAGGATGTGATTTCTAATTATGCTTTTGTACATAATCTAGTATATACGTGGAATCATGTAAGCTCATGCGAGCTTAGTTTAATTAGTGTAGCCTAGTTCGTGGCCTATTAAAGGGCACGAACGCACAGTAATGGAAAGGCACGTCCTTTTTACCCTTTCCAATCACAAGCCATAGCAATGAAGGTCACATGACCGAGCACGTGACCGAGTCCAAACCACGGGTCCAACCCGTTACAAAGAGGCTTACGTGCAGCCACACCCCCCTGCTAGCGCTGGACAGTTTCTACCTGACGAAGGGATAAAGTATAATATATCCGGTAATAAGCTTATAGCTTTTAGCCTAATTAATATATAGCTCTATAATATTTAGTTTAGGCTCCCTAAGCTTCCCAGGCTCCCTAAACCCCTAAGCCTTACTTCTAGGGCGTTCTGCGCCCCTAGATGCCTCAGGCACCTAATTTCAACAACAACCACTCAGCCCCTCTCGCCCCTTTTCTCTTCCGTCCCTCCCACCCAGAAACTTAAATCCCCGTCTCCCACTCGAAACAGAGCCCTTCCTAGCTCCTGTCTCTCTTTTATCAAGGCAGTCTCTGTTCTAACCTGGACTGCCCCCATCATGGTCGTGATTGAGCCCGTGGGTACTGGATTGGCTATCGGCGGCATTCTGCTTTCCTTCAAAGGCGCCGTCGACGGCTACCTTCTCCTCGCCAGCATCTTTGCTTCCGACAATGGACTTCGTTTTGCCTCTTCACGTTATCACATCGAATCCCTCAAACTGAATCTCTGGGGCGAGCGCTTCGCCATTTCTGACCCAACAAACTGCCTTCTCCTGAAAGAACCTCAGCCAATTCGGGATGCAGTGGCGCGAATTCTAGCAGAGATCAAGAATACGCACTATGAGGCCATCGTATTTGTCAGTAAGTACGAGATGAAGGAGACTGATGTCCCACGTGGAGGAGGCGTGGGTGAAGAGTTTGAGAAGGACAGCTTATGGATAAACCGGATGTGGGAGGAGAGGCAGAAACTGAAGCAGACAGGGAGGTTCAAATGGGCTGTGAAAGATAAGGACGCATTTATGGAGCTCGTTGGAAGGTTGGAGACATTGAACAAGAACTTGTGGGAAGTCATGAGGACGGACGAAAGTGATGCAGTTCGGATTGTGACAGGTGTGTTGGCGGGATTGAGTAAACAGTTCGACTTGGGGCAACTGCAGCAGCAAGTCAAAGGAAGCCCAGAGAACTTGTTAGCACTAGCTGCGAAATTGAAAGAGGTGCAAGAGCAGGACGTGAGCACTGCTGCAAAAGGGGTAAATCAGGTACCTGCCGAGACGCTGAAGCTGCTATGTGACGATAAAGCTACGAATGGGAGGTACTTGGGTTTCTACCAGCCCAAGGATCAAGTAGTGGAAAGGGTCTGGGTGGACTGGAAGCACGTATCAAAAACGAATCCGGCAAAGGATCAAATCGTTACCAGGATTTACGCACTTGGTGCTCTTCTCACTGGCTCTAATGCCGAGGAATTTCATCGCCCAACATGTCTTGGTATCTTTGACGACAAGAAGTTCGAGGGCAGTACCAAGGGAGATCGCCGCATTGCATTTGTCTATCAACTGCCAGGTTCGGTGGACGAGATCCCGATATCTTTTCTCGCTCTTTTGAAAGAATCCAAGAAAGCTCACACTCGACCAGCCCTGGGTGACCGTTTTCAAATGGCATATAAGCTCGCTTCTGCAATATCTTTATTCCATGCAACCAACTGGATACACAAGTCATTCAGGAGCGATAACATACTCTTCGCAGATCGCTCATCGATCAACGAGCCGCAGATTTCGGGGTTCCAGTACAGTCGCCCATCAGCTGATACATCATTGGAGACCTACCTCATTGGGGTCCCAGAGCTTGACCTCTATTACCATCCGGAAGTTACCAAAGGGTGGTCGAAAGTCAAGGACATCTATAGTCTCGGAGTGGTTCTAATAGAGATTGCATTTTGGAGGCCGCTGTTTGAAGAGAAGTTTAGGAAAATGGACATAGCTCAAGTGTCAGAAGCTATTCTCAAGGATCTGAACGGCAAGTTTGGGACTGACTTGATCGGGATGGTGGGCAAAGTTTTCGTTGACGTCATTAAATTTTGCTTGACGGGGTCATTCGGAGTGAAAACTGGCGATTCGGAGGATGAAAGTAAACGCTTGAGCAACGAATTCTTTCTGAAGGTGGTTAAGCCATTAGAATCATGCAAAGCATAGGTATTGTAGCTCAGTTTGAAATTTGCTTCGATTCTGATCAACAAGTCTGCGTCGTACATCCAAGTCAACGTCATAGAAAATCCACCCCTAAGGCGGAGTCCAGCTCGTAGTTTTCGTGTTATGGTCTACGAAATAGACTCTCCCTTCCTTTTGTCTCCTGACTTCCCAGCCATCAGGGAGCGAATCTTGTAACTTAAACAGCTCACGACTTGTTTTCATCTCGGCAACTTGGCTCTGAATTTGTTCCAAGAATCCTTCGGGCTGCGGAGGGAGCTCTTTAACAAGAGAACCAGTCAAGACAGACGGATCGATCGCCCCCACCAAATCTTACATCATACGTAATAACTCATACGGCATACGAATAGTAAGACCTATCACATCAATAATCTCTACAGCAGCATTATGTCTGACACTGTATCCTGCAACGTTGAACTCAGGCGACTCCTCCTCCAAAGGTAATCTTTTTGGCCACGCTCCTTCCCATGACCGATCCGAACGGCGGACAGTGTCTACACCAAATTTGTTAGATATTTGAAGAGCCATGGTCATAGCATTGAACTTACTACTTCCAACGTACACATGACTCATAGTTCCGGTTGCGATCGCAGTGCTCATAGAATCGAACAGATTCACACCACTTCCAGGCTCTCCAGCGCCGTGTCTGATCAAGGTATCTATTATTTGCTGCATGTTTCTTTCCCAAGCCTCAATTTCTCGTTGGCCGCCTCGGAGAACCTCGCCTTTTGGCCCCCGTTCTTTTGTTGTGACTGCCATCGCAAGGGAAGTGTATCCTTGTATCGGAGTTTTAGCTAGGTAAAGTGGATGATCCTCACTCATAGGCCCAATTTCAAGACTCACGTCCGCTCTTGCCTCGAGCAAGATCTCAACGGCAGCAAGATTTCCAAACATGACCGCATAATGCAGAGCGGCTCTGCCTGTGTCATCACGATAGTTGATCTCCGCAGGAAAAACTTCCAGCGGGAATTTCAGGATGGCACTCTGTAACGAGATCTGGGCATTGTCCGTCGGTAGAGGGCGTAGAGCAAGAAGGGATCTAAAGACAGTGGTTCTGTCTGGCGAATTATTATTTGCAAAGAGCGATGGCTTTCCAAATTTCCTAACCAGGTATCGAAGTCGATCCAAGCCAAAGTCCATCTTATATGCTGTCAGCCCACTTAGCAGTTTTCCAAAAGCAGTGAACCCAGATGTTGGATCTGGACCTAAAATGCTCTCCATATCTGCGCCTTCGGCAAGTATGTCCGGGATCTCAATGTTCCGGTTTCGCATCAATGCCCAAGCAAATGGCGTTGAACCATCATTTGCCCGATCATGTCGACCAGCACCTTGTCGAACCAGTTCTTTCACATAGCCAGGCCACTCCATTGCTGCTGCAGAATGAAGTGGCCCGCGGCCGTGCATGCCCACTCCGTTAAGCAACGATGGGTAAAGATCTAATAGAAGGAGAAAAATCTCTTTGGAGTCCGTGTAGATGCTCCGTTGTAGTGCATTGTACCCTGAGTATCTTTGGTTGTCTTCTAGGAGTGGCAGAATCTTAATTTGCTGTCTACGCATCCAATCAATGAACAGACTGAATGCAATGCTGTCTCCAGTGTAAACCGAAAGCGTCAGAGGTATGTCGTGCTCGGGGTTAGCGTCAGGCTCGTTAGAGACATGTGTAGAGACTGGGTCTGCACCAAGTTCTAATAGCAGCGCAATGGTTTCCCTCTTGGCAGTCCGAAAGCTGGTTCTGTGTATGTAGCGGCGCTTCAACAATTGTGGGGACCAAGAGTCCATTGCCATGTACAGAAGTGCGGAGTAGTGGATCTTGCTGAGATATCCAGAACCGTGCTGATTTTGATCAGTCTTGCGCGATTCAAGTTCCATCTTCGACAATAACTCCTCAATCTCCCCCCCTCTAGGCACCGACGCCTTGAGCTTCGCGTCGACGATGCTAATCTCCGAATCGAGAGCAAGTTTCAGCATACCATGCATATTGAGTGCTGCTAGTTCGCTAACTAGCTGATAGAAATCAGGCATGCTAACTTTAGACCCAGGCCTTGAGTGGAGCCGTAGGAGGGCAGCGAAGAGCAGTGGTTGGCACTTCAGAGCGGCCCAGAAGAGAGGAATTCCAACGCCCAGAATGAGATTGTCTTTCCGGACTCCAGGCTTCTCTTTAGCAATGACATTCAAACTCGCACCCCGATTGACATAAAGTGGCGCCAGCTCAGCGGCGTGATGATCGTCCATCATCACTAAGCAGTGAGCAATCTCAATGCCCTCCGTACTGACATGCGATACGTTCACGCCTTGCTCGAGGAGAAATTTTGCAATCTCGAATTGTCCAGCCCGAGTGGCATAGAAAATTGGGGTTTCGTTTCTTTCATTGGTAGTGTCGATGTTCGCTTTGGCCTCAAGGATAAGGTACCTCGTTGACTCCATATTTCCTGTTGCAGCACACAAATGTAGAGCTGTTTCTTTGATGCTCGTGTATCCGCTCCTGCTAGGTGCTTCAGAGTCAACAAGAGAAAGATTATCTTTGATTAACTGAACGAAATTTGGGAGATAAGGTTCAATTCGCACGATTTGTGGCTGATCCCTGCCCCAATACCTGCGACGGTGCATCTTGATTGCAATGTCGTGAAGTGGAGAGTCCAAGTCTTTCAAGCACGCAGTGCTGTGCATATAGCCTGCCAAGGTAGCGTGGCAGCACCAGAGCCTGCGTGGAAGTGCTAAGTGAGGTACTGCATTGGCGATGGATTGCTCTAGTGGCCCAAACAAATAAATAGATAAGCCTTCCCCAGCACCTGCTGCAAGGTTCAACCAAGCAATCCCAGCCTCTTCATTTACAGAGGTTCCATGGCCGAGGAAGAAGGAGAGTGCGATTTCGAGTGCTAAACCACTAAATTGATGTAGCTTTTCGTCTTCCCAAAGTGCTGTCTTTATCTTTCTGTCCTGTATTCTCAAAAAGTCTAGTAGCTCTTCATCTGTCGGATTCACGCCCGGCTTTAAGTCCAGAATCTGAGGCAGTTGAATAGAGTCTTTCAGTTTCTTGCTGGCAGCTAGCAAAGCTCGAAGGACATTCTCTTTGAACGGTCTCCTACGCTGGAGGTACGAAGGGTGCAGAACCTATAACCCTCCCAAGTCAGAACGGGATCCTTAACCACGAATGGATGAGTCTTGAAAGATACTTACCCATACGCTGTCTATATACGATTGTTTATAATAGTCTTCGATGACCGCGTTATCTTCTTGCTGGGATAAGGATCTACAAACTTAGCAGAGTCCACAGAAAATGGGGAAATTTGCTTACGAAAGATCCCTAGCATTTCCCGCTGCAAATTCGCGGAAACACTCAGAAACCACAAGCGGAAGGGATTTCCGGTGCCCAGAGAGAGTAGAGAGCGTGTCTGTGATAATCTTAGCCAGAACCAGGGGAGGTTCCGTTTATTTCTTGGTTGACCTGAGCGCAATCGCCATAATGCTGCTTTCCAAATGATCTTGAGAAATCTTGTAGAACTCCAACAAGTCTCTTTTCGCGCCGATGTCCATTTTGTACGGTAAAACGGTGTCCAAAAAGCTCCCACCAACAGGTATGAATCCGTTCACACACCAAATGGTTGCCAGAACCATTCCGTAGGAATACACATCGGCAAGTTGCCAATCAATTGAGTGTTCTCTCAGTAGAACCTCAGGCGCTTGCCAACTAGGGGTTCCAAATGAAAACCGAGTTGATCCGTATGACGAAGCTAAGTCTACTCCGTTGAAATCTGAGATTTTAGCGATCACTGTTCGGGTTGGCTGCTCTTGAATGATAATGTTGCTTGGCTTTATGTCTCCATGAACTAAACCGCAAGCGTGGATAGCATTAATTCCCAGTGCAATGTCAAGACTCAAGTGGGTTTTTCGTACTTCTGAGCCATATGATCGTAGCAACTGCAAACAGTCCTCAAGAGTTCCTCCATTGGGGACTTGAATCAGTAGTGTACCTTAAAGTGAAGAATGCCAACATACCATAAGCAGCGAGCTCCAGCCCCAAAGTTGGGATAATCGATGTGTCTTCCCACCCAATGAAGATTAACCTGCAGATATTTTCATGATCCTTTAAATACGGGTGGCAAAACACCTTGAGTTCCTGCCACAGAAGTTGATGCAGTTTCTTATTCGCCGACCCTCCTCCCACCAACTCACTGGAGACTTCATTGTACTTTTTCAGAGCAACCAAGGTCCCTGTTTAAACCATTAGTATTATCTGACCGGCGACCCTATGGGGTTTAAGCGGTTCTTATAAAAAGCATGAGCGCGGCATACCAGGTGGACAGATATTGCTGACTACAGCATCCGTTTGATGCTGTATCACGCTGCAAGACACGCCAGATCCGAGCCCATAGACCGTCCTTTTGCGATTGCTCGCATCATCATTATCGTAAGCCACTCCCTGCAGTGCGGGAAGATCACAGGAGGGAATATCGAATTGTGCGGTAAGTGCCAAGATGGAGAAGATATCAGGATTGTCAAGGCTCTTTTGGTAGTACTCGGCCTCGTCATGGCGTGCAGCTTTGACTCTGATTTCTTGTTCCTCCACAGCCCCGTCAACAACGTCTGGCTCGCGAGCGATAGAGGACAGTTCAGGCATGACGGGGATATGTGGGTTGTGGACAATTTCGATCGGTAGGCGTTTGCCTGGTCAGGATTAGTCACAATTTTCTCTCAGGATAGAAAAGGTCGATTGCGACTGCACGGTGTTAGGAGGTATCGCTTTTGCCACCCTCAGCCGCAGTTTCAGTTCCAGGCACTTAGCGCCGACCATCGCAATGGTGTGCAACCATTGTACTTTCTTTTTCGCTTGGCTTTTCGAAATTCCATTTTAACTGGATGTTGGCCGCCATTTACCCCCACCCACTGAATTGGGAGAGGTGCAGTTCTGAAGAAGATTGATCGTTAATTGTTTCAGACATTCCCTTACTAACGCTTGTAAAGCCCATGAGTATTTGATCGCCAGTTCCTTGTTTGCTTCTTCGACTTCTATCACGTCCAGTCTATAGAAGTGTACATCTAGGTATATTTCCGACATTCTATTACTGTCATTATCTTAAGAATATGGGAAAGGGTCATGAAAACTTACTTAAGCAGTTGTGGGGCAAAGTGTTTTCCTGCGCAGAACATCGCGAATGGGTGAAGAATCACGATCTTATCATCTCGCACCTCAAGGACTTTCTCACGATACTCATTTATTCTTAGGAAGAGTGTTAGAAGATATCCTCGGAGAAAAATCTGGAGGGAAAAGGCGTAAGCCAAGGAAAATCTTGCTTGAAAAGTACGTATTCTTACGATGTGATCTCATGAACAGCCATCCTGTACTTATTAATTATTGACGAGAGCACCGCCAAAGGGTGAACCAAGCATTTCTAATTTAGGTAATTGATTCAAAGTCCCCTTGGGGAGAAAGCAATACGAAACGTGGTTGAGATCAGTTTCGTGAGCTCGGTTTTCATCTGACCATCTGTGAAGATGTAGAAGTGTCGCCCTACTAACGTGTTAAATCATTAAATGCCTCGAATGTTCAGCCAGCCAACTCGCTTGAGAAGGAACACAATAGATTCAGCTCTGAGCCGGTCCCAATCAGACTCGATGTAGCAAATCTTTGGCGCAAGCCACAATGGAGAAACTCCGATTCGGGTTTGTGGCTTGAATTCCAAGGCTTTCACCCGAAATCACTCTCAGGGGCGAATTGAGAGGGGAGCCAGGCCATCGGTTACAACTAGTCACTTTTCAGAGACGGATTAAGTAAACCTATAATGAAATTAGTTTATTATAGAAGACTAGGAATATCACAATATTTGATATTCCTTCCTATTCTTTAGTACTAAATATACTCTAATTAATTAATATTAATTAATAGAAATAATACTTAGAAGAATAAACAGACCTGTAATTTGCTCTTATTAGAAAGCTATAACTCTAATATACCTTATTAGCCTTAAAACTTATTAAAAATATTTAATTTCTATTTTTAATATAAATTTTAAATAGATTTTGAGTTTACTTAAATTTAACTAAACTTAACAAATTTTATATAACTTAGTCTTAACTCAAACTCACTTGAGTTAAGTTAAGTTTATTCTAAGTTCTTAAATTATTTATACTCACGCTATTCATTTCTTAACTTGTTCTTTTTAACTTAAACTTCTAATTCTTTTTCTTTAATTTCTATAAGTCTCTTTTTTATAGTTTAAAGCAAATAAAAGTAAAGTGCCTTATTTTATTATAATTATAAGAAATAATCTAAGTATTTATAAGTATTAATTAACGAGGTTTAATATAAGGAGTCTTGCTTTTAGCTTATATAAATAGAGTATTATAAATATTATTAACTTAGAAAAGGTAACTAGTTTATTATTTATTTCCGGAATAGTAGTAATATGTACCTAGTTAAGTTATCTTTCCTTAAATCGCTATTAGTATTCTTCTTATATAATAATCTATTTTAACTCTATATCTAAAAAAGTAAGGTTAATAGTAAGCTTTTTATATATTACTAAAAGCTCTAAATTAAGAGTAATTCCTTTTTAAAACACATATATTACATAGTTATATAAGCCTATTCGTAAGCTTTTTATAGTACTTGAGCTTGTCTTATTAAGTATAAAAACTATATCTAAAACTCTATAAAAGACTAGCTTGGTTTTATTATAAAAGAATTATAGTTATAGTATCACGGGTTAGTAGTAATATACTTAATTAAATAGTTTCCCTAAATATAAGAAGAATAATCTAAGGAGAGAAACTAAGTCTAGGCTCTATACGATAATTTATGTTCTATATAGAGCTATTAATAGGATAACGTAGGTACTTAGGGCTCTCAGGTACTTAGTCTCTCTATAAGTCTTAACCTATTATATTACCCCCCCTCCCCCTCCCTTTCCCTAGAGAGGGACTCGTACGTGTCTAGTATAGTAACGTCTTAGAAGGCTAACTTAGGCTCCTAAGTAAGGTCTATATACCTTATCTATTTTATTAAAACCTAATATTAGTAACCTCAACCTCGTTGTATAACTCTCTTTCCTAAGATCTTCTCTACTCTATATTCCTTACTTTTATTAATAAGCTCTAGCTCTAGCTAAGAGTTAGTTATATACTAGGATAATAGCGGGTCTATTACTACTAGATATAATAATCGGGAATAGAATACGTTATAGATTCCCGGCGGTATATTAAGCCTATAGCTATAAGAGCTAATTACCTTAATTACTTTATACTTAGTATTCTTAGAGTTAAACTTCTTTAATAACCGCTTTATACGAATATTCTCAAGGTTTAGCTAGACCTTATCCCCTACTTTAAAGCTAAGCGCTTATTATCTTATCTAGTTAGTCACGTCCTCTTAAACTTATTATACTACTACTATAGATACTTGAGCCTACTCATAAGTATCCCTCAGCTTCCGTATAATAGCTTCACTCCGCAAGATTAGGCTAATCCTCTCTTATATAAGGACTTCGATATCATTTAACTCTACTAGGTATATATAGTAGCTATAAGTTAAGAAGAATAAGCTAATACTAGTACTAGTAGTATCGTAGTTATTAATTACTAGCTCGGCTAAAGGTATTAGAGACGCCTAATTCTCTAATATATAGTCGATATATATATATATATATAAATACTTCGATATTCTAGTTTATTTATTCTATAGACTTATTTATCTCTAGACTAAATATTATAGATAACCTTTATATAATCTTTAGGAGTTAGTAGACTCGTACCTAAAGTACTCTAGTAAACTATAGTCTATAGTCCGAGATAATCACTTTTAGAAGACTATAATATTAGTAGAAGACTCGTATAAAGGTCTTAGCTACTACCTCTATAATAAGACTCGAGTATAGTTCTAAGATAACGCCTTTACTAAGCTTATCTATAATTACTAATAAGTTCATATAACCCTAGCTTAATAGTAGCCTAGTAATAAAGTCTATAGAGATCTCACTCTAGACTCTCTTAGGGATAGGTAAAGGTTTCAAGAACCCATAGCGACGGTCCCTCTAAGCCTACTTCTTCTAATAACTATTATAGTTCTATACGAATCGCCTAACCTCTCCGAGTATACCTAGCTAGAAGAACTATCTCATTATTAAGGTAGTTATTACTTCTTAGCCTAGGTGCCTAGCTATTATAGAGTTATAAGTCTCTTAGATAAGCCTTATATAGAGCGGTTCTAACTCAAGGACCTAATGACGTCCCTGGAATAAGAGTTGCCCTTAGTTATCTAACTCACACTCTAAGATCAATACCTTAACCTAGAGCTCTAAGAGGAACACGTGCTTCCCTTCTTATATAGCTCTTACTATTACTCTATACGAAGTATCTATCCCTTCTATATCTCTCTAGAGGCTCTAGAGGCCTCCCTATATTACTACTACTACTAGTATAGCCTATACTCTTTATATAGCCTTTAGGGGAGCAAATATCTCTAGTTATAGTAACTAAATATACCGATACTTAAGCCTCTCGTCTAATAGGGATACTAGGAGGTCTTACTCTCTTCGCGAGAGTATATCTACTCTCTTATTTATATAACCTAGTATATACTAGATCGTGAAGTTATACTATAAAAGAGTAAGGGACTAACGTATCTAGTACTCTATAAGCTTCCGGACTATTATAAAGTATTCTAGGCTCTTATAATCTATACGGATCTAGAAAGCCTTTATACTTCTTAGCTCTATATCTTACTTATTAAGACACTATACGATTACTAATATCTCTTTATTATAGATCTTGTAATTGTATTTAGTAAGGGAGTTCTTCTTTAAGAAGTAGCTATATAGTTAGAGTACCCTATTATCTCTATATTATATAAGAGTACCCCTAATATACTACCTAGATGAGTTAGTCTCGACAATTATCGTACGATTAGTATTAAACGATATTAGTACTAGTGCTTCTATAAAGAGTCCTTTAAGCTATTTAAATACTTAATCTACCTTAGTTATCTATATAAATATAGTATCCTTCTTTACTAGGCTTATTATTAGCTATATAATATCTAAGAACCCTTAGATAAACTTCTAGTAGAAGTTTATAAAGCTAATAAAGCTCTATACTCCTTTTATAGACCTCGGGGCTTCCTAGCTAAGGATAACCTTTACCTTCTCGGGATCTATCTATATACCTACCCTTACCTCGATTATAAACCTAAGGTACTTCGTAGACTAGACTTTAAACTCGTACTTATTAATATTTAACTATAGTCCTACTTCTTATAGCTAGCGTAGTACCTTCTATATATACTCCCTATACTCGGCTAGTATTCCCTTAGAGTATACTAAGACATTATTAATATATACTAAGTAGAACTCGTCGAAGTAGTCTCTTAATATCTAGTTAATATACTTCTAGAAAGTACTCGGGGTATTAACTAGCTCAAATAGTGTCACGAGCTACTTATAGAGTCTATACCTTATATAGAAAGCTATCTTCTACTCGTCTCCTTCTATAATCCGGATCTTATAGAAGACTATAATTATATTAAGCTTCATAAACTACTTCGCTTTACTAATTATATAAAGCATCTCGTGGATTAAGAGTAACAAGTACTAGTCTTTCCTTGAGATCTAGTTCAGAGCCCGATAGTCTATATAAAACCATAGAATATTACCTAGCTTCTATATAAAGAGAACTAGAGCTATTACTAGAGAGTTACTTACTCGAATAAACTACTTATTAAGTAAGCTTATTAAGGTCTTCTAGAGTACTATAAGCTCGTCTCGTGATATGTTATATAGGGGACCCTAAGGTACTATAGGTTCTTTCCTATTAACTTTCTCTAGCTCGATAATATAGTTAGTCCCGGGACTATAAAGTAGTAGTAACTTCTTAGCTTCTAAATAGTCGAATATACTTAGGAACTCAGAGTAGTACTCCGGGAGCTTTATATAAGAGTCGGTTTCTTTCCGAACTATAAGTACCTTCTCGATATTAGCTATACTTATAGAAAATACTTCTATTTACTACCCCTTATACTTCCTTTTCATATTCCATATAAAGGCTATAGCCGAGACAAGTACTATATTCGCTCAAAAAGGGCCCCTCCTATTTTAGTTCCAGATATAAGTCCTTTAGCTCCCTATTATTAACGATAAATAATCTATACTTAAGAGTACCTAGTTCTTCTATATCTAAGCTAAGCTAAGTATTAAATCGTATAATATAAGCTTTAGAGCTATATAAAAGAATATCTTATTATCTATATAGTTATTAATATTGGTTTAAATAATAATAACCTTATTAATCCTTCCTATAACTTATTCTCTTATTCTAACGAGCTCACGAGGAGTGATTTTGATACACTAGAGGTTATATTTCCGGGCAAAACGAGAATTGATTACTCTATATAATAGGTATCCTAAATTAATTAAGGTTTCTATAAAAGCTTCGTTATTTATTAGAGTTAATATCAAAAAGGGTAGCTTATTTATTAAAGGCTTAAACGTTTTCTAATCCTATACTATATCCTCCTTCTACTCATATAACGCTTTTTATATAGAGCTATTCTTTTCCCGAGTCGTTACTCTTAGATAACTCCTTAATAACCCGAGTAGTTAATAAGGATACCTTCTAGGTCGACTCTTCTTTATATAACTCCTTATAATCCTATATAATATACCTTACCTTTCTATACTTAAAGCAAGAGCAAGTTTCCTTCTTCGGCTTCTTCTTCTATTAGACTTAAGCCCCTTTTAGCTTCTCTTATTATACGAACACCCCTTATATTATCCTTATAGGTTCCTATTCTATACTATTAGCTACTTAGGCGCTATATCTTAGTGAGGAAACTAGTCTCTACTCCTTCCTCTCTCTCGTACATATTACTTCTAAGTTCTAGCTCACTATATAGAGCTATAAGTAGTAGTTAGTATATAATACTAGTATTGGGACTATAAAGAGGGTCCTTTGAATATCGATAGAAAGGCTATATAATAGAAAGGCCTTGTTTATAGTATTATCCTAAGAGAGGCCTCCCGCTTTAAGAAGTATATATTCAAAGTATACTAGGTATCTTATAAAGGAGCTCGTACCTTACTAGAGGGTATCGAGCTTTTATATAGCTTATCCTACTAACTCTAAGTTATTATATATGTTCTAAAGTTACTAGATAAGCTTATCTAGGGCGTCTCTATCTAAGGTAAACTTCTTCTCGACTAGAGTAGAGACCTATAGTATTACCTAACCGAGGGTAGTACTACTAAGTCTACTATAAATATACTAGAATCGTACGTCGCTCTGTTCATTACCTATATTAACTAAAAGCTTCGCCTATATATAAGCTAGCTATAGTTTGAATTCTGACCGCTTACCTTTATATACTAGAGGGTCAAGTAATCGCTTATATTACTAGTTCATTCGTAGTATACTAAGTAAGTTATTAGCGGTAAACTAGGCTCTACCTCTATAGTTCTAGTTCTTTGACTACTAACTATCCGGGCTCTATACCGGCTCTCTCTAGTTATTATCTATTTACTAGTCTACCGGATTCTATACTAGTAAGGACGAGGCTATCTATTGAGCTATACTACGTGTAAGCTCTCTCGTACGAAGCTCGATAGCTTCGAGTCGGTTCACGAGATACTTAGCCTATACTAGTATCTCTATTACTAGAGTCATTAATCCTAGGCTCGTAGGGGAGCTTATTATATACAGATAGGAGTCGTATAGTAAGGCTAAGTTAATAGCTCATCTCGATAAGCGATAGGGAGAGATTATTCTAATATTACGGGTCGGTAGTAATATACTTAATTAAATAGTTTCCCTAAATATAAGAAGAATAATCTAAGGAGAGAAACTGAGTCTAGGCTCTATGTAATAATTTGTATTCTATATAGAGCTATTAGTAGGATAATATAGGTGCTTAGGGCTCTTAGGTACCTAGTCTCTCTATAGGTCTTAACTTGTCACATATAGAGAACTCTCTATATAATATTAGGATTAATATAAATTACTAATAAATAAGTAAGTAATTTATTTATAGAATAAAAGTAGGTTTAAGAGTCCTTATTATACCGGGGATTCTAAGAGTATTTTAGTATATAACTAGTTCCGAGAAAGGCTTTAGACTTACTTATATAAAGTCTATAAGTTAGATTTTTCTAGAGAGTCGTTATAGTAGAATTCTAACTAGTACTTAATAGTGTCTAGATCTTAAGAGTTATTATAATCGTTATATAAACTACTAACTATAATAGAGCTTCTTATAAGAGGCTTATTACCCTTAAGTTATTATTTTAACCTTATTATATTATTTAAGGGACTAGAAGAAACCTAGTTTCCTAGTATTATAAAGAGGACCTATTTTAGCTTTTAGTAATATCTAAACTATTATATAATATAAATATTCCCGAATTCCTTTTAAAAGATTTATAGCTAGATAATTAAGGATCTTAGTAATATCTAGATTATTATATAATATAAATATTCTCAAATTCTTTTAAAAAGCTTTATAGCTAAATAATTAAGGATCTTAGTATTAATACTCTATTATAAGAATAAAAGTAGAGATATTATAAAAGCTTTTCTAAGTAAGATAAGAGAGCTTTAAATAATGTAATAGTATATATAAGATATAAGTATAAATAAGTCGAATAAGATATAATATCCGGATTTTATATAAATATACCTTTATTTAAGGATTTAAAACTAAAGAATAAAGAAAAAGAAAAATAGAGTTTATAAATAAAGAACTAGCTAATATTTATATAACTAAGTAATATTCTTTAACTTAATAAATATTCCTCTTATTATATAATATAAGCTAGGCTTAAGCTTATAATCTTGTATTTATGTGTAATATTAAAACTATTATATATATAAAGAGTTTTTTACTTAAGTAATTTTTATATTTTTACTTTATATAATTATAAGATAATAAAAAAGCAAAGAAATAATTATATATAATTAGTTTATAATTATTTCACGTTTTGTATACAACTCCTAATTAATTTAGTTAAGTTTTAATAATTAAAAGTCGATAAGTATTTTGGTTTTAGTTATAAGAAGTAAAAGTATTAGAGTACTAGATTATACTTCCTAATTAAGTAAAGGATTAGCGCTCTCTTATTTAAGTATTAGGGAGTATATAGGAATATGAATTAAGCTTTAGGAATAAGTATGAATTAGTTTATATAATAGGAGTTACTTATTAGAATTAGTTATACTTGTAAGCGTTACTCTTAAGCTCACTTACCTTGACTACTTGTGTATTACCCTACTATTATGCGCCTTATATTAGTAATAAGCTTATTAATAAAAGTCTGTATTTTTAAAGCATTTTATATATAAATGAAAACTAAAAAAGAATAGAACTAAAAATTAGTAAAGCGAGGTAGATATTACTTATTTTGACTTTATTGCCTTTAATCTAAAGTTATAGTTATAGATAGTTATTTAATAATCGCGAAGTGGCTTTTATGACTTTGATTTTCGAAAGCCTGAAGTCGCTTCGCAAAGCCTGAAAATCTAGTGGTGGTCTCGCTAAAAACACGGACTTTTGTCAGCAGGCTCGTAAGGCCGCCTCGCTTACGCTTAAGGGTCCGCCTACCCAGTACTTGACTTCGTTTTACAGTAAGCAATTTTGGTGCATTTCGCTTAATTTTGATCCAAATCGAGAACTCTTGCATGCACTAGTGAATCGTCAATGAAGTCGCATTCGGATTTGGACCACCTGACTATCCGGAATGATCAACTGCCGGGCGATTGCTTGCTCAGTGGACTTACGGAACCGCTTGCTGAAAGCTATGCAGAGCAGAGCGGCTGCAGTACGGCTGACATGCGTCCTGTTCGGTGCTTGGCGATGGCTTGACCAATCGCACCTGCAGCGTCCTCCTGATGTTGGCTTGGCAATGAGTTCAGCTGGCAAGGCTGCGGCTAAGGAGGATGTCTGAAGCACAAGCCACAAGCATACAGCTCTGCACTCTATGATTATCAATGAAGAGCACCTGGAAACCGCAATTGGTGCTAACCCCTGGTTGTTGTGTTTTGTTCTCTTGGCGCAGTAGACAAACATCATCATGATCCATAGGCTAGTAAAGTTGCCAAGTTAGGAGCTGAAACTCTTTCTAAATAATCACAGAGTTTGACATTGACGACACGTTTACAAAGACATTTTGTGGGGGAAGGTTGACCAACGAAAGGTTGATTATCTCGTTTCTCAACAAGCTCTAGAAATACCCTGATATTCAGGGGGCTTAAGGCGGAGGCTGAGGGCCTTGGCAGGGGCAGGCACTGAAGCCAATGTGCGGCCTGGCCTGGCGCTGATGCATGGAGGCGCGGGAGCTCGGAATTGAATATCAGTCCTGTCAGCCTGCTGGACTGGTAAACCTTCATCTTGGATACCGTGACTGGTAGCATTTCTGAGTCACTCTCTCCATAATTTCCACTTACTCGCTTCGGAAGGGATGGCCACCGAAATTACTCGGACTCCCCTGAAAATTGCGTTTGCCTGTGCCATCGCTTGATCAACATGACAACCTTATTGGCTAGCTAAGTTTAGACAGCTCATCCGTCATCCCTATTTGACTCTGAGCTTTGACTTTTTTCACACCGAGTGGGCATCTTCTCTAAATGTTTCTTAAGGTCATGTGTAAATTCTTCCGATTCAGCTCCTCAAATCTTCGGAACTCACAAAGCATCCACGCCCGCTGTTTTGAGGTCTTTTAGTGTTGTGAATGTAGTATTTCTCATTGGGCGTTGTATCTTCTACAGTGCTCAGATTGTATACCTTTGCTCCGAAACCCCTATTCTATTTTGGTTGCTCTTCTTCGCGCATTTAGAATCCAGAAGTATAAAGTCATAACTTCAAGTCGCTCCTTGGCTATGAAGCTCTCGCATAGCATTCTTCGATAAATATATTCTCACTGTATTCCATCCTTATCGTATATATCATTCAAGTTTACATCTCTCATAATGGAACGACACCAGGTCTCCATAAAATTTGTTTCTCTTTGCATACTCATTCTTAGTTTCTCCTCTGTCCGGGCTGTTAATGGGGGTCCATTGAATTCTTACCTTTCAAAACGTCTTCTAGCATGTGCAACCCCGGAATCTGGATATCGCGATGTCTTATACCCCTCGACGAACCCCAAAACGGCTCTTACCAAAAGACTTGACGGCAGGAACACCTCCTTTGACCCAATCATTGGTGTTCAAGGGAAGATTGTCGAGCGTCGACCCGTTGGTGTCTTGCAAAAAGACTATCCAGATGTTTTCAACATGTTGTTGTTGGCGATGGAAGCGTTTCAGAGCGAAGATGAAAATGATGATCTTAGCTACAACCGTATCGCCGGTGAGCCGAGTTGAAGACGATTGTGAATATTAACTCATCAGCAGCAGGAATCCATGGGATGCCTAACCCCTGGCAGTACCCTCCTGAGGCTACTGTTACTCCTGGCGAGGGGTATTGCACACATAACTCGGTGCTCTTCGGAACATGGCATCGCCCTTATCTCGTGCTGTTTGAGGTAACTTCTCTTCAACATTCCTTAGGCTGCAATTATTCACGGGCTTATTTCGCTTACTTGACCATAGCAAGTACTACACAAAACTGCAGTGAAGGTTGCACAACAATTTAACGGTACTGATGCCGTGAAGTACAAAGCTGCTTGCAACGAACTACGTCTCCCGTACTGGGACTGGAACGCCCAAGCTGGCATGCCAGATGTCACGCAACAGTCATTTATTACCGTTGTTAAGCCATTAACTGGTCTCACAAGAATCTCGAACCCTTTCTACAATTATCGTTACCCCGCATCACAGGTAGCAGATTATGTAAGTATGGTTCATCCTGACCCAACACAGCAATCGGTAGGGCCTGAGGTATCAGGCCCTACCAACCCGATTCAATACCGTCCCCATTGCATCTTTTGCTAATAATTTTCAAAGGGGGTATCAACCAATCGATCGCCGTCAGCCAATGAAGATCTCCAAGACAGTTTCGACAGTCTGAAATCAGCTGTGACTAGTCTATCTAGCATCCCCAGATTCAACACATTCAGTGACGCCCTGGAGAGTATTCATGGCTGGATCCATGTTACAGTTGGTGGTGATATGGCAGGTTTCGCAAAAAGCCCCTTTGATCCCATCTTTTGGCTTCACCATTGCAATGTCGACCGTCTGGTAGCAATTTACCAAGCAAGTCACCCTGGTGTATATATGACTTCCCGAGCCAGAGTATGGGGGACATTGGCTCTTGGTCTTCCTGGTGTTGATAGTCCTTCTACACCACTGTTCCCGTTTCGACATCCGAGTGGCGAAGAGTGGACTTCCGAAGATGTCAAAACAGAACGCAGTATTTTCAAGTATGGCTATGCCTACCCTGAAGTTCCAGTGACGGAGATCGATGGAGATCTTCGTACCTTTTCCATTGAGCAAACAAGACTGTTGTTCGATCCCGATACAAATGGTACTTCGTTTAAGGGCGCCGACTCTGGAGTCTCTGGTATGTTAATAAACGTCATTCTCAAGCGAAAGCTGATTTCCGATAGCACCAACTGCACGCCTGGAATGGAATTGCAATGTTCAAATTGACTCTCAAGGGCTTGTTGGATCCCACGTTGTCAATTTCTACCTCGGAGGATACGACAAAGCAAGCCCAGAAAATAGCAAGAAGTCCAAAGACAACTATGTAGGATCTGCTGCTATATTCTCTAGTTCGCACATCATGAAGCGTCGTAGCGGCAGTCTCCACAACGTCACTGTCCCACTCACCCCGAAGCTCGTAGAAAGGCATGTCGCGCTTCGTCCAGATAAATCTGTCCCAAAATTGGCAGACCAGCTCTATTGGACTCTAGAGAAGGTAATCGCCCTCCCTTGCTGCATTAAATTCAAGTTCTCTGGCTGATAGGCATTTAGGTGGGTTTGACCAAGAACCAAGAGGTCCCACTGACCGATCTTGCATCTCTCAAAGTTGCCGTCTTCAGCACTGTCGCCGACTATCCAGAAGACAAGACAAAGCTACCGGTAACTGCCAACCCCTTGACATATTATGGACCGACCGAGGGCAAAGAGGGCGGTCTCCAGCCTGGCGAGGCTCCACCAGTGGGCAAAGAGGGACCAGTAGTCATCCACTGAACCTAGCCTAACACAAGATCTCTTCGGAAGAGTTCGCAGAATTGGGACCACTGCCTTTGCGATAACAGCATTCCAATGCCTATCTTCTGTAGTACAGGTAGAGGTACGGAGTTGAATATCCGTCATATACGAAGATAACGGCATAAAGTATCGGGAATATAGGGCATTATTTTATGAAGACCACTAAATGCCCTGTAAGGTCTTACTTTAATCTCCCTATAGCCGTTCCTAGCCCCCTGTAAGCCCTATAGGGGCCCCCTAGAGTGTAGCTTACCTCGCTAAACCTCTGATTTCGATTGTTTTTTGATCAGTTCGATTCTATCTAGTAAAATAACTACCTAATAAATAGCTACCTTCTCTTCCCCCTTCTTCCGTCCCTCTTTATACTTATTCCCCCCCTCTAGACGTATTATCTCCTTCACATGATCAGGAATTGCTATAATCCACTCCTGAATCTTGCTCTATAGGAGGTCCTCCTAGTATTTCTCCCACCTTACTCTCAGCTTCTTTTTATTACTAGTAGGCCCCCGCTTAGTAGTCTCCTTCTTTATCTAGAACTAGGCCTTCTCAATTATATTGAGATCAGGTGAGTTCCCTGGCCAAAGCATCTTTATAATTATCTATAGATTATAAACCTCCCCTTAGTAATGTGACTTATGGGCTCCTGTATTGTCCTCCTATATAATAGTCTTTGGTCGATCCTTTTAGTACTCCCTAGTAAAGGGTAGAAGCTTCTTAATTAATATCCTCTTCTAGTATCGATACTAATTAATCCCTCCTCGTCTATTCTTCACGATATAAGCACTAGTCGCCTCGTTGTGCTTCTATACTTTTCGTACTCCTCTAGGGGCCCTCCCATGAGCTTTCTTCTAATCCCTTAGCCACTTCCTCTGCTCCTTCTCTCACTTCTGTCTATTAGCCTTCTTAATCAAGGAATTCCTCACATTAAGATTAGCTTTACGATCCTTCTTCTCTTATAGAGTCTCTAGTTCCTACACGTGACAAGGCCCCTTCTTATTAAAGGAGAAAGACCCCTAGAATATAAACTCAGAGAACCCTTTCTACCTCCTCCGTATATAATGCTTATTATACGCTTCTCTAGGTAGTCTCTATACACGTCTCTTTCCCCTCGTATAACCTAATTAAATAGTAGTCTCGTCTATAAAAATCACGTCTTTCTAGTCATTAAGTGACTAATGCTCTCGCTCTAGGCACTAGGCTAATCGCTCCCCTTTAGTAAGCTCATTTAAACTAAGCTTAACTATTAGTTTATACTAAGAGTAGCCTATATAAGTAAGAACCTTCTATACGGTTCTAGGTATAACCTCGTAACCCCTCTTCTTTACTTCCTTTGTAATTATAGTATAAGAAAAGCCTCTCGTAGTAGAATTCTAGAGAACGACCTTTAGAATATACTTAATCGCCTCAGGAGAGATTCTAGGTTAACTAGATCTTAGTGTATTTAGGATATATGAGACCTCTAAAGGCATATTCTTATTCTCTACCTATCCACGCTCCCTAGCTATAGCTACGAGTCGATAAATAGCTGATTTGGGTACTCCTATAGCCTCCCTGATTTATACTAAAGACTTCTTATCCTCAAGTATATAAATAGCCTTAATTCTAGTACTAGTAGAATACTCTTTAGGCCTAAGAGGAGTAATTACAAAAGTAGTCGATGAAGCGAGTAATAGAAGGGCTAGTATAGCTGAATTACTATTTAAATCGTCTAAATCTAATAGTAAATTATACTATAGATCCTCTTCATCTTCAGTATTTTCGTTATCTGAGGAATTAGGAGGAGAGGAGAGCTCTAATTAGTTATCTAATAAATCAGGGAAGTTAAATAGACCTCTAAAAATACCTATAATAATAGCTAAAGTAAATCGAAAAGCATAAAGAAGGTATTTTTAATTAATTAGAATTAGAATTCAGAACAAAGTATATATAGAGAGGTATGTATTAGGGCTAATTAACCCCCTTTACTTAGTGGACTCGCCTATATTATAGGCGTTTGGAGGCGTTTAGTACCTATTAAGCTACATAAGCCTAGATTAAGCCTCTAGGGCACTCTAGGGGGCCCCTATAAGGCTTATAGGGGGCTAGGAATAGCTATAGGGAGATTAAAGTAAGACCTTATAGGGTATTTAGTAGTCTTCATAAAATAATGCCTTATATTCCCGATACTTTATACTATTATCTTTATAGCTAGTTTCCCTATTAGCTTATTATTTGTATATATAATAGTATATAATATTCTACCTCATTCTCCTACTATAGTTAAATTGAATATATAGTTTTAGTACCCTAATACTATATAGTAGTCTATTATATAGTAATAGGGTTTTTTTATATATACTAAATAAGTGAGATAGTCTATACTACTACTATCTCTATTACTATATAATAGTAAACCTCTAAATTTTAGTAAGAGTAAAAAAGTACCTGCTTTTAGTACTATAAATATATTTAAATATATTAGAATATAGTAAACTACTACTACTACTATTATATATATATATATATATATATATAGTATTTGTCACGGGTATAGTATTCAGGGCTTGGAAAGCAAAGTAGAAGGTCCCTTATAAAGACGATTCAAAGCTAAGGAAGGAAAGACTAGAATATAAGAGGTTATAGGAGTATATATGCACCCTATAATCCGCTAGTCCATATAGGGCTTAGCTTCC
Organism: Hyaloscypha sp. PMI_1271; assembly: GCA_021399465.1. Lineage (NCBI taxonomy): Eukaryota > Fungi > Ascomycota > Leotiomycetes > Helotiales > Hyaloscyphaceae > Hyaloscypha > Hyaloscypha sp. PMI_1271. Next base: position 26,142 of record JAJTUS010000178.1, on the reverse strand, counting down.
TAAATTTCCCCAGGGGCACTCCATCCAGGTTCCCTTAGCGAGGCGGCCGCGTCACGTGCAACTGCTAAGTGACTCCAGATGCTAGATGCTAGATGCCAGATGCCAGATGCTACTAGCCTAGGTAGGTGACTAGGTGTGAGAGTGGAATATCGTGATAATTATCCCCCCCTTTAGAGTAAGCTCGCCCTCGAGCTTAGGAAAAGTCATTATCCCTATTATTTTTAGTATTTTCGGTGGTTCTTATAGTACTTATATATGTTATATAATTATGGACATATCCGAGGTTATATGACTTGTAAAGGTATATCGTCGTCCTTATATAGTTATAGTCAAATATCGTCTCTTATATAGTCTAGCTAGTATTAAAGGTTACGTGGAGGTCCTAGTAAGTTAGTATTATTGCTATACTTCTTATAGAAACGTTATAAGGCTAGAGGGCTATTACTTAGTATTAAGGCCGGATACTAGTTAGGATCCTCGTCCTAACCTACCTACTAGATCTTATACTTTAGCCTCTTTCTTACTAGCTTCACCGCTAGGATCCATTCTACGTTATATTCCTATTCCCTATCCTCTAGAACTACTAGCGGAGGCTCTGGATTAGCTTACCCTAGTAGAGGGTTTCTAGGGTCCTTCCGTAGCTTCTCTATATAGAATACTAGGTAAACCTTCATGGTTTCCGGTAGCTTTAGGAGGAATAAGTAGCTACGTTCCTCTAGAATCTCGAAGGGGCCCTCTATTTAGTTCCCTAGCTTGTGGCTTAGGTAATTAGTCTTCTAGTGCTTTATTATAACCTATACTTTATCGCCTACTTTAAAGTTAATTAAACGGCGGTGCCTATTAGCTTATATAGTATAATGTTCCTGAGCCTTCTCTATATAACCCTGAGTGAGCTACTATAATTTATGTAATTGGTTCACTAATACCTTAGCTTTATCCCTATTAAGCTTCTCCTTCGGCGAGTTAGCCTTTATAGGGGAGTTTTAGTCGAAAGCGGTATAAGATTCATATCCCTTTTTAGTCATAAATAGGGACTAGCCGATAGTTTTATACTAAAGGGAAGCTTATTAGTAGTTAATAATCGCTACCTAGTTATCCTAGTCGTCTTAGTAGTAGTTAATATAAGGGCATAGTCTCTAATTAAAGTATTAATTAACTATCTCTATCTAGCTATTCATCTAGGGGTAATTAGTAGTAGAGAGCCTAAGCTTAGTACTAATTCTAGTATAGAACTTGTTCCAAAAATTAGAGATAAACTAAGGTCCTTAATCTAATATAATTATCTCTGGAATACTTACTTAGTGTATAATATATAGTAGAAATAGGGGCACTAGCTACTTGGCTATAATTGTGTCCTGTATAGGTATCGTAATTAGGTATTTCAATAGTCGGTCTATGAATATAGCTACTATATTATACCCTACTTTGCTTTCTAGATAGCTCTTAAAATCCATAGTAATATACTACTAGGGGTAATCGGGAATAGGTAATAGGTGAAGGAAACTAGGTTTCTTGTCTCGTGGTACGTGTAATCTCCTATAAGAGTAGTAGTTGCTATAATATTAATTAATATCCTTACCTATAAATAGCTAGTAATATCGTTCCTTGAGCAATTGACGGAGTTTCGTATATCTAGGGTATCTAGATAAAGGTTTATCGTGTGCTTTACGGATTAGGGTAGTCTATAAAGGGAGTCCGGTGATTATCTCGTTATCCGTAATATAGAGTCTACTATAGCGTAGGAGAAGTCCGTCTTATAGTATCTAGACGTCACTCTTAGCTCGTACTATAGTATATAGTTTAACTAGCTCCGGCGATATTCGATTATCTTATAGGATCTTATCTACTAGTTATAAACTACTAAATTTAGCGGGAGCTTCTAGTGGTGCTATGGTGTGAGATGCGGCTAGTAAAGCCTCTAGGAGAATGCCTTCTTCTAGTGGAATTACACCTCTAATGGGGGTAGTAGCTACTTCTGGGTAGTCCTCTATATATGCTTAGTTCTTTGGGCCGATATCGGGGCCTAATAAACCAACTTCGTAGAGCATTACTACTAGCTAGAGGTCGTAGACTATATTAGGGTTAATCTTGTCTCTAGGGAGGAGTACTTGGGTTTATATCTTCTCCTCTACTTGTCCTTAAGTGTCTACTTTATCCTATCTCTGTAACAAAGCATTAGCTTATTCATTTGACTTCCCGGAATAGTATATGAGCTTAAAGTAGTATTGGGATAAGAGCTCTACTTATCTAGCTTATCTAGGTGAGAGCTTCTTAGTAGTTATGAAGTATTCCAGGGCGTAGTAATTAGAATAGACCTTAAAGGGGGTGTCCTAAAGACCTTCTAGTTCTACTCTCTATTCCTCTAGTGCTCGTACGATAGTAAGTATTTCCTTATCATATATATTATAGTTAAGCTCCGCTAGTAGTATAGTTTTTGAAAAGTAGGCTATAGGGTACTAGAGGCCTGTTTCCGGGTCTTACTAAGAGAGTAGGCTAGTAATAACTCCTTTTGAGGCATCTGTCTCTACTATTATAGGGAGATCTGGATTATAATATCGCAGAACTAGGGTAGAAACCATAGCTCTTTTTAAGAAGTCGAAAGCTTCCTCGTATTACTTTATTTATTTAAATGGAATACCCTTCTTTGTGAGTATAGTGAGGGGTCTTGCGATTTATCTATATTCCCTAATAAAGCGTCTATAAAAATTATAGAATCCTAGGAATAATTATACTCCCTTAACTATTATAGGAGGTTACTAGTTCCGTATAACTTCTACCTTATTAGGGTCTACCTTAATGCCGGTAGTCGAGATAATAAAGCCTAGGTATTTCGTACGTGTGACCTTAAACTCTAACTTCTTAATATCTACTTAAAGTCCGGCTAGCTATAGCCTATTAAGTACCTTTCATATATACTATTTATGCTCTACTAGGTCCTCTAAGTAAATCAGGATATCGTCTAGGTATATAGTACAAAAATCATCTAAGTACTCAAAAAGTATATCATTCATATAGTATTAATATATGGCTGGGCTATTAGTTAGGCCTTCCCAAAGAATATTACATTTATATGTTCTATAGCGGGTATGGAAAGTCGTTAGTTCTTTGGAGTCTGGGTCTATAGCTATATAATGGAAGGCTTAACGGATATTAAGCTTAGTATAGATCTTAGCCTTAGATAGTCGGCTTAAGGTCTTATTAATTAGGGGGAGGGGGTATTAATCCTTCCATATAATATTATTTAGGCGACGGAAATTAATATAGAAGCGTAGTCCTCTATTTGCTTTCTTTATAAAGAGAACTAGTGAGGTAAAGGGGGCTTAACTAGCTTTAATAAAGCCTTTTACTAAGTTGTCTTCTAAGAAGCGTTTGACTTCCCGAAGCTCCTAAGTAGACTACTAGCGTAGTGGTTAATATCTAATACTCTTAGTGCCCTTTGGACCTTTAATCTGAATCTTATAGTCATATAATCTATGTGGCGGTAAGATATCTAATTCTTTCTTTGAGAAAATAGATATATATTCCTTAAGCTTAGGGGGTAATATCCTCTAAAGCTATTAGAGTTCTATTTCTCCTAGCTATTAGTCCTTAGGTCCGGGGATAACTTCTCTTTTATAGGCTTTAAGCTCTTTATTAATCTCATAAATAGAGATTTGGCTAATAACGTTCTCTTCTCTCTTAGCTACGAAGTTAAACGCTATAGTAGTAAGGATAGCTAGATCCAGTGTTTATTCCTTGTCAAGGGTCTCATCCCGCTTCTTTAGCTTCTTTCTAGGAATAGCTTCTTGCTATAGCCATAGAAGTTCCTTTTCTATAGACTCATACGATTCTCTCTAGTCTATTTAGAAGGTGGATGACCGCTTGAGAATAGTGGGTTTCCAAGAATAACTTATAATAGCATCCCGACGATTCGCGTCCTTTTAGTGCTTCTTATTAGTCTGCTTCTCTAGCTGTTACTGAGAGGTGCTAATAATATAGCTGTATTATGCGGTCTTAGGACTATTCTTAGGCCATATAAGCCTATGTCTTCGGCAGTTGACTAGAATATCTGCGTGTGTGGCCTATTTCCTACTAAGGATAATATCGTGGTCTCTAAGGTTTAGGATAATTATAGGTGCCTTAATAGCGCGTCTATTGATTAAGAGTAGTATATCGATGTACTTCTTAGTAGACTCTACTAGTTTACTATTAAATCCTCGCACGGTATATAGTAAAGGGAGGGGTTATAGCTTGACCCCTAGGAATTACTCTATAAGCTAAGCGAGCTTAGTATTAATAAAAGCATATCTATTTGCTCTAGTATTAATAAGGGAAGAAGACTTGATTTCTAATCCATTTACGCTAATAGTATAGGGTATTATAAGAGCATCCCCTCCTATTAGACGAGTTAAGTCTATCTCTACTAAATTAATACTATGAGCCCCTAGAGTAGAGACTTTCTCTAGGGGTACTCGTTTTCTGGTTCCTCTTTAGAATTAGAACCTCTATTATAAGCCTCCGGCGGGAATAGGCCTAGCTTAACCTAAGATAGAGCTACCTTAGTTTCTGTAGTACGCTTGTGCGGGTAGTTATAGACGTAGTAGCCGAACTCGTTGTAATTAAAGCACTTAATAGTCGAGGGATTACCTGTTATAGGACGCTACTTGCGCTTCTGGGGGGGTTCATACTTAACTATAGTAGTAGATATAGACTCTTCCTTAACTACCTACTATAGGGTGTACGGAGAAGAGGGTTTAGTTATTCCTGCTATTGTCTTCTTATACTCCTTGGCCTTATTATATAAAGCTCGGATTTGCTGATTATTCATAGTATAGAACTGAGTAAAGTAGATAATATCGATAGAAGGGTTGTTATAATATATATATACTAATTCCTAGAGCTTAGCCGGGAGCTTCTCGTTTAACTCCTATTTGAGCTATTTAGTAATATTGCCTTCCGTAGATAGTTGTAAGAAATGGGCGTAGAACTCCTGAAATATATAACCGGGGCGAAGTATAAGCTTTCCAAAATTACGACGAGCGTTCTATAGCTTATTAGGATTAGAGTATAGCTTATTTAGATGGTCGTATATCTCCGAGAGCTAGTGATACCGATGGGGGCTTTCCTGGTTTATATAAGGGTTAGTTAAGGCGAGGGTATTACCTATAAGTCTACTAGAAACGTAGATAATCTTAAGATCCTTAGTTAGGTATATGTCGGCGTTTCCTTGTAGCTTGTTCTTGATTTGGACTAGCTAGTTGTCGAAAACTGTATGATCTCTATAGAAGAGGGTTGGGTCTAGTAGGATAACTACTCTAGGGGCTCTATATAGTATATACGGAGCAGGGGATCCTTTATAGCTTCAAGGGTCGATTTTAGGGGCTACTTCTGGAGCTTGTATAGGAGCGGCTAGTACTAGTATAAATTAATTAAGGAGTATAGTATAGCGCTTAATATCTGCCTTAAGCTTAGTATTCTGGAGCTTTATGTTCTCAAAAATACCCTTAGTGTCTCTATATCTCTTCTTATATTTAGCTAGCTTTGTAGTAGTGTCTTAGTAGCTCTTAATAATTAGGTTAATATCCTTAAGGAGGTTAATAGGGTCCTTGAACTAGCTATTTAGATTATGTGAAGTAATTGGATAATCCGTATCTAGGACTTTTCTAATAAATAGGGAGTGCCCTTCCTTAATAGATTCGTCTATAAAGCCTCCCGGAACATCGACGAGGTGTTCGGATTAGGAAGGGTCACTAACGGGATAACCTAATCTAATAGGAGCTTATTGAGAATTCGATATCCTTCCTGGTCACGTGGGGTCCTGGGTCCTAGAAAGTTGACCTATTATACTTTTCCTCTATATATCCTCCCTAGTAGTCTCATTACTGGCATATATATGAGGCCTATAAGAGGGTAGGGCTTACTATTAGTAGTTAGGTTACTAGCTTATAGGTACCTATCGCTATAGGACTTAGTTAAAGAATAGCCTTTTAATAGGATTCTTCGATTTTCGGGGGGGGTTTTTCGGGGGTTTCTAACGTACTACTAGCGTGTGAGGGTCTGGAGTAGTTTATTACTCTTATTATTCTAAAGCTTTAGCTTATATTCTGAGGTTCCATAATCGTGACGGTACCTTTATTCGGAGTTAAATAGGGGGTGTTTTAGTTTATTTGAAATCCTCTATAGGATTAAAGGGAATGAGCTTTGAATACTATCACGGGTACGGTATTTAGGGCTTGGAAAGTAAAGTAGAAGGTCCCTTATAAAGACGATTCAAAGCTAAGGAAGGAAAGACTAGAATATAAGAGGTTATGGGAGTATATATGTACCCTATAATCCGCTAGTCTATATAGGGCTTAGCTTCCTAAATTTCCCTAGGGGCACTCTATCCAGGTTCCCTTAGCGAGGCGGCCGCGTCACGTGTAACTGCTAGGTGACTCCAGATGCCAGATACCAGATGCTAGATGCTAGATGCCGCTAGCCTAGGCAGGTGACTAGGTGTGAGAGTGGAATATCGTGACAGTATTTCGTGTTATATATTAAGTTTAGTAAGTACTAAAGGCTAGTAGTAGTATAGTAGGGATCTGGTAGATATAGGGCAGGTTAGGTATTTACACGTGATTCCTTAGCCTCTTACTCCCTTTAGTATTTAGCCTTCTACCTTTTTAATAAAGAGGACCTTAAGTAACTTAATACATACTTTACTTATATAATACCTCCTTAATTCATATATATACTTATTCGATTTATTATTATGTATTATGTTCCTATAATCTCCTCTTTATTAGTAAGCGATATAGGGATAATTTTAATACAAATTAACTTCTTCTTTTATAGGAGTGAACTAATAGTCTCTCGATATAATAAGTATAATAAACCTTGAGAAAAAGAGAAACCGATAAGAAAGATGAAAAATTTAATATAGAAAATAGTAAGTACTACTAGAGACCCTAAGAAATATAGAGATTACGAAGAAGAGAATAGAGAAAGAATAGAAGTGAAGACTAGAGCTTATGAAGCTAATATGAAGAAACTAAGATACTTGATATAATATCACAGAAATAGTATCTTAGAACTAATACCTAATAACCGAAGCGATATTACTATAAGGTCTAAGACTAAAGCTAAGGTAGCTAAATTACTACTTTAGGAAAATCAGAAACTAGCTAAGCTCGAGAAGCTCCTTAAGTATATAGTATATGAACTAGTATAGTCGCTATTAGTTATACTAGTAATATTAACGGGAGTAATTAGAAGGATTACTAGGACACTTAACTACTTAACTCGAATATTCTTATTAAGTTTAGCTTAGGAAGAAATAGATATAATAACTCCTTAAAGAAAAAGAGATTTAGTACTCTAGTTTATAGATAACTTATTCGAAGATAAATAGAATACCGAACTCTTATACCTAGGACCTTTAGAGAGAAAATTACGAAAACGCGGATACTCTTCTAATATTACTAATTAAAGAGAATAAGAATCTATTAGATTACTAGTTAAGAAAAGATAACCCTAATCCGTAGAAAATATATCTAAACTAAACTCCCCCTTACTTATGACTACTCTTAATAATACCTTAAGTAATACTTCACCTAATACTAGAACCCCCCTCAAAGAAATACTAATATATATACTATCGAATCTAACCCTACTATTTATAATATCGGGTATTATCCTACTTCATTTCCTATTACTTATCTATTTAGCTACTATAGCGCCTATAGTAGCCCGTATATAGCTATTTTCGCTTAATTCCAACTAATTAGAGAGCTGTATTTCCTCCTAAACTACTTTAATTCTAACTCTCTTTGTGAAATATATTAAAACAACCTCTCTTTTTATATAAGTAAACATTATACTACTTATAGCTATAAAAGGAATTATGCCTAATACTTTGTCTCCCCTAATTCGCTATAATCTAACTAAGTACACGGCGTTTTTGTAGCTAATCTCTATATCTCAAGCCCTTATAGCTTATATACTCCCCTCTCTTTAACTTCTTTACTAGCTCATGTAATCGTATAAGTACCTGGCTAACTTCCTAGCTAATTTTGCCTATACTCCGCTTAGGACAAATATTAGATGCCCTCCTTATAGCTAATAAAGAGCCTATAAGCTGTCTCTTAAAGTCCTACTAGCTCCTGAAGCTAATTTGCCTAGGCTCTAGTATATCGTGGTATAAAGCAAGTAAATAGCAATTAACTAGAACCATATAGAGTAACTAGTACTTAAGTGCCTAATACCCTCTATACTTTATATAACATAAACTAGTATTCTGGGTAATTAAGTAATTAAACTCATTAACCGCTCCTATATAATAATTATATCCGTCTATAATAGCCGGTATACTAAGCTCTTTAATAGTATCTTTTCCAAAGGGTACTCGCGTAGTTTTTGCTTTAGAAGAAGTCTCCTTAGGCCTCTTCCTTAGCCATATAACTCGCTAATCACTTGACTAAATAGAACTCATTATAAGAACAAAAGCTTAATCTTTCTATCTTATATAATAGACTTTACTATTAGATGTAGGTATAGAATATATCTCTCCCTACTTAATTATATCCTTCTTATCCTTCTTCTTAAGGTCTAGAAGCTCTTGAATTACCCCCCTAGTATCTCTATAAGTACTAGTAACTCTAATACCTTAAGAGCATATATATTTAATAAATCGAGTAGACACAAAGAGATTATTAAGGTAAACGTGATAGCTAGATCCCTTAGGAGGCTTAGGTAACCTTTGAATCAGGTATAGGACTACTACTTATATCTTATTTCCCCTATTTCTAGCTTTAATCGTCCTACTAAGCTCTCTTAGAGTATATACTCCCAAAGGACTATTTTTTTATCTAGGAATATACTAATTCTATACGAGTAAGAATCCCCTCTAGGCTACCCCCTAAACCTTATATCCTATAGGTGTGGGCTTGTTTGGAATAGTAGTTGTCTCTTTTAATTAGCCTTCAAATCGTATAATTATCTCATTAATTACTAAGTCCCGTCTAGGCTTCCAAACTCTCAAATTAATCTCTTAAATATGTGTACTTAAGGATTTAACCTACTCGGTAGTTTATTAGCTAGTTTCGGGTAAAAGGGACGAGGAAATAGGGGGTTATTAGCTACCTTCTCATATGGGCCTTATTCTTAGTTTCTATAGAGTCATATATATATATAGAGCTCCTAAAACCGATTTCTTAATATTTGAGTTATTATCTAATAATCTGGTATAAGCTTACTTATATCCTAATAATTAGATATCTCATTTAATATAACAAGTATTATATAAATACGTATCGTAAAGTAGATATAAAGCTCGCCCTAGTAAGTAGGATACTACTAATTTACTTATATATATAGGTGTAGTTCATTAAGAGACTCTCGCGTATACTCGTTCGTCTTCTCTACTATTATATCTATTATTTTAGGAGTATAATATATAGTAAAAAGAGTGATTAGGTTATCGGGAGAGGTATAGTCTAGTAGATTAATCTCCTAGCCGAAATCGGGTAATTCTATTAAGATAAAAGTATCCCCTTTCGTTTATAGAGGCTTAGTAAGAGGGCGAAGGGTCCCTTTATTAGTAGAATTAAAAGTAGTGTCTTCTAGTATCGTGGTTATAGTATAATTGAGTATTGAATTAAGTAGTAAGTGGTTTATTTATATATAAATAAGGTATAGAGTTTTAGTATTCCTTCGGAATAATACTTTTTCTATTCCGACCCGGTATAGGTACTATAGTAGCTAAATAGATACTAGACTCGGAAGGTACCCTAATCTTTACTAGATTTAATATAACTAACTTCCTCGAGTACTATATAAACTTATACGATATCTACTCTATTAATAATAAGAAAGCTAAGCTACTTAGGTACTATAATACTATCTATAAGGAGATTATTAAGTCGTTACTTAAGTTTAGTGAGAAAGATAAAATATAGGAAAACCTTATTAATATATTAAGGGCCGAGTTCTAATCCAAAGATAACTATTAGTTAACTTACTCTATAAGTTTTCTCTCTAAGTTTATTAAGATTAATCGAGATAGCCGAAGTATTAAGGACTACTATTATTAGTATATATTTATCTCTATTATATTAGTAGAAAAGAAGGTCCTTTCTAAAGTTAACTAAGGTTACCTCTTCTTTCTAGGACTTCTATTAAAGTACTAAGAGAAGATTCTCGCTTAATACTATATTAATAATTTAAAGCTAGAAACTTATATAAAGTTTAAGGACTTCTATAAGAATACTCTAGACTTTATATAAGTCGACTAGACTAATAAGGCCCTAGAGTTATAGAAGGAACCTATAGCGGAATATAAGCGAGATATTAAAGACTTAGTATAAGAGTATAGACGTTCTATTAAAGTACTTAAAGTACTAAGAAACTTACTCTTATAGTAACTACTAGGTTACCTCTTATTAAGAGAGCTTAGATTAATATCTTAATAAAAGAGATAACTAACTTAAAGATTTATCTTAGGGGATTAATAAATTAAAGGAATAATAATAAGTCCTTAGTATAACCTTATCTTATTAACCTAAACCTTAAGAAAGACCTTATAAGAGCTATAACCCTCATAGAACTATTTATACCTTTAATATTAACCTACTTACTAATATCTATAATACTTAATACTAGTATTACTAGGATAAAGCTAAAGTCAATAGTATAAGATATTATACTAACTATTACCTAAATTACTTATAGGACTTCGAAACTAGCGTATATTATCTTAACTATAATAGAAAGCTATATTTAGGACTAAGAAGCCTTAATACTCGGCTTATAAGTCTGAATTATATTCGCCCTTATAGTCTCTAGGTCTAACTTACTACTACTAATACGAACTTTAATATTAATAGACTTAATTACTCCTTAATAAGGCTAGCTCCTTAAATTCTAGCTAGATATAGATTAAACTAACGTTTTCTAAATACTACTTAAGAGACTATCTCTAGTTAAGGAGTAATAATACTTAATCCTATTACTTCCTAGCTAACTATTATCTTACTAGGATAAACTATTAGTGTCTTTAGGACTAGTATAAACCGTAGTCTATTCCCTAAGGGTTTTATTTCTTTAAGTACTTTTAGTATAAATATAGTAATAATTAAGAAGAGAAAGGCTAAGTTAGTTAGTTTTAATAATCTAGTAAGAGTAACTAAGACTCGACTAGATAAAGAGAATTACTATAGTATTACTTACTAAAGTATAAGAGTATCTAGTACTTAAGAATCTAGAACTATAGTTAGCGAAGATAAGGATAATATTATCTTACTTAAAGATAATACTAATATTAAGGAAATTATAGATAAAGAGATAACCGAAGCTCTAACTAATCGAGTACTCCTAAGAAAGAGAAAGTACCCTTAGTATATAAATGAATACGAGACTCTAGAGAAAGCTAAAGTAGCCCTTTAATAACTAATAAATAACTATATTAATATATGCCTTAGAGATCTCTTCTTATTACTAGGTATCTCCCTTACTTAGATTCTTAATTAGAGACGCCCTTTTATACCTTAGAATAAGAGAGATAATTATTAAGTTAGAGATAAGACTACTAAAGTATAAAGACTATAGAATATATAAGATATATAAGAAGTTAATAGCCTTTCTAATACTACTACTATACTCGAGCTCTATATATATATTACCTTAGAATAGAGTTAATAAGTCGAAGTTATATCTCTTTATACTATTACCCTAAATACCTCGAATATTTCTAGTCTAGTTATATATATACCAAAAATAGAGGTTATTATTTATAATAAAATACGTGTCTATATAACGCTTAATAATAGAGCTAAGATTAATATAATATCTAAGAAGCTAGCTAATAAGTATAACCTAGTTATTAAAACTAAAAAGAATCTCGTTTTCTAAGGTATTAGTCCTAGTAAAGTATTCTTTCTTAGTACTTACTAATATATTAAAGTTATTATAAGAGGATTAATTAATTTCGTAGACTTTCTAGTTATTAATAATAGAATAACTAATCTCCTTTTAAGTATACCTTATTTCATCGAAACCAAGTTAATATTCCTTTATAAACTAGAAGGAGTAATTAGGGCTAAACTAAGAAGTAGTAACTATAAATAAATAGTAATAATAATTATTACTAGTGATCTAATTCTAATAAAAGGTAATAAATCAGAAAACTATAGGCTAGTACGAGAACTAGGTAGTATACTAGTAAGAGAAAAAGAAAAAGAAAGAAAAAGAAAGTCCTAAAATCCGGAAACTTATATAATTCTACTATAGAGAGTAGTTCGAGTAGTAATTATAAGCTTAGCTTAAGAAGAAATTCAGAGGATAAGAACCCTGAACTTAATATTAATATTTATATTATTTAAATCCCTTACTCTTTTAAAGAAGATTCTTTTATTTTTCTATTTAATAAAGTTAAGAAGGACTAGAAAGGACCTTTAGCTTTAACTTTCTTTATACTTATACTAAAGAATAATACTCTATAATAACTAATTCAAATTAAAATATTATATAAGAGGAAGGTAAATAAAGTATATCTAGTAAATCTAGGAAAATTAATAAGCGAAGTTCTACTTAATAATAATAATTAGTTTTAGAAAGGATATTTAGAAAAGCTAGCCCCAAATTATATTAGAAAGTATAGAGACCTAAGTAGATTAGTTAAGCGCTTTTCTAATCTCTCTCCTAGCTCTCGTTTAATGAAAGAATAAGTAAAATAATTAATTATTAGGGATAAGTTAATTCTAAAAGAGAGAGAACTTTTAATAGAGGTTCTTATAAACTAAGAAGAGGCTCTTACCTTTAATTAGATATATTATAAAATAATTTAACTAGAAGTTACCTTACCTTAGGAAATTCGTATAGTTAATTACGAAGCTTAGTAAATACCTAATTTCCTAGTCCTTAGAGTATTAATAAGAAAGGTAATAGAAATACTAAAAGACTAAATCAAGTATAGAATAATAGAATACTCTTATAGCCCTTACTATAATCCTTAGTTTCTAGTTACTAAGAAGGAAAAAGGAGAGTATTACCTTATAATTATAGTAATGAAAATAAATAAGGTAATAATTAAGGATAGTAACTTATTATTATAAGTTAATAAGATCTCTAAGGAGTTTACTAGATATATAATAGCTTCGCTAATTAATTTCTTTTTAGGGTATAATTAGGCTCTCTTAGTACTCAAATCTCAGGATATAATAGTATTTATAATACTAATTAGTCTTTTATGAATAATACGATTACCTTAAGGAGTAATAAATTTAGTTAGATAATTTATTTATATTATCTAGATAATATTATATAATATTATTCCCGAAATTACTAAATTATATATTAATAATATAAGAGTGAAAGGTCCTAAGACTTATTACGACTATAAAGAAGTAATTCCTGGAATTCGATATTATATATTAGAATATATATGAAACCTAGATATAACTTTAGAGTAAATAAAATAAGCTAAGGCTATTATTAGACTAAAATCTTAGTTTTATATACCCGGATTAAAGCTTATTAGCTATATGACTAATATAGACGAAAGATATTGTCGGTTCACTAGAAACGCTAAGTACTATCACGTGTAGTCGTGGAATACTCGTTACGTTTATCGTTAGTAAAGTAGTATATTCTATAAGTTAAGGAGTTCAGTTCAAGAGGTTGAGCTACCGAACTGTACTCCTGAACCTCTACTATACCTAATCGGGTCTAGTCTACAGGATGGGCCGTGTACGCAACGCGGCACGTGACAATTTGTAAAAGTATATTCAAATACTAGAAGCTCTCTGAAAACGTCGAAAAACATAGTTTCCTATCGAACATATACTAGTTTCCTAATCAGGCCTAGTCCTACGCTCTCTAACCGTGCTATATATCTACGTGATACCCTTCCGTTAATATCCCCGCTTCTATACGTTACTCTCCTACTAATATGTCCCTCTCCTACTCTCCTTTACTCTATACGTCACCTTATTCATGTTCAACCCACTCCTCCACGTCTAGTTATATAGTATTCGTATTAATTAGGCGCTTAAGGGCGTTCGTGGGCTTTAATTTCGTTATAGAGTCGGCTAGATTCGATTCTCCCTTAATTTACTTAACCTCCGCGATCTCTCGTCGTTTATACGCCTAGCAGAGGCATATTACGTCAATTATAAGTCGCTTTTCCTATATAGTTCCGAGCTTTACGAGGTATTCATATAGGGATTTCGAGTCTATATAGACGACTAGCGGCAGATCGATTTCTAGGGCTCTATCGATTATTGATTTAACTATAGTACCTATATTAAAGCCGTGTGCTATGCCGTATAGCTCAGAGGCTAGTACGCTTCGGGTAACTCTCCTATACTTCGTGGACGACTAGTAGATAATATTCGTGTTCTGAGCGGTATTAGCTAAGGCTAGAACATAGCCTATTTATGAGGATAGATCTCTATTATTTGCAAAGAACGAATTAGTTAATACGATTAAGTAGAGGGTCTCCTTATCTAGCTTTACGAATCGTAGTCCCCTAGTAGCATTCTCAACTTACTACTAGAGGCGCCTATTAAGCGAACTAACGTCGTTTTCTATAGGTTCGATAGCTTGAGCGGCTATTGTGAGGTTATAGGACACTTCAGGTTAATAGACTAATATAATATAGGCTCCCTAGGCTCATTGAGCTATATATTATTCCTCGATTATGAGGTTCATACGTATAGCGCCTCTACTACTCATTATAGTAGAGTTCTTAGTTAATATAGTCTTGAAGTTACTATACTAGTACTCTTATATAAGGGTAATTCCGGTGATCTTGGTTTCTATATTCGTAGTATTTTCGGAGGTTTTAGTAGTTTTGGTATATATAATACCTCTATTAAACTTTAGATTATAGTTAAAGGTAAGCTATTCCCGCTCCTTAGCTAGGAATTAAGCTTCCTTAAGCTTCAATTACTCTATTCCTAGGAAATCGTCGTCACTAATAATCAGAGTATCGTTAGTTTATAAGCCTACTATACCAAATAGTTGCTTACTATATAGGAGGTATAAGTTATAAGTTAACTATTCCATAGTAAGCTCATTAATATAGTAAGAGTAGTAAGTCTTAAACTAGTGGTTTCTGGCTTCCGGTACGCCGTATAGTAGTTTTACGACCTTCAGGACTAAATCGTCGTATAAGTAAAGGTATTCAGTGAGCTCTCGTAGTAGTTTTATATAGAAATCGCGATTTAGGAGAGTCGTCGATTAAATATATACTTGTGAGATATCTCGTAAATAAAGCCCTATGATTTCGGTCGTTATAGCGGCGATACTAAGGATAATTCTCTGGCTAATATATTAAATAGTCGGCGATTAAGTTAATATAGTATACTTCTCTTAATTATTATATACCTGAATAATAAGTCTCGATTTACGAAGCTCTTTATTAGTACCCTCGTTCTTAATCTCGTCGACGAACCTAGAGTTAAAGATATATACTCCCTCTAGTACTTCTAAATATAAGGTGACCTCAAAGATACCCTTTTCTAGGAGTCCTTCGATTTTAGCTTAATAGGAGTCCTTATACTAAACGTTATTCGTTAGGTATATACCTCTTATCCCCTCTACTTCGATTCCGTTATCTTATAGGAATACTATAACTTCAGGTAGTATTTTACGAGGTCATCCTCTCCTGTATTTCGGAGGGATAGCGGGGGGAATCATACTTGCTTCGCCTTAGTTATCGCCGTGGTTATATTCGAGTTTAGGGCTAGAATCGTCGAGATTAAGGCTTTTATCTCTTTATAGGAATAGCTTTACAGAGGTTAAGTAGAAGGAGGTATTACCTCGTAGTAAAGCTAGTACGCACGACTCACCCTCTATAGATACTAGTTTATATGGCCCTTCCCACTACCCTAGTTAACTAGTATTCCCTTTATACTATACTAAGACTTCTGAATTTAATAGAAATTCGTATATATTAGCTATAGAGGGTCTATTATATGTATTTAGGGCTCTTACTACTTCGTAACTAGCTCGTATCCTCTTTATCTCTTCTATTGCTTTTCTTAGGGCGTTTATTCACTATATGACTAAAGGTAATAGAGGGTCGTATTCGCTTATTCGAGGTAAAGCGCTATAAACTAGGAGTATAGGGACGATTCCGTCTAGTCCTATAGTATCGTTAATCGCTTTGAAGGCTATCTATAGTACTACGTCCCTATTAATTCTATTAATTTCGGTAATAATAATCTTATAGGCTCGTCGAACTATATTATAGTACTATTCGACGATTCCGACTAAATAGTAGGCTTCTATAGGGACGATCTTAATCTTAGTCCCCGTCGAATTCGCAAGCTATATAAACTCTTTACTAGTAAACTACTTCCTAGTGTCCATAGTAATCTAATTAGGAGGTCCTAAATAAGTATCAATCTAGTACTATTTTAGGGTATCCTATATATATTAAGTACTAAGGCTCTATAGCTATCGTCCCGCTTAATACCGTATTCCTTCGTCAACGACATATAGTATAGGCTTCCCGAATATATAGAAAATATCGACGATAATTGAGAAATTAAAGCTAACGTCATCCCTTAAATTAAACTTGAATTAGCCGGGTAATTTCCTATTTAATTAGTATTACTCGTAGTATCTTATAAGGTATTCGAGGGCTTATTTATCGACTTCATAGCCTACTTATTCTAGGACATTTCGTAGTTTCTCGATTAATAGATAGCCGAATCGACGGTATAATCGTCGTAATTCAGGTTCTATAAAGAAATAAGGGTTAGAGGTAAAGGATTCTAATATAAAGGTCTTAAGTAAGGTATCCTATAGGAGGAAAGAATAACCGAAGTATTATATTACTAGTATCCGCTTCCCGGTAGACGTAATTAGTTAATTCCAGAGGTTATTAAAATAGACCTTTAGTTCGTCTATATCCACTAAGCTAAGTAAAAATAGAGTCTTCGAGGGTATAATATAGAATTATATAAGCCCGATTAGTATATCTATAATCATAGATCCTAAGGAAGACGACGTATTAATCCCGAACTTAACTTTAATGCTCCCTTTGGTAGATCTATTAAGCTCGATACTATTATCTATCTATTATAAAGCTTGGAATTAATCGAGTCTAGCAGTTGAGTATTTAGTAGCTCTAGTGTCTATTACAATTCCGTAAAAGCGGTTAGTACTATACCTAGATATACCTCCTACTATAAAGGTTCAGGTGTCCTCTATAGGTGGTTTATCGGATTCCGTGGTATTATTCTCTCTTATTAATAAGTGAGTATAGGAGCGGTTTATGAGGTTATTTATAAGGTCACTAGCCGTATTTAATAGCTCAGGGGGTTATAAATCGGGTATAGTAAAGAGGGTTTTAACTAAGGTAAAATATGAATCCTATTCCTTAGGGTCCTCTATATCTACTAGTAGAGCGTCAAAAGTACTACTTAATTCGTCCTCTCCGCTCTTATCGCCTCGTTCGTCTCCCCTTTCCCCTTTAATTAAAGTTACGTGGTATAAATATACCCTTATAAACTTCCTCTTAAAGTCTAGGGAGTCTATAGCTCTAAACCTATAGAGGTTTCTAGCTCTAAATCGAGTCTTCTCGTCCCGTTACTCCCTATCCGTATATTTCTAGGATTAATAGTCTAGTTTCCCGCATATAAAGCACGACTTTAAGGGGTCTATATCTTAATCACGGGGTTTATAGGGGTTCGTATAGTCGGTGTAGTATCGACGATTTCCGAACTAGTAGCTATCTAAGTAGTTATTTAAGCGATATCGTCGATTAGTAAAGAAGGTATCCGTATTATTCGGATTAAGTTTCTCAAAGGCTATAATTAAGGACTATAGCTTATAGAGAAGCTCACTAAGGGCTACTAGAGGGTCTGAGATAGCGTATTTATATACTTCGGAATCTTGGCAGGTAGTAATAATTTTATTATAGAGAAACTCTATTATTCGTAGGGTAAGCATAAGGCTATATTATAGTTCACGTAATTCGTTAATTATTAACTAAATGATCTCAAAAGTCGATTTTCCCGTGTATTTCTCTAATATTAAGGACTATGTAATCACGTTCTATTAATCTAGATTTCGTCGTTAATATCTAGGGCCTTTAAAGAAGCTATAGAGGTATATAGAGACATAATCGAACGAGTCCTTAGATATATAGTTGTTATAGAAGTAGTCTAGTACTAGTCCCTTGAGTATAGTAGGGAAGGCCTTTATAATAGCCTCTTTCGGAAGCTCTATACGTTCGTAGATATCGTAGAAAATAGTGAGTTTCTGATCGAAGCTACCGTTCCTACTATCCTACTTAAGTTCATCTATATAGATTCTAGTAATCTCCCCGATTAGCTTTACTCTATTAGTTAGTAGAGGGGCATTTTGGTGTAGTTCTAGTACTAATATGAATAGTTCTAGTAGTAATTTAGGTAATTAAGGTAGTAGAGGTAGTACGGGAGTCCCTAAGGGGGAAGGTATTAAGAGAGGTATATACTAGTTCGACTAGCTCGATAATAGAGTATTTTTAACGCCTCTAAGCGTAATATAGGCCAAAGTAATAGGTCCTTATACGAGATCTATTTGAATTCCGCCTTTTTTAGTAATATCCACGATCTCCTATTCGCTTTATATATCCTCTCGTATAACATTGACTAAGGACTATGTGATTATAAGTTATTTATTATTTTATTTAATATAAACGCCCCTGTATTATAAGAAAGCTCATAGGGTATAAATAATAGTTTAGTCGACTTTGTTCTAGGTCACAGTATTAAAGGTTATAAAGTCCTCCCGGAATAGCTCCTATAGATTTCTATTAGACTATTTATATAGGGCATACTACTATATCTTAGTATTAACGTAGTCGTTAAGGTCCTCCTTTAGTACTATAAGTATATTAATTCCGTCTTACTACCTTTTAATTCTCGTCTTCTATTCCTCCGTTTCTATTTTCTTAGTATATATATGTGTTTGGTTCGAAGTAGGAAAAGAGCTAAAGAGCTAGAAGTAACTATAAAAGAGGTAGTTCGGTTCGAAGGTTCAGTATTAAAAGTATCGCTTCGTAGTAAGTATATATCTATAGTAGAGAAGTATATATATAGGGAATCGAAGTAATTCGGTATAAAAATCAAAGGAAAATCGTAGGAAAAACGTAGGAAAATCGAGGTTTCGGGAGGTTTGAGGTCAGAATTAAGGTGTTTCTCGGGCATGTATATACGTACGGTGTATATATATAGTCTAGAGGTTCTCCTAGTATTATAGTAATATACAAGTGAAATAGATAGTTTCTAAGTTCGTGGTCTTAGTACTATAGAAGTGGTTTTATAGGAGGTTCTGAGGTTCGAAGGTTCGAAGGAGGGGTATTAGAGGTTCATAGGTTCGTAATTAAGGTATTCTCGACCGGTTCCCGGTATAGGGGATTATCGCAGGTAGATAGGTTATTATTCTAGTAGGTTATAAAGGGTATTCGGCCTTACAAAGGAACGATTAAATAGAGGTTACTCTAGTGGTTTACGAGGAGGTTCGGCCTTATAAAAGAGCTATCTTGAGGGTATTACTTTAGGTATCGAAAAGTGATTAAAGTTAAGGTAAAAGAGGTAAAAGTATAGTCTCCGCTAACTAAGAATAGCTAAGTAAATAGCTATTTCCTGTGGCAAAAATCAATTATCGTCTCCCTAGGCTACCGAATACTTTCGTAGGAGTCGATAAGAGGTTTCCCCTAGTAAAAATCAATTATCTACTCCCTAGGCTACCGAATACTTTCATAGGAGTTAATAAGTAGTTTTCCCCTTCGACGTAAGTAGACTAGATTTGCTTTAGGCCACCGAATACTTTCAGGGCAAATCTGAATACCTCTGATCTATAAGTACTAACTAATTAGTGTCGGTTCACTAGAAACGCTAAGTACTATCACGTGTAGTCGTGGAATACTCATTATGTTTATCATTAGTGAAGTAGTATATTCTATAAGTTAGGGAGTTCAGTTTAGGAGGTTGAGCTACCGAACTATACTCCCGAACCTCTGCTATGCCTAATCGGGTCTAGTCTACGGGATGGGCCGCGCACGCAACGCGGCACGTGACAATCTGTAAAAGTGCGTTCAAATAGATACTTACTAATAGCTAGAGTTATTAAGATACTAGAATAGGAACCCTTAGATAATATAAAGGAAATAAGGGAATTTCTTAGAGTTTATATTTTTTATTATATTTAGATTAAATATTATAGTTTACTCACGGAACTTCTTTATTAATTATTAAAGAAAGATATTCCTTTTAAATTCGGTCTAGAATAAGAAGCTTTAATAATAGTATTATAGAAAGCACTAATAAAAGTACTTAGTCTTATCTTAATAAACTATTCAAAAGACAGCGAAAAGATTATTTTAATAATAGACGCTAGTCTAATAAGATAAGGTATAGTACTATAATAGTTAAATACTATAAAAAGAAGATACCTTACTTAATTCGAAAGTAACCTCTAGAATATAACTAAAAGAAACTATAATACTACTAAGCGAGAATATTAAGGAGCCTTAAAGGCCTTTAAGAAGATATAATTATACTTAATTAGTATTTATTTTATTCTCGAGATAAATATAGTAGTACTTATAGTTTAGTTAAATAAAGTAGTAATAGATTTACTAAGATTACTCCTAATATAGTGAATTATATAGATATGACTATTCGACTTCGAAGTTAAGTTTATTCCTAGAAAAAAAATATAGTAACTAATAACTTATTACGAAGAAGACGAACTTTATCTAATAATATAAATAAAGCTTATAAGGTTAATATTAATAACTAGATTATTACTAAACTAAATATAGTATTAGTTATACTAGTAAAGAAATATTTAAAAGTAATAAAGCTCTTTATGAGCTTAACTTAAGAAGATATACCTCTAGAAAAAAGGTATTCGCTAGCCTCTTAATATATAGTACGCTTTCTTTAAAGCTTTAAAAGACTTATTAATATAGAATAGAAGGAATTCTTTAACTTTAAAGGTAAGGCCTTATTATACTTAGTAATTAATAAGGAGTTATATTAGTAAAGAGAGAGAGGTATACTAATATACCTTATTATTAATAATCTTATAAAAAGGAGAGAAGTTATCTACTAATATTATAAAGAACTTAGGTATAAAGGACATAAAGGTACTTATAGATAAGTAGTAAATACTTTCTTCTAGGAAAGGTATTATACTAATTATTAAAGCTATATACTTAGCTATATCTCGTACTAAAAACGAGAGGCTAATTAAATAGAGGAACTAATATACTTAACTTATATAACAACTTTATAAGAAAAAGTAATACTTAATATAACTTACCTTTTAATTAATAAAGGAAAGAAGTACCTTATAAATATAAGAGAAGACTTATTAGGATAGCCTAAAGTAAGGGTATTATCTAAGGTTACCTCGGAGGTAGTAGCTAACTTCCTTTAAGAGGAAATCGTATATTAGTATAGAGTATTCAGATAACTAGTTATAGATAAGGGACTTGAGAATATAAGTATAGCTAAAGTATTTATAGCTAAGTATAGTATTAAATGAGTCTAAATCTTAGTATATAACTTAAAGGCTAATAGAGGTATTAAATATAGTTATTACTTAATTAGAGAAGTACTTACTTAAATAAGTAAAGGAGGTAAATACTAGAGAAGATACCTTCTTATAGTCCTTCTAGTAAAAAGAATATTAATCTATAGACTAATAAGAGTAATACCTTTCTTATTAATTTATAAATACGAAGTAATTCTACCTAATAAAACAAGATTCCTAGTTTAGTGATTATTAGACTAGACGAAAATTAAGACGAGAGAAGAGCTCCTAGAGGTTTAAGCTTAATAACTCTAGTTACGAGACGAGGATATAGAAGAAATAGTACTCTATAAATAACGATTCCGGGAATAAGGAAAAGTAGCTTTTAATACTAAATATCGACTTCGCTTATAAGAAATTAAAGTAAAGGATATTATACTTATATATTATTCCTAATATACTATAAATATAACTTCGAATATTAAGCTTAGCTTTAGATAAATAAGTCTATACTAAGTAAAGATAATCTTTCTAAAAGGGTTTTATAAGCTAGAGGAAATAGATAAGATAAAACTAAAAGGAACTTATATTAGGAATTATCTTAAGAAATTCATATATAAGAAAGATATCTTTATTCTAATTAATTATAAATTAGAAAGCGATTTAGATAAAATGAACTCTTTAAATAAAAGCGAATCTTAGGAAGAAGTACTAATTAATAAAAAGACTAAAAGGACTATAACTATACCTCGAAAACTAATAAATAAAGTATTATAATCTTAATTATTAATAATTCCACTTACTCTAATAATCTTAAAAGATTTAATACTTATTACTTAATAAATAATACGAATATCTAGGAATTAATTTATATTCCTTATAATAAACTAACTTTCCTTTTATAATTTATAGTTTATTTATTTATTTTACTTTTAAGTTATTTTTATTTATCTTTTAATTTACCTTAATTCCTTAATTCTTATATACTAGGGTAATATATAATAGAGAGGAAAAGTATAATATAGAGGGAAGTAAAGTTAAAACTATAATTTTTCGAAAATTCGGAACAGATTTTAATTTCGCTAATAAATCCCCTTATTCGCTTATAAGAGAGCTTTAAGCTCTTATACTTTACCTTTATTCCTTAAATTCACTCTTTAAAGGAATCTAATTCCTTTTATTATATATTATACTTCTAGAACTAGGATATACTTATAAGAATACTCCTCTAAAGCTCTTTCTAGCTAATTTAATTATCCTTCTTATATACTTTTTCAGAAAATTCGAAAAATACTATATATATAATTTTTAGGTTTTTTATAATAAAATCGACTTTTTAGGAAATTAATAAGTAAAAAGACTAAAAAGTTTCAAATTCGGGGAATTTCTTCTTAAGCCTAGCTTAGGAAGAAATTCTACTAGAAGAAAACCTATAATAGATTCCTTAATACCTCTAAGTAATTATAACTAATAATTATACTTACTAAATATACTAAATATTCTTAAGCCTAGCTTAAGAAGACTAGATAAAAAGAGTAGAGTACAAATCTAAAATAGACTTAATAATAATAGCTTATCTTAGGATAACTATCTAATACCTTCTATAGTATTATATACTAAATCTCGAAAATTAATAACCTTAAGTAAGGGATCTTAAGTAATTATAAAGAGACCTATTAATAAGAAACTTAAGATATTAACCCCCTTACAGCTTCCTAAGCCTAGCTTATAAATAGAAATCTCGATACTTTATAATAGTAGAGTAATTAAAGGCTTATAAGAAGTAAAAGACGCTATTAAAGTAGCTCTACTAAAGGAATAATTAAGTCTAATTAGATTAGCTAATAGTAAGGCTAATAGAATAATATCTAAAGTAGGAAATAAGCTAGCTAAGTAGTATAAGTAGTAGAAAGGAAAATAGGAAGAAACTAGTTAATAGAACCTAGATATATTTAATATAGAATTTGGCACTCTCTTAGTTATAACTAAAGTAATTATTACGGACCGTAATAAGTATTCTTAAGGACTAAATCATATTAAGAAAGTCTAGGGAAAAGATCCTTATAGTTATATAATTTTAGAGAATTACTTAAGTCCTAAGAATCCCTATTATATACTTTAGGGTAAGAGTTATCTAATATAGTTTAATATAATCGCCGAAAAACTTACTCTAAAATAAGTAGTCTAACTTATTAATAAATAGATCCTTAAATACTATTTCTACTACTATAATCCAAAGACTAAAAACTTAAGAAAACCTAATTTTAATACTAGAATAAGTGAATCCTATATAGTATCTACTAATATTAAATTAGCCTATATAGAAATAATAAATAAAGATAAGTTAAAGAACTAGCCTAACTTTAATAAGGAAAATATTAAGCTCCCTCTTAAGTTAGATATAGAAGAATTCGGTTTAATTCTAGATAATATTAGATTCCTTAAATTACTAGTAATTTCGGAAGCTAAACCCTCTCTCCTAGAATATTAAGCTATACTTAAGGCCTTATTTATAGAGGATAATATTATACTAAAACCAAAGAAGAAAGTCTCCCTAGGCCTAACTTAAGAAGAAAATAGTACCGCTAGGATTAAAACTTAAAATAATACTAAAAAGAAGAATTCTAAGAATATTATTAATCCTTAGGAAACTCCTACTATTAAAGAGAATATTATTAATCCCTAGGAAACTCCTATTATTAAAACTTAGGAGATAATAGAGATAAATATTATAGAAATTATTACTAATACTCTTTAAGGTAATACTAGTAATATATCTTAGAATAATAAAGGAGATAAGCTAGAACCTCCTAGAATTAATAAACCTTAAGGAGTCCCTGAAAATGAAAATAGAAATTAAGATAATACTAGTAATAAAAGTCAAGAAAATTCACGTGCTAAGGAACTTATAAAGGCTAAGGCTAGTAAGAGAGTTAATTATATTATTTACCCCTTACCTAATAATAATACTCTACCGCTTCTACTAAGAGCCTTAACTTTTAACCCTAAATAAATTCTAAATAAAGGGAATAACTTGGGCTAGGTAGTTAAAGATTTCATTGAGGCTTTTAAAAAGGTAGTCCTATAGGATTATAATAAGAAGACTAAGAAGCTTAATATTAATCTCTCTATTAATTAACTAGACTTATAGTAGTCTAGTTAAGCTTATAAACTTCTAGAGGCAGAATTTTATAACTTAAGAGTAAATAGACTTAATATTAAAAAGATTATAAGATTAAGCTACTATTATCTTCTTAAGTCTAGCTTAGGAATAAATTTCACTTAACCTAAACCTTAAAAGCTTAATACTAGAAGCTATAAGTATATCCTCTCTAAACCTTAGAAGAGATACCTTAAGTATAGATACCTTCCTTAGATCCTTATTCTTTTAGAGGAGTAACTTAAGCTCTACTAAATCTTTATTAAACTAATTAAACTAGCTTATTTATTCTATATTCGAAAATATTCGGAATACCTAGAATTAAAGATACTACCTAAAATAATAGGAAAGAAAATCTTAGTAAATCTTAAGGAGGTTTATAAGCGCTATAAAGATATCTTAGCTTATTATATTAGGAGTAGATTTAAACTTTTTAAAAGAACCCCTTAAAGTATCTTTATTTAGAAGTAAATTAGTCTTAGAGCCCAAAGATATTACCCTAAGCTTATTATAGACTATATAGTAAACTATACTATTAGTAATATTTACGGAGCTATATTTTAGCTAAATACCCTTAACCTAGCTAGAGTAGGAGTTTTCGCTATTAGCTCTTTTAATATAAGTTAGTTATTAGATAATAATATTAGGGAAGAAGAATACTAATTACTCTATTACTATATTAATAGAGAATTCCGTATATATACTTACTACTTAAGAGAGAAGAGTATATTAATAAATAGCTTCTAAATTCCAGATATAATCTATATAATTACTTAGTAATTAGTTAGAGTAGATCTAAGTCTCTACTTATTTATTTATTTAGCTTAAGATAATAATTAGACTTATTTAGTAATATATCTATACTATACTTACTAAGTTACCTATTGTGAGGTGGTTATTAGTAGGTAATAAGGCAATGGGTAGAATTAGAGTTGTAGTATTAAAAATCACTAGTATCAAATTCAGTATAGAACTAATCTCTGTCTCTCCTTAGAGGTCTAGGGCAAGCTCCTATAAATAGGAGCCTAGAATAACGTACGTATAATCTAGTAATTAATAAGCACTAACTAGCCTACTAATTAGTAGTATTCCTGTGATATAATAGGATCGTTAATCCTCCTAATCGCCGACCCTACTACCCAAGAGCCGAGGTATATCACATGAGCTAATATCACGTGCAACCCGCTATATATTATAGTATACCCCCCTCTAAGGATCTTAGACCCTAAGATCTATTAATATATCCTAGTAAAAAACGCGTTCGACTCCGTTAAAGCAAACTTCTAGTGTCTTAGGAGGTGGTTTTATTATATAGGCCTAATTCGGAAGGCGTCTAATTAGGTAAGAGTTATAACCATAATTATAGCTCAGAGGTAGGGGCTAGGTAATAATCGCGATTTCGTTTATAGGGATATGTGCTCTAATTAGCCTATTTAGAATACTAAGGTACTACCCTATAAGATTAATGCTACCTATTAGATATAGGTTTA
>JAJTUS010000177.1:0-108146 GCA_021399465.1 Hyaloscypha sp. PMI_1271 | reverse complement strand
TATTCGTCACCTATATTAACTAAAAGCTTCGCCTATACCTAAGCTAGCTATAGTTTGAATTCCGACCGCTTACCTTCGTATACTAGAGGGTTAGGTAATCGCTTACGTTACTAGTTCATTTATAGTATACTAAGTAAGTTATTAGCGGTAAACTAGGCTCTACCTCTATGGTTCTAGTTCTTTAACTACTAACCGTCTAGGCTCTATACTAGCTCTCTCTAGTCGTCGTCTATTCGCTAGTCCACCGGATTCTATACTAGTAAGGATAAGGCTATCTATTAAGCTATACCACGCGTAAGCTCTCTCGTACGAAGCTTAATAGCTTCGAGTCGGTTCACGAGATACTTAGCCTATACTAGTATCTCTATTACTAGGGTCATTGATCCTAGGCTCGCGGGGGAGCTTATTATATACGGACAGGAGTCGTATAGTAAGGCTAAGTCAATAGCTCGTCTCAATGAGTAATAGGGAGAGATTATTCTAATATCACGGGTCGGTAGTAATATACTTAATCAAATAGTTTCCCTAAATATAAGAAGAATAATCTAAGGAGAGAAACTGAGTCTAGGCTCTATGCGATAATTTGTGTTCCGTATAGAGCCGTTAGCAGGACAATATAGGTGCCTAGGGCTCTCAGGCACCTAGTCTCTCTATAGGTCTCAACCCGTCACAATTACTTATTATTAATTACCTTATAAGTATATTAGCTATATATAAATATAAGATTATCTCTATATATACGAATCTCCGGCCAGATAATATTATAATAAAGAATGGCCACGTGACGGGGATTATTAATTAGGAAATAGTAGGATAGTATCTAGAGTATAAGGAATTTGTAAAGGTATTCTATATTTGTAACTAGTAGAATAATTAAGGGACGCGGTTACTTAGAGTAATAAAGCCTTATTATTACGAGTAACTTACTTATATACGATTAACTCAAATCTTATTTTAGTTGAACTTGGAAAAAATATTAGTATTAGGTAGAGCATTCTTAGGGGTTTAATTTTGCTGCTTTAGAAGTTATGAAATAAGATCATATACTAAATACCTTGTTTTGAATAATAGAAAATGAATGAATCTGAATCTCTCGGCTAATTGCTGCTCCTAAACACTATACTCCCAAGTACGCTGCTCCCTAGAAGGAAGACTCACTCAAGAACTCCCGGGATCCGCAGCATAGTTGGTTTCTCTCCAAGATGAAAGTCTGCTGCACTAATTACAAGTTACTCAAATTAGTCCCGATTCCTGTGCAGTCACTCAAAATCGACTATCTTTTTGTCTAACATGAAACTCTCATATTGTTAAAAAGAATATGCCGCTATGGTCTGCCGGCAACTTTGTGATTCTGCCAAGAATATCTAGCTGCTCTCAAGGACCTCAATACTGTCGAAGAATGCTTTATTTCCCTCGCTCATGGGATTGATGCCTTCTTGAAACTTACCTCTAGTGCTCAGAAGGGTATGAGCTACCGGGGAGCGAGAGGTTATTACGTTGCTTTAAAGTAAGACCCGAGCAATATACTTTCAATTCTGCCCACGAAGAGACTACATGATTAAACTACTATTACTGTAAGCTGGGAGAAGGAGACTCCGCTATGAAAGGATAACCTGGCTCGCTTCTGCTCCCTTAATAAGAACAAGGCTTTAGAGGGCTAGTTGTGGTTCTGTACTCATAATCCTACGTAAGATACAAGTCGGTCCTCGTGGAATACGCACCTGGTAGCTTGCTGGACGCAAAGCGAAGATTGCTAGGACAGAGTCGTATGGGGAAAATACCCCAACAAGTACCATGCTTGGGTTAATGAAGATAACATGAGGATATCAATGCAAGGGCTTCACATAAAATTTGGTCAAGACTTAGTTCCACAAGTGGAAAGGGCCGTTATCGCCTCCACCGTAAATCTGCAGGTTTCGCTTACGAGTAAATTACGAATCGTATTACAAACACCTCTAAAAATTGAATGTATTAAGATATAAATAGCAGGAAGCTAATAAGCTATCCTGATCTAAGGCTATTTAAGAAAAAATTCTCCTAATTAGATGAATATTATATTAAAGGAAAGGCCAAATTCTTTGAAGTGTTCCTAGTACGATTTGCGATAACCCAAAACCTGCAGATTTACGGTGGAGGGGATACAAGTTTTCATGTTTTCATGAACTTGCCTACCACATCCTCTAGTTTCCTAAGCCCCGTGTCTAGCAATACCAACAACACTAACCTTTGCTCCACAATTACGAGTCGGCGTGCAACATCAAATCCTGGAGCTACAACCTACCGAGATCTCCTGAGCTCTGATAGGTTCTCTTCACGCAGAAATGCGTTTTGGAATCCTATGGCTCCGAAACTTGGGACCTGTAATCAGCCTTATTCTTGATCGACCGACACCATCACCACCGCACTGTCACGCTCTTCACAAGATATTGAGACTCCATATGAAGCCTTGTTGCCAGTCCAGACGGAAGATGACGATACCTTGCTCTCAGCTGTGGTTGTCTGACTCAAACTCCACTCCGGCGGCTCGGTGAACACTACGGGCAACTCTGGTCGTGGCCCACTGTTGACCAAAGGTGTTTTGCTGCTCTTGCATTCATCGAGTATTTCGCGAATCCCGAGGTGGAGGAGTCCTCCATAAAACCGTGCTTCCGGGTTAACTTGGAGCAATTTCTCATCAACAAGATCGACGAGCTTTCCCATGGCCGAACCTTTGCACCGCCCATCGTCCCTTAAACACTTGATGGCCTCGTCGACATTGTCATGCCGTTTGGTCATTTGCCAGCATTCCGTCACCTCTTCTTCGGAACAACTCGGCTTTCGAGAGTAATAGCAATGGGAACCCCGTGGGCCATCGCGACGCTTCTCGAAGTTCTCGAGAGCGGCAAAGTCGTACAGTAGCCAAATGACGAACTCGAGGATGATGCAGCCCATCGACCAGCAGTCGTAGGTACGAGACCTGGGCTTCAAAGACTTCTCTAGTATGTACGCCTCCGGACCCTTGTACACTTCGGTGGATGCCGTGGTCGTGGTCGCGACGATCCGCAAGACTGTCGGGTCATCGTGGATCTGGGAGACGCCGAGATCCGCGATCTTTAGGAGACCTCTGGGTGAGCCCCCTTCGGTGAAGTGGAGGATGTTGCTGGGTTTCAGATCTCCATGGCGACAATTCATGCTCTTCCCGTGGAGTGCACTGAGACCATCTGCCAGCCCGCAAAGCTGTTCCATGGCCCACAGGAAGAGTTCTGATGTTCGCTCGTTCGTAGAGTTGCTCTGCCAGAAAACCTTTAATTCGTTCCCATTCGCCCAGGGGAAGATGATAAAGGGAATTTCGTTACAGATGGCTACATGTTTGATGAGGTGCTGGTTATTGAGCTCTTGGATGCGGTTGAGGTTTTTCAATTCTTTTCGATAATTTGCCCTCGCTGTATCCCTGTTTCCGAGGAATTTCTTGACAGCCACGACTGTCGGAGTTGCTGCAACATCCGTGGCTCTAACATTGGGCTTAGGCCGTCTATTAGCCTCGCATTACCGCTGTGAGCTACGGCGTCGCCGTATTGTTCCCACTGGATGGGTTATATACTTGCCTCGGGCCTGAGCTCAGCCTTGAATATCTGGCTGAACAAGGTGGACTCGCCATATGGTTCGCACG
This sequence comes from Hyaloscypha sp. PMI_1271, assembly GCA_021399465.1. NCBI lineage: Eukaryota > Fungi > Ascomycota > Leotiomycetes > Helotiales > Hyaloscyphaceae > Hyaloscypha > Hyaloscypha sp. PMI_1271. The sequence goes on along the minus strand of JAJTUS010000177.1, from coordinate 104,497 downwards.
TTGCAAAGTCCAATCCACAACCTTCATTGACCGTGATGTCTACAACATTGACGCCGTCCAGCTTCACCACGGGCGCCATGACAAGATATTGGTCCCGCTCAAAGTTATCGAGCGACACCTCTGTCCAACCCTCAAATTGAAAAGTTTGGTCCGAGTCGCGGCACTTAAGCAAGTTGCCTACCCTTTCTAGAGGCAGATGCCTGTCTTCCAGCCCAATCGCCATAGCTTGTTTAATCGAGTCTCGGTTATCCTTTTCAATTCGTACCAGGATTGCAATAATCTTTTTGGCGGAGGCAACATACTCGTCAAGCTTTCGGTCACGACAGGATTTCCAAGACCAATGTGCCTTGATTTTTGCCTCGACACGTTGAACTGTGATCTTGTCCTGGATTCTTTGGGATGGAATGTATTCCTTCTCAGTAATAACACACGTTATCTTCTTTCCCAGTTCCGAATACAAAGTCATTTCCTTGTTAGACTTGTGTGTTGCCATGCTGAATAATATAGGAGTCGCGTTATGCTGAATGGGAATAGTTGTGTAACGAGGCCTTGTGCCAACTTGGCTATCGAACCTCGCTGGTTGCGCTGCATCTTTATCGACGACCTGCAGACCGAGTAGACCTAGGCTTTGGGATGCCGGACTGATCCGACGAAAAGAACGCAGACCTGGCATATGGCGCCTCGCTTCCTCGTTCGTAGGCATCAATGCTGTGGCGTCAGGCAGCTAAATCGAGGATGGGTTGGAATTCATTGTGGTTGGCTGTTTTGAAGCTGGGGGCCAAGCCACTGAAAGTGAGCTGTCATCTGATGCCGACATCGAATGGTATGGTTACTGATGAGGGGTACAACCTGCACGCAGACTTGGTCCAATTACTCGTAGATGGCACACCAACTTCGCTTGGTCAGCCGTGAGTAGCGATGGCCGAGCCGATTCCTCGGAGCACTGTTGCGAGCGGTGCCCACCTATGGAGTGGAAAGTCGACAGTCGTCATCTCTGATCAGTCGTATGAACGGGATCAGGCGTCGCGTTTGCAATTTGTAATCAAATTCGCTCATGCAACAGATGGAAACGGCCGCTTTTTGATACGTACGACTGAGATTAAAGCAAGGCAGATGTGGAAGCTAAGGGCAACAGTGTACCTACTCATTGCTTCCTGTCCCGCCCTTCCTCTTCCTCCTACGTCCTGGGGTACATGAGTGTGGGAGCCAGTCTCCATTTGCCACCCTCTTGTTCGAACTTCATCACTCTTTTGAGAAAGTCAGCGTAGCCCTGGAGTCCCTCTTCCGTGTTAGGCGCTTCGACTTTTGCAAACTTGGCTCGATCCGTTATTACATTCCTATCTGGAGAGCTCCATTGGTAAAGCAGGGCGTACTCCTTGCTCTGAAGGTGGTCCAATGGGTGCTCATCTAGAAGGCGCGAGGCATCTCGAGAGTGCCATTGAACCACGTTAGTTCTGTCTGATTCTTCGAGCCAAGACGTCTCCCAGTTCTCCAGCGGGTCACATGCGTTGTCGTTTGCTGCCATGCCGAGGCGTACTGTAAAGTGAACTTCGATTGGAACCGTGGTAGACATTCCGAGATAGGAGCTTCGTGATTTCCAACCTAGGAAGAGCCAGTACCAAGCTTGCCTTTTTGCATGACCTGATTTATTTCAGAATGTTAGTACTGCATGTAAATCAATTAAGTCGAGATAATGGTGTCGCTTGCGCATGCACAGCCATGGGGGGTGCTCACCTGAGTGTTGCATCGTGGACAAGTTTCTGGCATCGTGAAAGGATCGAAAAAGTCGATTGACGGAGACTCTCCAATCCAGGAATCTGTGCTTCAAATGCTTTTCGATTTCAGATTTGATGAAAGAAACGCCAACCTTGTCGTGTAGCTTCCCAACCATCCACAAAAGGGACACCGCTCCAAGCGCGGCATCGCCATTGCCACCCACATCCCCATGAGATCCGAGGAACCAGCACTGGCTGATTTCGCTGCTCTCTTGATTGGGGTTAGTATTCCTGTCCGCGCTTTTGGCATTATTTTCCTCCTGGACTGCTGAATCTTGCTTCCGCGCTGTCCATACTCGTGGTTTGAACTTGCGTCTCGTCTCGTCCAAAGCAAGCGCTTGGAAGGCGTGCTGGACACGATTCGGGATCTCATGGCCAACGAATTCCAACGGTCGTGGGCGTGGCTGTAAGAAGGTTCCCAGAGCGCAGACCGTGTCATACACAGCACATGCCGTGATGCGTACCTCCTTCAGCACACCCTTCATTTCTTTCATTGTTTCGTCCAACACATCAACGCCGCCCTTGACTTTCTGGTTCGCCCATGTTGTGAATAAGCCTCGAAGATAGTATAGATGCTGCTTCTCGAGGAGCCCGGTCTGGCTAATGAAGGACGCTAGGCACTGAACCGCAAAGGCTCCGCGCGAAAAGCCCACGAAAACTATCTCGTCACTAAATGTCCTGAAGTTGTAATTGTGTGAGAGGAAGCTGTATGCGTTGCGAATCTTTGCTGATATACCTATCGACGTCCGAATGGCCAATTTGTCAGTGGATTCATGGCCGTGTAGACAGAAGGCGTATCGCCCTCACCTCGACCCGTTGCAGCGTCGATGAGCTGGGCAGGTAAACTGGTCGCATTCCCAACTCCACTATCGTAGTAGGCTATTTGCAGATAGCCATCCTCGTCGTAGGGCGCGAGACAACGAGCCAGAGTAGCCACGTTGGTGAGTGGCGTGCTGTTGTTGACACCATCTTGCCATGTGCCATCGCAAAAAACGAAAAGCCGCTTCTTCTTCGCGTTCATGACGCAGGGATAAGTCGTGATCCTGGCAGTAGAAGGCAGTCTACAGTTATAGTAGCATGAAAACTGCTGGAGCAAAATTAAAGCCCATGCAAACCATATGTCAAAAGAGCTGAACCGCCTCATTACACCACTACAAACTACATTCTCCAAGAGCCCAGCCAGCCTGCTTCCCATTAGGTAAGAGCTCAAGTGGTATTGACCTCGCCGTGGTGTCAAAAGACGCAATCGTACTACTTGGGGGCAACTGTCGAAAGCCGAGCATTCGGGGGCTGACGTGCATCTGTCACATTCTTGGTGCAGCTTCTACTCCAATCACCTGTCTAAGGCGATGGAAGCCGTCAAAGAGGAGAAAAATCCCGCCCTCCTACATCGAAAAGTGCGTTTGGCAGGATCATTAATTGATTGGAGGAATGAGTGCAGCGCCGAGGAGAACCCATCGCATCACATCTGGGTCTACTTTGATGCCAAGATTTTCCAGGAATGCAAGCAGCTGAAGTGCCTTGTTGCATGACGGCCGCTGATTGCGACCGGTCCGTACCTTCCGGGTGGTTGGGTACTTGGTTCTGCAAATCAACGATCAATTCAACCCTCCTTCCTAGTGAGCACGGTTACACGATCAATATATGAGGCACACCCATCCCGACGTCGATTCCACCGCCTCTTAAGCCAATCCTACCGAGTTTACATTGATGCTTGTCTTCCGAGGTCGCGTCGCCGATTGACCGCTCAATCCTCATGATCCGCATATTCCCTTCATACTGGTACCGTATACCATTCATATTGTCGACTATTTTTAGTCGAGGGTTGGAATTCCTCTACCGCGCAGTTGGCCGGCATGCAAATAAGCCGCGGAGGCTAGAATATAATTGTACCTGTACCACGCCAACACTCTTCCCATCACCCGCTTGAACAACCTTCATGAGCTGACTGATACTGACTGCATGTGGCTTGCCTAAGCGGAACAAGATTGATATCGGCAAGTGATTTTCGAGCCTCATTCGCCCGCGACCTATTTGACCGAAAAAGATGGCTGCCAATCGATTGTACATTTCCATCAGGCATCAGTGACGAATTTTCTATGGTGCATTTGCATGATGCACCATCGTGCAGGCGGTCATTCATAGCCCGCTCGGCCATGGACGTTGATGAATGGGGGGTGTGGCAAGGCGATATGCATCATGATCGGCGATGGCCTAATGCTGCTCAATGGTCCAAATATCGGGAGGCATGCCTGGCATGAGCCGCATGACCTGCCAGCGTTGATAAGACCACGCACATGCTGCTAGTACTGACCTACACCATCAATTGGTCTCCTCGGACGCTTCATATCATCTTCCTCCTTTGACGATGAATTGCGTATTGGGCCTATTATCTTGTTGTTGCTTTTTGCCCAAGAAGCATAATTCAAGCCAGTATTCCAGCCATTTACAGCCTCAGGACCAGCGAACAGGGAACCCCCTGCCTAGTAGGCCATCAGGAGATTATCCTGCGCCAGAAAATTGCCGGCTTCGCTCTCAAAGAACCTGGCCAGAATCAATCGTACGGCAATTGAGCGAACTATCACATAAAGGCTCACATAAACCAACCGAGAACTCTCCAGACATGGCTACGCATCTCAGAGAGGAGGTCAAGAGGATTATGGGCTGGGACGACCAAGATCGAAACAATTTCGTCCCAGACTGTGAGCTCCAGGCCCTACTGATCAAAAAGGCAGAACCGGTCCTTAAGAGGATAAGGGAAGAGAGAATTACAAAGAAAGGAGAGTCTGATGTTCCAAGTCTGACTGACTTGAATGCCTTCGTCATCAACAGAGCATACAAAATTTTCGGGATTCTCCTAATCCGGGAAAAGCACAAGCGAATTATCACTTTCTGCATTAACAATTTTGGAGATGACATGCTTCCAGTCACAACCAAAATTGTGTCTTCAGAGAATGGTGATATATCCGGAACGATCGAATCATGTACACTGCCAGATGGCAGTAGAGTGATACTCCAAGATCGCTGGAAAATTGTCGAAGCGGAAGACTTTCCCAAGTATCAATGGCCATTCCTTGCTCAAGTCTTTAAGTCCGACAAATTTCGCTACGCGATTGAGAAGCAGGTATCCCTTCCACTAATGAAAAGACTGAAGAAGCCCAATGACGACAATGATACCACCAATAACGACAATAATACCACCAATTACAGCTGGGTGGAGGAGTGGAGTGTCCATAAAGACTATATCACATTCATGGAACCAGAGGTATGTCTTTTATTCTTGCTCCCTAGTCTTATTGTTGGACACAATATAAGAGGAAACATTAAAACGATACAAAATTCACATAGGATGCATGCTATGATGACCAGAAAAACCCACGCGTGGCCATCAAGCAGTTGAAAAGCACGGCCAAGGACATGGCTGACCGCGAGGCCAAGGGCCTCGAACTTATGCGTGATGCTAATCACGATCATTTAATAAAGGCGACTGCATATTATCAGCGTGAGGGCAGTCACTTTTTCGTGTTTCCCTGGGCTGATGAAGGAAACCTGTGGAAGTTTTGGAACAATACGAAAAATGTTCCAATTCTTGATAGGCCATATTTGACTTGGGTTTTCGCCCAGCTTACTGGAATGGCTCAAGGCATCAAGGAGCTCCATCATCTTCCCAGCTCTCAAATCAGAAGCGGCAACTCAAACCCAGAGTCAGAGGGAAATAACAACCACTCTTATTCGAGCGATAAGAGCTTCCGCCATGGCGACTTGAAGCCGGAAAACATTCTTTGCTTCAAAGCCAAGGAGCAGGACGAAATCAGGGCCAATGGAATCCCAAATATAAGATTGGTCATCACCGACGTTGGTTTGGCAAAGACGCATAATAAAGGAACTCGGTTCCGACCTTCGACCGAAACAGCCGTATCGACGCAGAGATACCTTGCTCCAGAGATGGAAGTCAATCCTAGAGGTAGCCTTGGGCGCAGATTTGATATCTGGTCCATGGGTTGTCTCTTTCTGGAATTCACAATTTGGCTGCTTTACGGGGCCGATGAACTTCTTCGTTGCACCGGCGATATTGAAGAATTTTTTCAGACCCATGAGACGAACAAAACAGAAACAGAAAGCAACAAGTACCTCAAGCCACCAACTCAAACATCTACCAAGAAAAAGTCGGCTCACCGTCATCCCGTGGTGGACTACTGGATAGAATGTCTCAACAGGGACTGGCGTTGCTCGAAAGGGACAGCACTTGGGAAATTGGTCAAGCTGATCGATGAATGGATGTTGGTGGTTAAAGTAGAAGAACTTGAGGCCCCACCAACCGTGCAGCGGCGGTCCACTTCTCTAGAAAAGGAGACATCAGATGTCGCCCAACCGGCTGATTTTTCGAGGAAAGAGGGATACCGAACCTATGCTCCAGCAATGGTAGAGGATCTAGAGGAAATTTTGACTGGCTTGCGGGAAAACAAGATTGAGGCGATTGGCACGGAGCCACATGCAGGGGCGGATACACCCATAGGGCCGTCAAATGTGACGTCGACAACGACTTCTGTTGTTGCGAGACCGGTATGATCAATATTTCGGTTCATGTCAATGACGAAATCGATTCTCTGACGCACATGTGCCATGCTAGAATGTAAGTAATTGCAGTAAAATAAGATGCACGGTGATGGGTTCAACGATCGCTAATATGATATGTGAATTCCTGTAGGAGGTAAGCTTTATCCATACAAATCATAACCCACTCCAAATAGCATAGTGCCTGATTGGAACTTCGTGTCCTTTAGTACGTAAGTATCATCCCAGCTCCCAAATATGCGTTGATTCGTTATTCATGATCTTGACATGCTCACGCCATGGTGCAGAGAGTAAGTGTTCCTACCATACTTTGTCCAATGTTACTCGAGGAAAATCCCGTTTAACTAACGCGCAATTAGTTTGTAAGTGCTTCCTCTTTGCCATCCAAAATAAAGTCTGTTCTATTTGTGAAAAAAAAGCTGACAAGCATCTTACTTTAGACTGTAAGTGTCTAGCATCATCCCCAGAAGCCACCACCAAACTACTTGAGATATCCAGGCAATTATTGCTAACTTTCGTGCACATCTCTAGCCCGTAAGTCAAGAGAATCCTGATATAGACATATTTACCAAGACACAAATGCGCTGAGATGGGTGTCCTATAGCTCAGTGACAATTGGGACTACACCCCAGACAGCATTTTCGCGAAGAAAGTCTTTACAGATCTCGACTGGAAGAGCTATGCCCCCCGCGAAACTAAGTCCCAACTGTGCAAACGCTGTGCCGACCTTCAACTCTGGTTGACCGGGTGTTATTTTTACGACTCGCCGTCCAAGCTCGATTTCAAGGCTGACACAGAAGGATGTTTACTCTGCCCACTCTTGTCACGGCGTCTCAAGCAACGCAAAATTGACCATGACCAAGTTGTACGTTTCGATCGAATCGACTCATACCTAATTGTGGACGACGGTCTAGCTCAGCCAGTGGCTAATCTATACAAAACGCCGCGTTCGTGCCCCCTCCATCAGATTACATACCTTTGATAAAGTTTACTAAGTCGGTGTTTCATTAGAAACGAAATTCGCCTCTTTACGTGGCATCCCGATTGGATTCCTTCAGCTGCCTTGTGCCGGGAGCTTGACGCACCTCAAGGTCCTCAACGAATGGCTTCATTACTGCGACAAAGAGCATTCCTGCTTTCCAGTTGATGTCAACTTTACACCGACGCGCCTCATCCACGTTGGAGAATTAGGGTCCAACACGGTCCGGCTGTTAGATCATGGAAAGACGCAGCTGGCGCGGCAAGAGGAGAGGTACATCGCCCTATCGCATCGATGGGGATCACCACAACAGAATGCCAAATTCTGCACCTACAAATCCAACATCGACGACTTCAAACGCGGTATCGACGTTTCTCAGCTGCCGCAGACCTTTCAAGATGCTGTCATGGTGACGCGAGGGCTCGGTTTGCGTCGTCTCTGGATAGACTCAATTTGCATTGTTCAGGACGACCCGGACGATTGGGACACAGAGTCAAAGTTCATGGAGCGCGTCTTCAGCTCGTCGTATTGCAACATTGCAGCAAGCTGTGCATCCGGGAGCAGTGACGGGTTTCTAAAGCCGCGGCCGGAGCGGGGATGTGTGGCCATGCAGGCACCTGGCGGTGAGAACTCCACGTACTACGTTTGCGATGCGATTGACGACTTCTATAACCATGTCGACCAGAGCGAGCTCAATAAGAGAGGTTGGGTCTTACAAGAGCGGGCATTGTCGCGCAGGACCATCTATTTTACAGAGATGCAAACTTATTGGGAGTGCGGAGGTGGCGTACGGTGCGAGACGATGACCATGATGAAAAAGTAAGTGATTGCTAAACCAAGTGCCGGCGACACTGTGCTCATGAGATCGCAGTCGCAAGGCATCGTTCCTCGGAGATGCAGATTTCCCTCGGTCGGCAGACAAATACGTCAAAGGCATGAAGATTGAGCTCTTCCAAGATCTCTACGAGCGGTACTCACGACTTGCGCTGTCTTTCCCGTTCGATCGACCTGTTGCCATCAAAGGCCTTGAGACTAGGCTCATGGACACCTTTGGAACGACCGGCGGATACGGAATCTTTGACATTTATCTGCACCGATGCCTCTTGTGGCGTCGCGCTGGTGATAGATTGAGTCGCATCCCGTCATCGCGAGGCAACCCTATCCCATCATGGTCGTGGATGGCCCACGATGGGCCCATTCGATATAAGCATATTGCATTTAACACGGCGACATGGAACACCGAGGTTTCGAGGCCACTGGTTCAAAATGATCCGGAAAGCCATTCGACGCAGACACAGAGCGGGCAAGGCGACGATAAGTGCGGAGCACTAGATCTCCAGGCACCCCTCTGGGATGTTAGAGATGTGGCTCGTGGGACGATAGTCTTCGACAAGGGCGACCGAATCGCTACTCTCCCGTTGCAATGCGTCATCGTTGGAAGCAGCAAGACTGGGACCGTAGGTCAGACTCAGACGCACTGGGTCTTGTTGGTTCGGAGAGTTGCAGATCATGATGAAATTGTGTACGAGAGGATTGGAGTTGGCATCCTTCAGGGGAGCCAGGTTGATTTTGAAACCCCCAAGAGAATAATCAGGGTCCGGTAGGCTATATCTCATACACTTGGGTTGCTTTGTATTTCGTATGACAAAATAATTCACCATATATCTCTAGTACGAGGGTCCTCAGATCAAACACGCTCAATGGTTCGGAATATGGACTCCATGATGTGACAACCGTCTGTGGTGGTGCGTACAGGGTGACCGCGGCTATCGAGAGCCGGCCGTCCTGGCTGGCTTGTGTTGCTTCTGATATTTCAGGCTGTTGGTTGCAAAAGTGATCTAGTTTTGACATCTCATAGGATAGCTTATGTCTAGGACACCTTATGAAGTGGCCCAGAAATCTTCTTCGGTGACGGTCTGTACACCGGATTAGCATATAGAAGTAAGCATCTGTTTAGGGTCAGCGGGCGGCCGTGGGTGAAACTTAGCAAGTGTGACGCGGAAAATCTCAGCTTCTGACTCAGGAAGAAAAAGGTCTAGTGTAAACATTTTGAAGTAAAGTTGCCCCAACGTCGTTCGCAATTAAGTTGACACAGATTTGGGATTCTTAGGCTCGGAAAGCTAGTCTCAGTGTACTGAAGATGTCGGGCTCCTGCGCACCGCGTCCGCGTACGATATATTCTGAAACCCACACTTGTTCATTTGATGGCGAGTTTATTCCAGAATTTCTATTGGGACCGAAGAGGAGATATCTTTATTTTTGCACTCATGTCTGCGAAGATTGCGGATCCACGGTGACCTGCACCACCAAAATATGCCCAGGGTAAGTGGAATAGATATCCGCATGGATTGGGCTAATATTTAAAGGGATGAAAGCGGATTTCTGTGTGAACTCTGTCAACAGTCGATGTCAGTAGCTTGGAAACTCGATCAACGCGAAATGGCCTTGCCGTCCCGTCCCATCCAGCTCCATGACGAAGCTTCTGATTCGGAGGCCAATTTGAGAAAACATCCCAAGCATCCTGTTGCAAAGACGCACATAGAGTTGCGTGGGAAGTATAGAGGTATGCTTCCTCGGGGCTATCTCTCCACAGATTTCTGATATTAGCAGCAATATGTAAGCTGTTCATCACTTTCGAAGGAGCCACGAAACAGGCAACAGGGTGTTGCTGTCTGGAAAAGGGTATCATTGCAACGGGAGGGCACTGCGTGTGCCACGAAGAATATGGCCAGGCCATAGCGATAGAAGCACATATCAGCTACCATGGAGCTGATTCTGATTTGCGGAAGACTCATGAGGTGCGAATGGCTACATATGTTGCTGTCCACCGCGGATGGTACGACAAATATTTGCGGCAGAACGACATTGCTCTGATTAGGCTTCAGAGCCCGTTCGATGAGGTCCTCCCGCTTAATTGGAAGGACTGCCCGGTGAAAGGAGAAAAGATGATGATTTGCGTCGTCGGCTATCCTCTCGACGAACCAGGTGGCAGGGAGGGACAGTACATGTATGAGAGCACTGGGGATGCCGACTGGGACTTGGAACAGCATGCCATGCTTACACATCAGCTGGATACCTTTCAAGGCAAGCTATCCTTTCTCATTGCCTTACAGTAGGCATACTAAGTTAGTCTAGGTAATTCGGGTTCACCAGTTTTCCATATCGAAGATCAGAAACTGGTAGTTGTCGGAATTCAAGTTTGCACCGGCAAAATCCCTCGTCCAACACATGATGGACGCGGCTCTAGCAAGACTGGTAGGCTCTACCGAGTCAATAAAGCTGTTGCTATTGGTTACAAGGGCAACAGTTTTGACCAACTTCGTCAGGCTATTCATCGCATATGCCGCCACTTCCCCGTTGCAGCTATTGCAGAACTACAAAGATACAGATAATATAGGAAAACACCACCAAAATAAGAACGTTGCAATCTGGCGCTTGTCTAGATCGCCAGTGGTTAAGGTATTTGGATCAGATTTCGAATTCACCCCGAAAGCTTATAAGAGAATGAAAGCCCTTCTTTGGTGGCGCGAGGGCTGTTGGTCTGGAAGAAGTTGAGAAGTAATGGTGCTCGCAGCTAAATGGTGGGTTCATCAACTTGTCGGTGCGACGTTGGAGAACGAGTTCGGTAGTGGTCTCATGAAATGCGGTCGGCTCGGGCCTGGATGACATTAATTGACTGCGTTGGTGTAGAGCGAATTCCGACAGGAAGTCGTCAGAGTGTCCAATAAGTCAGTCAGTCAGCCATCAGCTGAGGTTATACCCTTAGCTGATCAGCTTATATGATTGGTCAGCAAGGGGCTCGGCTGACTGACTGACTGATGCCAGCTTATAAGCGCTTCTAAGCTGAGGATATATCTCATCAAAAATTTGAATTCTATTCTGAACCATCCGAACCATAGTCTAGAATCATATTATTAAGGACTCGAGATATCTCAATTGCACTCCTCCTCTGTTAATTCTTAAGACATTCTTGATGCCATAGTAACCGCCCAATTAATCTTGAGCTCTCAGGGGTAGTCTGTTTTACACAAGAGGAAAATACTCTCTCACACTCCGAACTCATCACAGGAACAGCAAGAAAATCAAACGCCATAGACACTAATTGAGGCCATTCAGACTCCTTCGCTCTCCAGTAATCCATGACTGGAATACTAGTCACCGGTTCCTCCAAGTAAAGAGCGTGTTGATCTCTCCTTGTGAACGCTCCAGTCAGAGCTGATGGTTGAAGAGTCACCCGATTAATAATACCGGCTAAGAAATTGATTGATTAATCAGCTTGAGGACGTAGGTTGCTTGCATCGGTCACGCAAGACGACTTCAGGCCCTTTTCCTTTGCCTCCCATCGTCTGATTGAAAGTATTCGGAAGAGACGAAGACTGCGAGACAGCGGCAGATGTTGAACGTGTAGATCGCGATAGGAGTTCGGGGGGCGCCAAATCAACCCCGTGTGATATATTAGGAGGCGCCATGTTGATGATGCTGTGTTGGTTACAGAGTTTTCGTGAGGAATTCGGAATATTGCGGTGCGAATAACCTCATAACCGAACTCCCCACCAAAAGCACGATCCGACCAAAAACACGCTTAATCGCGTCCCACCACCACCATTAAAACCATAGCTAGGATTAATAAATCATCTCGTATTACAAAATTAATTAATACAATTCAAAGAGTAGAGTTTACTGATTATAGCAAGGTAGCTAATCGCTATAGATACACGCGTTCTGCTATTTCTTAACGTATTTAGGGCCTTATAAAAAACTCGATAGTAAGCTAACTCCTTTTAGTACTAATATCTTACTATTGAGTAAGAAGATATTCTAATTTATTAAATTAATTACCTTATTAATTAGAGTATACTACTTACTAGTTATATTATTATATTCTATTTATATAATATTATTTGATATAAAGATAGTTTTTAAAACTCCTTTAATATATTATTAATTAAATAACCTTATTAATGCTTTGAATCTATACGTTAATAGCAATCTTTAAACATTTTCCTTCTAGACCCATGGAAGCGTTGAAATGTAATAGGACCCGCCCACTATTATGTGGATAAATATACAGCTTCCCTGGCTGCCCTCCTTTCTATCCCTCAATTACTTGAGCCTACCATCTTAACAAGCAGCAGCCTCCTCTATACAACTAAAACCAATTACTCACCGCGTGCGTCTGACGGTCCACTCACATGTCTCCTAAATCGTGAAGCTGGAGTCGAGAATTCTAACATCGGCTCGCTGCGAACCCTCTTCCCAGCCTGGGCTGAAGCAGGCCTATTTCCAAGGCGTGCAGGGCTCAGGAGCAGCGAAGGGCTAGCCGCTTCTGGTGCCGGGCTTTCCTCTCTCTCGTACAGAAGAGGCGTTCTTGGACGAGGTTCAGGCTCGTCTTCCCATATGCTTGCCCACGGACCCTGGAGCAGAGGCGCAGAGTGAGGGTATAATCCTGGCCGTTCCTCTACGATTGTGTTATTTGCAACAGCCCACGATCTCTGCACGGCTGCTTCCCCATCTTGCAAGATGTCGCTCGGATCTTCATTGCATTTGAAGCTCGGCACCACAGGTGGCGTTGGTTCAAGAGGGGTTATATCGTAATATGGGCGAATGGGTTTTGGAGGAAACATCCAGTTTAATGCGGATCTAGAAGAGCTGCTAGTTCTAACCAGGGAAGTACTGGAGTCCACCGTATCTTCAAATTTGGGCATTTTCCAGCCGGAAGCTGGCGCGTATATATCATTTCTCTGAGGACTCGGGGCAAAAAGAACTCCCAACGATGTTTGGCTCGAACTGGCACTTCCGCTCCCTTGAACATGATTACCAAACGAAGCCTGATCGGTCTGAGGGTTCAACGTCGTTTGACTCGAAGATGCACTTCCTGCGGGAGGGCGTCCAAGCGACGCTTGGCTCGAGTTTAGATTTGCTCCAGGTGGTTGAGGAGGTCGCACAGGCCGGAGTGGCATAGGAGGCAAAACATCTCCAGGATCCGTCGCTCGGAAGGGGCCAGCAGTCCCGGTTAAAATGAGATTCGACAGTTCGTCCATCGTCAGGATCGTATCTTTCCTCGCCGCCTCTGACGCTTCTCGAAGAGCAATGGGGTTGATTTTGGCGTTATTTCCTCCCTTCTCAACCATGGAACTTGCCAATACGTCGACAACAGCGTCGCGGAATCTCTTTCGAATGTGTATTATGCTATCCAGGGTTTTTTCTGGTCAAGGTATCAGTGCATCTCCAGCTGCTCGTGGTCGGCGAGTTCTTACTATCACCGGAGTGGAATCTTGCCCCATGTTGAAGAGACAAGTGGTTGAATGTCCCTTCTATCGTCGTTTGTCCTTCGTGTAGTGACGTTTCGCATTCTTCTTGCCCCACAGCCTTCTTTCCGGCTCTTCCTTTGCGCCACCTTTTGAACAATTCGTACGCCTCTGCAAACTGCTGGATGATGGAAAGAACACCTGTACGAACATCCGCGATTGATGAGGAGTCCATGGGAGTGTGTCCAGCACGATGGCCTTTTTTGAAATGGTAAAGTCAAGATCTGCGGCCTGTCTCCGGACATGGCTGAGGCGTTCAAGACATTTCCTGTCCCGTTCGCGCCGGGAAAAAGTAAAACGGCGCCACTCGGGTGTCGACCATGGGCCAGGGTATTAACGACTTGCAATTAGCTACTTAAGCTCTTGAAAGACATTAAGTTAAATTTTTAGTATTAGTATAAGCTAGTTTATGATAAGGTTTATAATACAATCACGTATTTCTTGACTTATAGTAAAAGTTCTCTTAAAATATACCTTTTTTAAAGGAATTTATATATTAATTAATTAAGTTATAATTTCTAGGCCTTAAAAAAGCCCTATAAATCTAGGGCTTATAGGTTTTTTATTACTAGTTCAGGGACTTATTTGCCAGATTTTTAGGCTTTCTTTATTCTACTTTTAGACTATAGAAGATTTATTTTTTAACTTCTTTAATTTAAAAGGCTATTATTAATTATTATTTTATAAAAAGTTAATATTTGAATAGCCCTTGATTGGCACTGTAAAATCATAAAAAGTATTAAATTCTATTAAATTTAAAGAGAAAGCTAGATTTTTGGTATTCCTGTCCGAGTGCTTCTACTTTGGGTTAGTGGCTAGTCCGGCTCCTAATCGACATCCCCCTTTTTCCCTTCGCGCCAGTGAATCATCACATTGCATGCAGAGCCCCAAAATAGTTGAGCTGAAAACCTAGTACGTTTCACGAACCCATTTCCATCCCAATCACAAACGCCACTCTGCATGCTTTCCCAAATCCATTTCACCGTGCATGCATTCGCCTGTTTTCGCTCTTCCTGGAGGAGGCGTAATTTTACACTTGTGCGGCGAGTCCCTATCATGCATGCATCACGAGTTGGTCTTTTGCACTTGCTTCTTATAGATAGATAGTTTGCAAGGCGCAATCTGTATCGGGAGCTTGTTTATTCGCTTCCTTTTTCCTTTGATGACATTGGAACACTCACCATTAGCAGCATCCCGCCCTCAGCCTAATCCAGACACAGCGGCACGTGCAAGTCACACGGCAACTCGTGGCTTGAAGGGCATCGCGCGAGGTAGAAATCAAATTTTCTTATATCCATTCTGATCAGCTCCCCAAAGTGTACAGTACATGTCTGATTGAGGTTATCGTATTGACACTAAAGTTGTCAGGTCCGAAGAGTAGCCCCCTCCAGTTCGTCGAGAGCCAGCGGGCGCCGACGAGGCTGTGGTCGAAGTAAGCTTAATCTCAAACATGGATGAAGGGCTTGGTCCGCTCACCAACAATGCCAATACCATTCATCTACCAAGCTTTAAGCAAAGGTCGCAAATACGGGAGGAAGAAATCTACAATCCGGTGGGTCACGACACCGACCTTGTAGACATACGATACACCAGGCGATGGTCGCCGAGACCACACGAGGATTACAATCCAACAACTCCCCACATTAGCCAAGCATATACAGCAAGCTTGTACGAAGAAGACAGCCCGCCAGCCCGCGATATCGATCGAGCATATACGCCGAACCCCATCCCACGGTTTCAGGGACGAGGTGGGGAGCCGAGCTCGATACTTCGCAATGTCAACATCAATCCCGCACACACACCAAGCATCAGGCAACGACCATCAAGACCAGACAATGAATATGCTCCACCAGTTCAAGATATCACTCTTGAATATGCACCCAATGCTCGGCGGTGGTCCCATAGGCGGGGCGAGGAGCAGGGTCCCATACCTCGCGATGTCGATGCCAACCCTATGAATACACCAAACATAAGGCAATGGCCACGCAGGTCGAACGAAGAATACACTTCTCCAGCTCACAATAGCAACTCTACCTACGCACCAAGCATCGGGCAGGAGCCGCAGTCTATTGCACCGAACACAAGAGGAGACAGCTTTCGAAACTCCGAAGATGATAAAACGGCCCAAGAGATTCTCAACCGGAACAAAGAGGGGAAAATCGAGAAAAGATCTTCTCTCTCGCGAATGGTGATGACAAAAGCCAAACGGACGAAGTTTAATCAAAGAGAGATATATCGTGCTCTGTTGGCGGTAGTCAATGGGCAAGAGAGAGGCGGGCCAGGAGTCGTTCACGCGTTGCTGGACCAATTTCAAGCAGAACATGGAAATGTCAATTTTGTTCCTCAGCAGAAGAAGTCTCTTGGAAGTCTATTCAAGAAGGGCCATGAGGAACGGAGTGGGCTAATTGAGATCGCCGCAAGAGGTGGCAATGTCGAAGTTGTTCAACTTCTATCCAAGAATTCGGACCAGACGGGTTTGGACAACGCATTGGAGATTGCGTTCCGCAACCGGAACGCTATGACAAATCGGCATGCTACCCACGAAGACCAAATGATCCGCATATTGGTCTCAAGAGGCGCGGATGGCAGTCATACTATCGGTGCTGCGGCAGCTGCGGGAGACGAGACATTGTTACGCATGTTACTTGACGGTCATCCTCCAGTCCTTGCATTATCAGAAGCTCTACCCGAAGCCGTTGCCTTCCGGGACACGGAGATCTGCCGACGACTCACTAGAATGCTTCTTGAGAAAGGTGCTGATGTCAATCACAGCGGGGGCGAAGCGATATTCCGAGCGACCAGGCTGTTTGACATGCATGTCTTGGATATGCTGCTTGAACGCCGTCCGCACGCCCCGTCTCTCAGTCGAGCCTTCGCCTCAGCTCTGACTCAGCCTGACTCAAGCCGCCGATTCGAAGCTTGCCAAAAGTTGATCCGTAATGGTGCAACAGGCGACGAAGTCAGCAAAGGCCTCGCAATTGCTCTTACGACTGAGAGTCAGAACATTGATTTCCTCAAGTTGATCCTCGAGAGCGCATCAGTTGACTTCGAGGAAGGCCATGCACTATGTCTCGCTGTTGCCAACAACCACCATGCGCATTTGAAGTTGATGCTGGAGAAGCGTCCGAACGAGCGTACCTTTGACCGCGCATTCGAAGTCGCACTGAGATTACGAAATCACCGCGATCAACTTAAATACTGCAATATTCTTGTTGGGGCAGGTCCTCCGCGGGATTCCTGTTCTAAGGCTCTGTTTATTGCTGTCACGATCCAGAATGACGAACTGTGCAGAATATTCCTGGAAAAGGGAGCTTCTGTGGACTTCAGCGGTGGAGCATCCATAACGACAGCAGCTCGGTCCGAGAATGTTGGAATACTGGAGCTATTGGTTGGAGGAGAGTTTCAACAACCCAATAATGCCAGCCTGGTTCCGGCTTTTGAAGTTGCTCTCTTGCTGCCATCGCCTCCAGCGAAGAAAAAGAAGCTGATTCAACTCATACTTGATGCTGGCTTGCAAGGGCCAGCACTCGATGTGGCACTAGTAAATGCAACGGAGAAAGGCAAAGAAGGCTTCCCCATGGTCAAACTCTTCCTGGAGTACGGTGCCTCGGTCAATGCACATGGGGGTGAAGCTCTGGATATCTGTGCACGTTCCGGGAATCTTGAGCTCCTTCAAGTGCTACTGCAAGGCCAACATCGACCTTCATCGGAGATCTTATCGAGAATATTTAAATCTGCTCTGGCGTTGGATCCTAAAGTTCGACATCTTGCGATTGAATTGATCCTCCGGGCGAATATGTTGGTCGATATTCAAGTAGCTGCAGCGCTGGACGGTCTTGTGCAGGATCGACGCCCAGATATGCAGACCATTGGGGTCCTTCTATCATTCCATGCTCCAGTAAATTACGAAAACTATCGCCCTCTCGTGACGGCAGGCAAAGCCTTCAACAAAACATTGCTCACTCTGTTGCTTGAGCATTCGAAAGATGCCACAGCACCATCTGTAGCTTTCGATGCTCTGATGAAAGCGGAAGCCTTCTGGGGGAAACGAGATGCATTCGCCATCCTCACCCTCCTACTCGAGAATGGCGCAGAAGGCATCGCAGTTGATGACGCTTTGATCAAAGCTGTTATGGACACCCAGCCCGGTGCAAAACATTTTGAAGTTACGTTACTTCAACACGGCGCGAATATCGATCACAAGGATGGAGAAGCTCTGCAAATCGCCACAGAACGGGGGGAAGCTGCCTCAGTGAGGAGAATGCTCCAAATGAAACCTGCTTCCGAATCAGTATCAATGGCATTCCCTTACGCATATGCTTCCAAGCTCCCGGAGGCAAACGCCCTGGCCGTCATAGACTCGTTTGTGGAGTTGTCTGCTGAGGAGCTGTATCCAGATTTTGTGCATCCAGTAATACCCGAACCGCCCGTTTTTCTCTGCGTCAGGCATTACCCAAATAATCTGAAGATACTCGAGTTGACTTTGAATGCTGGGTTTCATATTGATCAGACCATGTCTTCTGAGAGCGGCAAATTCACGGCTCTATACTGGTCGCTGGTTCAAGGAAAGAAAATTGAAGATCGTGTTGTGGAGTTTCTTATCAGTAGAGGTGGTGAGTTTGTTATCCCCTCCTATTATCCACTGGGAGATAAGACAGCGGATCCTCCAGTGTCCTACGGTTATCCATGCTGACTGAAAATGTCCCAGCCGATTTGAACAACCATCCCGAATCGCTGCTCCACCTCGCCATTGAATCTGGTCGTCATCGGATCGTTCAGTGCCTTGCTGAAAAAGGTACAGACATTGATCTACCCGACGAAAATGATATAACGCCACTGAGTCTAGCAACTCAAAAGAATGACATCACAAGCATGCAAGCATTGCTTGATGCCTCTGCCAGCGCCAATGATGGAAGCTTGCATGACGCTGCTCGCATGGTTAACGCCGATGCCATCCAACTCCTTCTTCAAAATGGACATGACCCGAACTTCCCGTGCCCTCGCCTTGATGGCCGACCCCCTCTATTCGAGCTCTGCTTTCAAGCTCCAGACTATCTTAAGGAAAAACAAGCAACGATACAGCAGAAGGAGAAACTGGCGAAGAGAGCGATTGAGACTTTGATTTCGGGCGGAGCGTTCGTGAAGGATCGTCTTCCGCAGGCTGGAAATCGCTCTCTATTGTTCCATGCTCTTGATAGCTCGAATCCTCATCTGACGACTAAAGCATTCCTGGTAGGTGTTGAGGTGAACCTTTCCCCCTGTTTTGAACTCTTTACTGTAGTTCTTGAGAGAGTGTCCCGGATTTTCTGAAACATCCTGGTGGAGTAATTTACTAACTTCACCGCCATCTAGGAGTGCGGCCAGTTTAGAAATATCAACAAAGACTTCAATCTCTTCACCGATGACGAATACACATACTCACCAACCAAGTATGTCGAAAAAGGGAAATGCAGACGCGACAACTCGCAAACACAAAGCCTTATCAAACTTCTGAAAGACTTCAAAGCCATAGACAGATACTGGAAGAACGAGGGACCTCAACCGCCTGACTACGAGGACGCGCCGCCACACATTGTGAAGGCAGAGGAAGAACGCAAAGAAGCCGAACGACGCAAGAAACAAGAAGAAGAAGAACTACGCCGCCGCATCGAGAAGGAACAACGCGAACTAGCCGAAGCGCGCAGAAAACTCGCTATGGAGGAAGAAGCTGCACAAGCTAAAGCAAAGCGAGAAGAGAGGGCGTTCCGACAACGACAAGCGCAGGAGGCGAGGATCCACGATATGAATATCGCGAAGGAGAACGATAGGTTGAAATTGAAAGAGGCGAAGGATGCACACGCTTTGAGGCAGGCTGCGAGCATGAGTAAATTAAGGAACGATGAGAATGAGGCGGAACATAGAAGGAGGTTAAAGCTGATTGGTGAGAGGAAGAGTTTAGCGCAGAGTCAGGAGGCGCTGCATTGGGCGTATAGTAAGGGGTTGGAGCAGGGTGGAGCAGGTCCTGTTGGCCCAGGTGGCAGGAAAGCTTTAGGGATGAGTGGGTATAAATCGAATTTGGATTTGGGGAGAAGATTGCAGATTGAGGGAAGTAGGATTGAGGAGATTGATGACTAATGTGCATTTGATTTCTTTTTGGTGTTTACATTGCGGAGCTTATACCTGGTGTACCCTTGTAACGCATTTACGAATTTCTTTATAAGAAAGGCTGGAATTTTCCCGCGCTTAAATAATATATAAATGATCATAATAAGTATAAAATTAATATTAAAAAATCATTCATTAATCGAGTTTTAAAGTAGAGCTATAAAGGCAAATTACTATATATAAAATAAAATGTGTAATATTAAGGAAACAAGGCAAACAAGTGGGAGATCAGTAAGGCTGAAAATAGAAGCTGAAACCGTAGCAGAGATGAAGCTGAAACCTCCGTAGTTACGATAATTATTGAGTACAGTAGAACCTCGATATAGCGATATCAAATTTAGCGCCTTTTTCTAACGATACACCGAAGTATTGTTGAATCAAGGATTACGTGCACATATAATAAATAAGGAAGGTCCCCGTAGCGCACGTCGATTAGCTTCTGTCATGCCTCTCCGTCTCTTTTTGGGCTATTCAGGGGCTAGAGAACCAGTGGTAAGGTTAAGGGGCTGTGATTCGGTGAGATTAATAGCCTAAGAGGTTGTGAACTTGTGCTACTAGTGTCAGAGGGGCCTGGAGCATTGATAAATCGCTCCTTCTCTTAATAAATTAGAACGATATACCACCAAAAATTAAAAGTTGGGACCGAAAAACCTTACGACATTCGTAATGCTAAGGATATCGTAAGCCTAAGGCTAAAAAAGTGCGGGACCTTACAGTCGTATCGTATTACTAAGGATATCGCTATGTCGGGGATCGCTCTATCGAGGTTCTACTGTATTTGTATCTTTGAGAAACAGGTCCAAATCATACGGATACTAGCGTTCAATATCAGGGGTTGAATGCTAGAGTTCAATATTACTAATATTCAGTATTCAACCTACGTGAGCCCGTGCGAAATGGGCCCTTAGATACTCCGGGAGTGAGGGGGGAGTTGGTGGGAGGAATTACCAAGTGCTAAGCCAGAAAAAGATTCTGCTATCAACACCCCTAATTGACACCGGTTTGGGAAGGAGTGGGGGTGTCGTTTTACTTTTCCCCCGAAAGACGATAAAGCTCTGCAAGGCCGCTCGACTCCAACTCCATCATCTAGCTTCTCTCCTTCCAAGATGGACAACCACGAACAGATCTACAAAGCCTTGGATTTGAGGAAACGCGAGGTTCGTGTTCTTCAAATCCAGCCCAGCAGCGATCGAGCTTCCGACATTCATTGCACGTTGTCGAAAGTTGAAATCCCCCGCAACTCAGGCGACAAACTCGAGTGCTCCCACAAGTACAATGCTCTTTCCTACGTGTGGGGAAACCACGAGCCACCCGGCATCATCTATCTTCATGGGGGGCGGGAAACCGTAACGCCAAATCTCATGTCTGCATTACGCTATCTCCGACACCCGGAGAAAGTGTTGCTCTTGTGGGTTGACGCGGTCTGTATCAATCAAGCTTCCGTCGAAGAGAAAAACCATCAAGTAGCTATGATGGGAGAGATCTATAGCTGTGCGGATAAATGTTTCATGTGGCTAGGGGAAGAAGCAGACGGCAGTAATTTGGCAATTGATCTGATCAAGAGACTGTCAACATGGCTTGCTCAGCATCCCATGTCCACGGAGAGCAATTTTGAACGATATATTCAAGATGATCGCGCGTTCGATCCTACTTGGCAAGAAGTTCTGAATGACCCTACGGACCGCCCTCATTTTATAGCGTTGGAAAAATTATTGCGTCGGGATTCGGGAATACTGGTCAAGGGTGTGGATCGTTCAAGAGATTCTTCTCAGCCAGGACGCAATCATGCGCTGCAGCTTTCATCATATTCCCTGGAAAGATCTTGAACTCCTTTTAAAGAAGCTTCCAAAATTTGGATTTATGTTGCGCTATTGGCGAACATCGTCGGGAAGCTTGAAGATGACATCTTGTGTCAACTGGGATATCTCGGCGGTGTTGAGAACGGACATAGCGGATCTGATTCAAATATCAACTCACCGATCCGCCCGGACAACATTCAATTTATTCGATTGGCTTTTAATAAGTCGCAAGCGACACGCAACGCAGAAATTGGACCACGTCTTCAGCGGTCTCAACCTCTTCGGTGACGTAAGATTGATCCCAGACTACAGAGTAACACCCCAACATTTGTCCCGGGCACCAGATGGGAGAACTCGGGCGCGGTTTAAGGAGTTTATGAAACAGTTGAACTTTGAGTTCCGGGGTGAGTTCATCTTTCGGATTCAAAGATCTCCCTGCGTGCGTGGTCTATGGCCTTCCTAGGTGCCTGATTGGTCATACAATCCACACCTACAACCAGTCACTCCTTTACTGCTCAATAATCAAGCATTCAAGAGCTACAAGGCAAGCGGAGACACGCAGGCGATCACTTATTTCTCCGAGAACCATAGCACCATGACTGTGAAGGGATTTATCTTGGACGTGGTAGCTGTGATCAGCAGCCCTTTGATGTTCGAACGGTCTAGTGGGCGAAACGAAGGAGCGCAGAAAATATATCAGAAGATGTGGGAGACTCTGCCCGAAAGTTCCCTTTCACCTTATACAGGTGTAGAGGGCGGAAAGGAGGCATTGCTGAGGGCAGCCAAAGTCTGCCGTTGGCCTGCTGACTCAGATTCACGATGCTTGAACGCGGATCGGTGGCAATATGTTGCCCAGAACTGTTCATAGATGAACCAGTAAGGTCAGCTATAAGGGGGGTAGCTACGACCCACCAAAAGGAACGAATTCAGCAGTACGGGGCCTACATCAGGATGAATTCATCTTTCGAAGATGAAAAGACTTCAGATGGCATCGCTATGGAGCCAAGTAATACCACGACCACAGACCTGGTCTTTGAGCCCGTTCGCGGCATGTCAGAGATACCAATAAGTGATGAATCTATTGCAGAACTAGACAGGGCTAATGGTCAAATGGCACTTTTTGCTTTCGAATTTCTTGCCGAAACAAGAGCTGGCCAATTTGGAGACTGCCTCGCCATTATCCAAGGCGGCTTTATTGGAAAGGGCCCTGCGAAAATGAAGAAGGAAGATCAAGTCTGTATCCTTCTTGGAAGCAACGTGCCTCTCTTATTGAGGAGACTAGACGAACCAGAAGACTCTTGGCACCTTGTGGGGGGAAATTTGTAAGGGTCTCACATCCATCCTAATGCAAGACAGTTCTCGCAGCTAACTAAATCGCTAGATGTGGAAGGTGCCATGTTCGGTGAAGCAATGGAGCACCACGAGGAGCGTCTCGGAGATTTCAACATTGTATAGCGGGATATGGAAGAAAGAGTAGCATCTTCCTGATTGGACATTAGATATGTTCCCGGAGAACAATCTAGTGCGTGAACGTAATCTGTATCTATTTTTAGTAAAGCAGGCGTGATTGGATGTGGCTTCTTACTGAAGGGAAGGTGGGGGGCAGGAGGGGCAAAGCCGGCCGAAGAGCTACACCTCGCTTTATGATTGAAGGTCTCCGTCTTGGAGACAACATTTTGACCCGCAACAAGTGCTTAGAAGGAGGAGGAGGAGGAGGAGGAAGTAGAGCGAGATTTGAAGAAGCGCAGGAGAACTTAAAGTGCCCCATTCAACTGTGGGGCGCGTGCTCGCTAAATGCTAGAAACCATCGTGCTGTGACCTGACCGTCATGAAAAGCGTGAGATGAAAAGGGAATTTCCCTTCCATAAAATCAGTTCAAGGCAACTTCACTCGATACCTTGTAAGATTCCAGAATTGTTTGGCAGATGTTGACCCCAACACTAGATTAAGACACCCACGTGATATTGTATGCCGTCATGTCTTCAGCGGATAGTCTGTACTCCCAAAATGCACTGAATTCGGCGGCGGCCGAATGGAAACCGATCTTGAATGTGAAGAAGTCGAAGTGCAGAGAGGAAGGTGAGTTCTGAAACGTCGGGAAGACTTCTGCCTTGAGGTTTTGTTCAGCCTCGAGCCACACAGCCCCCGCCACGCAGCCACAATGCTCGGCTCGACACCACTCACAGTTCAGCAGCTCTCGGCCTTGCCATGGAAAGAGTCAAGACGGCCTGTGGAAACATTCTAGAATGCTTCTGGCGCCAGTCATGGGAAAAGGGTCGACCTGTGACGAGACAGGACTCGGTGTTGCTGCTGCTGTGGCGTTTGTGCGAATGCCCTGCCCCTCTCTCACCAACCCACAGATACGTACGTGGGGGCTGGCAAAACCTCCCCTGGTTGGCCATCACAACACAGAACTCCTACTTCACACCGACTTCAATGTGCAGGAGTGGCTTCCCTCCCTCCCAGACTTCCGCACCCACACTCAAGGGCCGCGAATGGGGTTGCAAGAGAACCTCCCTCTGCAGTATCAAAGCAGCAGAGCCATTGGCCAACATGCAGAAGGGCAAGTCGAGCGCTGGGATTGGAGCTCAGGGGCAGGGTCAGCCCTACGTGCTTCCAGGCTTCAGCGGGATTTTCAGCCCTGTGATAAATTGCAGCAGAACCCCCCCCCTTTTGCCACTATCGCGGCTCCCTATTCGTTTATCGATCCTGGTGATACTTCCCGCCCAGATGACGCGCGAGGGCGAGCTGCAAGCCATCAGGGCTGTGGGCATGGCGGGAGCGCAATATATTTTTTGATGGGATGGGCGCACGACCGAGTAGGCACGCACGCAGTCGAGCCTTAAATGCTGGCCCCGCCCTCCTGGGACACACTTCACTCTTGAGTCTTGGGAACTCATTGTCTCGACAGTCGCAGCGACGTTTGTTCCACTTGGACCCCTTCTGCCCATTGCAGCTGGCTGCATGAGATTCGGTGCCTCTTTGTGTCTTGTGTGACTTTTGATTTAGTGCCCCGAAGGCAATCGCCGTGTCTTGCTGGGTGGCGCCATCTGCTGCACGGAGTTGATCTCCCCAGGGGAATACACGCACATGTACGTGATAGTTTTTCATCTCGCAACGATATCAAGCATCGGCAATGGCACGGCGCTTGTGAGGATATGTGAGCAGCGAGCAGCGAGCACTGAGCGGGAGGTCGCCGACACGGAAGGCCACCCGCCCTCCCGTCCTCCCTTTCGAGGGCCGGCGCGGGGATCTTCTGAGCAGTCGACCGAGACACCACACCTCACCCAGGGCTCAGATGTTTGTGTAACATGCTGACTGCCGTGTCTCACTTCTCCTCCTCGAGCACCTCATCGTGATCGTGGCACCGACGATGTCTGCTCACTGACCCTCGTTTTCGTCTGATCTCTACCTCACCGTGCTAGGCTAACAGATCCACACAGCTCGAGACACGAAACGCATCAGAACAGAACAGAGCAGAGCAGAGCAGAGCAGAACACGCGAGAGAGCTTGGATAGCAAGGACGACAGTGCGACCGCCACCGAGAAATGCATATGCGGAGAGACGGCACAATACTACGCGATGGAATCTGCTGGCAGCGCCGCGAAAGTGAAGCCCGCGAGGCAGCGGAGGGCCAGTCGGCCCAAGGTCAAGACTGGCTGCAACAATTGCAAGTGAGTAGACTCCTTCCCTACTCTGGAGATCTACCGCGCGTCTGCTTACGCCCTGGGGCACAGGAATCGCAGAGTCAAATGCGACGAGACCAGGCCGCAGTGCACTAAATGCGTGCGATCGGGCAGGCACTGCGATGGATACCCAGCATACAGGAGGACGGTGGAGGCTGCGATTCCAATTGCACCGCGGCCGGGCGCCTCGACTGCCACCATAATATCAACTTCTTCATCCTCCTCCTCTTCCTCGCCGCTGAACTCGGCGGAACTGGTTAGGAGGGATCCTCTGCGACGTGGACCAACAAACCCTCGAATCCCGACCGTGAGAGTCGTCTCCCCGACTTCATATAAACCCGGCGGGTTCGCGTTCAATGCGCAAGAGGGGCAATATTTCCAGGTGTTCCAGAAACATACGGCCAGTGAGCTATCAGGGTTCTTCGACTCTGAGTTCTGGACGAGGAGTGTATTACAAGAAAGCCACTCCGAAGCCTCAATACGGCATGCGGTGGTCGCATTGGGGGCTCTATACAAGACCTTAGAGAAGGCCTCGGAATCACCGCCGGGCTCACCAGACAACAATTCCTTCGACACAGCGACAAATCATTACAATTTCGCGCTACAGCAATATGGGAAAGCTCTCACGCGATTACGAGAGAGTTTGGAGAACCAAGAAACGCGCTCGCAACGGACGATCCTGATATCAATCGTGCTCTTCACCTGCTTCCAATCCTTCACCGGGGACCACAAAGCCGCGATCTTTCAAATCCAAAGCGGCCTCGGCCTCCTCGAAGAGCGACGGCAGGAGTCGGGACAACCTCTCACCCGCCGCAAAGACGACATCGTCGAAGAAGAGCTGGTGCAAATGTTCACACGTCTGGCCATCCAAGCCAAATCCTACGACATGGCCTTCCACTTCCCACACCCCTACGTAATCCGGCTCTCTCCCCAGCGCGGGGATCCCTCCTCCCCAACCTCCCCATCTTCTCCTTCAGACGCCGCCTCTACAGCGTCAATGGACGCACACATCCCTCTAAAGTTCGCCACCTCCCAAGAAGCGCGGCAGGCTTTAGACTCCCTCTGCGAGCGCATAATGCGCTTCAACGAGCTCCTCTCCTCCTTCCACCCAGGGCCGAACAACATCCTCCCCAAATCCGTCCAATCCTCCGGCCACGGCTTCAAAATGCAGCTTTCACAATGGGAGAAGGCCTTCGACCCGCTCCTGGAATCGCGCCGCCACGCCAACGTCTCAAACACAGAGCGAGCCGGCCGCGACGTCCTGAGGATGATCCATCTCATGACCACCATCCTCTTCATTATGGGCTTCAGCAAGACGGAGATGGATTTCGACAACTTCATCCCCTTGTTTAAGGAGATTGTTGAGTTGGCGAAGGAGGTTGTGGTGGATGAGGAGTTGTTACTTGCGCAGGAGAGGTGTGGCGATGTGAACGCATGTCGGCATAAAGCGGACGGACGGCCGATGAACCGTCCTCACTTCCCGGGCCTGGCGTTACACCATCCGGGCTATCGGGAAGAGGATGGGTTCCTGCATATCAAAGCCTCCTTCGCGCTGGACCTCGGTATCGTGCCGCCGCTATTCGTGGTTGCGACGAAGTGCCGGGATCGGAAACTCAGACGGGAGGCGATTCGTTTGTTGTTGAGCAGTCCGAGGAGAGAGGGCATGTGGGATAGTATTTTGAGCGGGAGGGTCGCGCAGTGGATTGTGGAGATTGAGGAGGAGGGGCTGAGTCCGTATGAGGGGCCTTGGGGCAAGGCGGCGATGGAAACGGTGGGTGAGGAGAGGAGGGTTATGGTAAAGGAGATTCTGTTCGATATGCAGAGGAGGGAGGCGAGGTTGCGGTGTGGGACGAGGGGCGCGAGAGATGGCGATCCGGATGAGCGGGCGAGGGTTAAGGATATGTGGTGGTGACGAGGAGGGCATGAGAGATGAGATACGAAGATGCACACCTTTCGATGGATTTAATATGGGTAGCACGGAAGGAAGGACGGAAGGAAGGATATTGTACTGGGAACTGGCCCTGGCAAGGGAAGTCACAAGACTTTGAAAAGCGTGTACCATATTGTACATACGCTCTGGATCTCACTCTATTGGAGTTACGCCGTTTAGACAGCACACGCAGCAGGCCTAGGCAACACATCAAGACGATCGGCGCTGGAAGCGAGTCTAGCGAACCTTTCCTCAGAAACATATTCATGGCATACTGGTGTCATCTCAGCGTTTCGGCTGCTGGAAGTGGTTTTCGAATATAATAACATTTACCATATCTTGTTCCTGCTCCCCTACTGCATGTGTTTCTGCGCGGTAATCTTCAGTCTTGCTAGGTAGGTAGTGTTAAGCAAGTCATGCTTCGCTACCCCATCCCCCCTCCCCTCCGCGTAAAATCCCCCTATCACGCGTAGAAGCCTCAGCCGTGTCCGCACCCGTTTCTGAAACAGCCCGGCAGGCTTCTAGAAGGTGTCAGCTGCTCCTTCTAGAAGACCGATCCTGACGCGCAGGGCAGGGGAGGGGGGCTCTCCACAGTTCAGCTCCGGAACGCCACACCAGCCAGCCCCCCGACTTGGCAACGGCTCAGCTCGCGAACCGGGGAACGCGAATGCTGCGACCCCCTTTCTGCGATGGTACTTGTCTTCACCTATCGCAGGAGCACATGGAGAGGGTGTTGTTCTGTTGGTTACCTCGTAAGCTTGGTGGTGGCTGGCGATGTCTTTCGTGTTACGAATTCTTTCGAGATGATGAGACAGTGAGGCTGGTTTTTTCGTGCTCCTGCTTCTTTTGAGCTTCGAAGCACCTTCTTGACAGAGGATAACATCAAGAATGCCTTTCACGTCGCCTTTCACTTGGACGCCACATTTGGAAACAATATCAAGAAGACCTTGCAGCCACTGATCTTTCCATGGAAGGAGACGAAAGAGCGTCTTTCGCCAAGTTTGGAACCCACAGCCTCGGAGCTCGAGAACGCGGGGATGATATCTCATCCGGCAAAGGCTTCTCATTCGAGGCAAAATATCCCGCTCAGTTCGTGATGTGGTAGAATGTGTGGATCGCGAGACAAACAACGACATCGAGCTTTTGGCAATACGAATCGATTAAAATGATGAACTTGGTTGAAGAGAGGAGAAGTGGGAGCATTTGCCTCATGATACTTCTCCCATACTGCGAGAGACGAAGGAGCTCAAGGACATTGCGAAGATAGGAGAATTGGCCAGAGCGAAAGTGATGCTAGAATTTCAGTCATCCCTTCTTGATTAATATGCAGCCAGACCAATGTATCCACCAAGTAACGATTTTTAACCCCGTGTTCCGTACTCATCTTCAATTTGATGCCAATCCTTCCCATTCCGTCCCATCCCATTCCCGTACCCGCACCCATATATCCATCTAGAATCTCGTGAACGGAAGCCTGGCACATCACACATCAGCACGACTCTCGTCTCGCACACACCACAGAAAGAGAAAACTCACCACTTCCCCCTGAGCGTGATAACCGCCCAGGCATTCCCAGCCTGATCGACCTCCTTCTCCACCTTCGTCGAGAAGGCAATGGCGCTCATGATGCCGTCGCCAAACTTCTCGTTCAGCACCGCCTTGTACGCATACCCGTAATTCTGCACGATCTCGTACAGGCGGTAGATCAGCGGCTCGACCGGGGGCATGGGGCCCGCGCGTCCGCGGTCCGGGAAGCCGAGCAGCTGCGCTGCCAGCGTCTCTTCGGGGACGCCGAGGATCGAGGAGAGCTTGGTGACGTCTTCGGCCGAGGCCTGCGCTTGGCCGTAGAAGAGGGCCGCGACTGCGACCTCGCTGCGGCCCAGTTGTTGGGCGATCGATTCGAAGGTTAGGGATTTGGCTGCTTTTGCGTCGAAGAGGGTTTTTGAGGAGACGGGGAGGCGGTCGATGAGGGAGGTCTGTTGTTGTCTTTCGTCAGCGCGAGGTCTTCAATTTAAGATATCGAGGTCAAGAGCGAATGCGGGGTAATTGAGGGGCAGCACAAAGGATACTCACGTCGAGAACTGCGATCTTGGACTTGTCTGCCATTGTGCTGGTTGTGTTCGTTGATTCGGGGGAGGAGGGTTAATTTGTCAGAGAAAAAGATTGTTTTTTGCGGGAGAAGGGAGGAAGAGAGTGTTGATAAAATAGTGACGGTCATCCCTCCGCGGATAATCTCCATTCGCGAACCTGAAAACGTCATCCCGGGTTAACGCCGAATCTCGACCGTTGACCCCGCAATTCGGCAAAAAATAGGGGCTCAGGGGCGATGATTAGTCAAAAGCTTATTAAAGGGTGACATTTTGCGGTCCTCTTTTGCGCGAACTGGTGATCAACTTACGAAGAGATTTTGACCTACGGGTCCGCACTCGGGCGGAGCTTACTAACTCCCTTAAATGGGAGTATTGGTATAGTGAAAGTTTGCCCTCCTTAGAGTGGTGCAGCTGTCGTTTTTTGAAGTGTAAACAATGACAGGATTTTTCATCAGCAAAAATAGATGAAATGGATTAGAGAGTTTCAAGTTGAACGTCTTAATTTACTGAGATATAGAGCACCGGTGGATGAGAGAAGTCTCTGCCAGTCAATTTTGCTGTCCAATGTTTTTATCAGCTGTCTATTATTCTCTCACCTCGCCAACACAAGCCAGGCGCACCGAGGGAATCCTCCTCCGCACCTGGTAATCGTGAGCAGCGATGCACATTTAAAAGTCTTGTCCCCTGGGCGCAAATTGTCTGATGCATACATTTCTGTCGAGTTGGTGAACTTGACACCAGTGTTTGATGGCAATCCGCGGGCGATTGCAAATTATGTCACACCTGTATTCATGAGTTTCCTTCAGCGTTGAGAGTGCTGCAGTATTTCCTTGCGAGGACGCCGGAGATGCCGAGTGTATGCTATGTGGATGCTGCGCGTAAGAGGGAGGAGAGCCATGGGAGATGTTTGAATCACGAAAGGGCATATAAGTAAGTTGAGTGGAGACGTTTGTTGGCAGAAATCGAAGACTAACCTCTGCAGACCAGAATATTTTGTCAGAAGTGAAGTGGGCGTGGCAATCAGAGGGAAAGTTTGGAAAGAGATCCTTGTTACTTTGGAGAAGGTCAAACCAGATGTGAGAACTACAATGTCTTTTCAAAAAAGCGCTTGAAACGGGTTGCATCGCGGGTGGACTCAATGATAGGAAGGAGGCATGGAGACTTTGAAATGAGATTACTCTTCGAGTGCATAAGAACAAGGTTCGCGTCGCATCTCGCAACAAGTCCGCGGTTCACCCTTGAATTGGTGAATTTAGGTAAGAAATTCGAAGAGGCACCTTGAATTTTTGAGTAAAGGCTCCTCCCTTTGAAGTTCGGCTGTGGGATATCTACTCTGAAGGCGTCTCGTCGGAAACCAAACTCTTCCTTCCGCAATCATCTTCCACCACCCTCAGTGCAGAGAATGAGTGAGCCACGCCCACGATCGTCCTTCTACAATCACAGCGCCGAGATGAAATCTGAAATGAGCTGCATTTTCAGCCGTAGTCAACGCTCGAGAAATCCTTGCGCTCACCCTGGATGTGGTGTTCAATATCTGCATCTCCATCCCGGATCACCCGAGTAAGCTCCCCGTCGGTTGCCACGTCATCTCTGTTATTGATTGATCTCCTAAGGATCTGTGGTGACCTACTTCCTTCTGCCATTCTCGACTTAAATCTCGAATTCATCATAACCACCCAGAAAACCGAGCCTCTGACCGAATTCACCTGCTTCAGCAAATTTCCCTTGGAAATACGACGTCTCATCTGGACGACATCATGCATGGTTACCCGCCTGATCGAGATAGAGTCGGATGAATACTCCGAAACACCCCTCACCATCTCTCCAGGTGAGAATCTGAACATACACTCCGGGTTTGGCCTTACGTTCAGCTCTCGCCACCCAGCACCGGCCCTATTCTACGTATCCAAAGAAGCTCACTCAGAAGCGAAGACCGTCTACAAGCTCGTCAACTTCAACGGCTATCGCCCTGAAGGTCCCTCGCTGCATCCTCACGCGCGCAACTTGTGGACAAATCCCATTTGGTTCAACCCACTTGCAGACATCGTGTACTTCGGTGACCATGTTTGCCTTGGAATAATGATCTCCGTTTTGCAAACTGGGATTGAGATTCACCGAGTCGCAGTCGACGTTCACGATTCGAGCAGGGGTGGTGATTTCTACCCTTGTCGCTGCAGCCATGGAGATTCTGTCTCCTCTATCCTCCAGCCAACTCTCGGACCGCAGATCGATCTACTTACACGCAAGCTGCGAGTTCTGCATGGATTCGCCCTGGCGGGAAGCACAAAGAAAATTTTCCCGGGATGTCCTGCTTTGAACGAAGTCATTGTGTTCATGAAGGAAGCGGGGCCATTCGACCACGATATCCAAAACTTCAACGGCTGTGTTGGCTTCAAGAACTACACGGCCGATGCTCCACACTACCCCCTTGTGGGCATTACTAGGTTGACCATGGATGCTTACACCGAGTACCAATCCACCACCGCTTTGGCTCCCTTTGACACGGGAGCCATTGTGTGGAAAGGAGACAAGAAACCGACCATCCAATTGGCTCGCCGCTCACAGGCCATCCCGGTTGACCAACATTTCGAGATCCTCGCGATCAACCTACCTGGGCTAGGACAACACCGGATGGTTTGGTGGAAGGTTCGTGAGTTTGAGGCTCATCATCGTGAGCATCCTCGCCCAGGCCTCAAATGTTCCGTCTTTCCAAATGTTTATAGTGGCCCGGGAGACTACCTGTACAAGTTTATGGGTCCAAGAGAGGATGTCGATTGGGTCACTGGTGAGGTTCTTCGGGAGGTAGCATGGGGCGAAAAGTTGTTCAAGCAAGAGATGCGCATTGTTGATCCAACCGAGGCTGTTTTCCCTGCTTCGATTGGCAAGACGTCTCTTTGAGGTAGTAATAGGGGCATTACGAATGGTGACAAAGAGCATTAGCGTTACTTTCGAGAGGATAAAGAGAGTAACTTGGCGCATCTGATTCGGATTCGCATGAGCAGAAGAGCTCAGAGGCCAGCGAAGAAACTCAGAGAGAGGCCACCACCTAGAATAACAACAGATGATAACTCTCAAGAAAACACAAATCCTGTCAACGTGTGCCTTGAACTCGTTTGCTCCAGATAAAATCACACTCAGACAAAACTTAGTAATGAGGCTTGAAAACATTTCCTAAACAGACAGGCAAGTGGCAGAAACTTGAAATGAATTCCACGCGGGGTATCGTCAGCACTACCGTCTTCCATGTACTATAAGAAATGGGAACAACTTTTTCCCCAGATCACATTACAAGGACTGCATCGATACATTCATACTCACAGCACCAACCACATCATCGACCCCAATACACTAACCAACAAAGCCGTCCCTGCTCTCATCGCAACTCCATCACTCTTCTTGGTAGACGAAGCCACCGCCCCAGATGCGGTCGAGGTCGAATTGGCGGCAACAGCAGTACCGTTAACCGTAGCAGGCAGTCCCGTCAGCCCAGACTCCTGCCACAAAAGCCCCTGCACAAAACTCAACGCATCAATCGACGGTCCCACGGCCCCAGCCCCATTACCATCAATCCCCGTATGCTTCCCATCCCAAAAGAACGAGCAGCCCGTCTCATCACAAGCCTGAGCAGCAGCCTGAGCAGAGCTCGTCAGCAGTGGCAGGACAGTATTAGCAGTATACGGCGCCATCTGCACCGCATCCGCAAGCCAGTGGCCCAGCAAGCCTTTCATAGCCATCATGTCCACCGTACACGTATCGATCTTCTCGCACGCCACCTCCGTCGCGACCCTCGCGGCCCCATTACTGAAGAACACGTTCAGCGTCCGGTTTAGCAGCCCATCTAGTTCCGTCTTCCACTTCGCGTTCCCGTCCGTGATGTTATACATATGCGCCACGCCCGTAATATACGTTCCAGCCACGTAGGAAAACTGAAGCTTGACGACATCCGTGCAATTTCTTAATACAATAGGCGCACCGTCATACACGTTGAACTTGCTGTCAATAAACCCTGTGCTCTTCGTCCATTCATACGCCGTGTTCGCCCACGTTGAATAGGTCGTATTCCCCGTATATCTCGCAAGTCTTGACGCCAATTGGAAGAAATGCCCATTTGAGGCGCTATTCTTGTAATCAAAGCCCCGCGCAAAAGAATATATCTGCCACCTCAGTCCTCCCGAACATGTTGCGGAATCCCATCGCTGCACCAAGATGTTGAATACGGTGTCTGCCAGCGCAAGCCATTGTGTGCTATTCGTGAACTGTGCCTCCGCGGCGGACATCGCGGCCAGTGCCCATGTTGCTTGGTCGTCGTTTCCTTCTGTTGCGGATTGGTTTACGGGCATGAAATCGTTGTTTTTGCCGACTTGACTTAGGAGACCGGTGGACACGAGGGAATTGTATTGTGTGTCGCCGGTCAGGTGAGAGTATTGTATCAGAGTATCAAAGAGAGCACCCGCTTCCCACCAGTAGTAGGGAGAAGGGAGAGTTCCATTCTCGCGTCCGGTCGAGTTCGCGGTGTAGTATCCTACGAGTTGGCTGGCGAGGGATGATGCTGCGGATTTTATGGAGCCTGGAGATGTCAGCCTAGACACCAATTGCAGAGAGGAAGCCTTACCAACGCTATTCACGTCCAACTCGATGCCATTGACCAGGGTAAAAGACAGTGTCGCGAGGGCAAGGAGTTCGACGACTCGAAGCATGATCAAGGCACGTGACGCAGCAAGCAAACGCAAAAACAACAAAGCACAAACGAGAGGACGGATCTCAAACGGATACCAAAAGCGAGCGCGGCATGAAAGAAGAGAAGGATACCTACAGAAGGAAATTAGAGGATCTCACGATGTCGCGACCCATCGCGTCCGGATATTAAGATGAGAAAAGGGTGAAGGCCCGAATCCGAGGGGCACGGAGGGGCATTTCCAGGGGGTTGGAAACCAACCTA
The DNA here is from genome assembly GCA_021399465.1 of Hyaloscypha sp. PMI_1271. Classification (NCBI taxonomy): domain Eukaryota; kingdom Fungi; phylum Ascomycota; class Leotiomycetes; order Helotiales; family Hyaloscyphaceae; genus Hyaloscypha; species Hyaloscypha sp. PMI_1271. The sequence continues at coordinate 70,272 of JAJTUS010000177.1, read as the reverse complement.
AGTGGGCCTCGCTTAAGCGTTTCAGGGTCTGAACGTGGCGGCTGTTTTCTTTCCCTGACTGAACAACTCTTCATCAATTCGCAAGTAGTTTTTGTAAACTTGCGCTCAGTGAGGTTAGATGTTGTATTGGCTTCAAAACTTTCTGTTTTTGATGTTATGGAAGGGGTACAAACTTTGAGAGCATGATCATTCGGTGCTGCGGCCTGCGTTTCAGGCTATCCAGCCAAGTGCACAGAAAGTTCTGGCGTTCGACTTCTCACGCATAAGCACTTCGTTTCAACGAGGAGTTTTTTTCCTTTACAACCCGCTGATTATATTGTAAACCTCAGTCTTACATCTCTTGTGAGAATAATGTGCAGGCGAGTGAATATTTGTGAAGGCTTCACTAAATCATAGAATGAGCTGTGGTCCTTCGCAGGGAAGTTGTTCTCAAAGCCGTCCTGTGAATGATTAACGGAAGTCAGATAGGAGGCGCCGATGATGAAGCCAAGCTAGAATCACATTATCGTGATTTGGATTTTACTGCAAGTCGTGCTATAAAAATGTTCTACTTTCTCAAGTCTCACTATTTTCTCCCCCCTTCCTTCCTGCCATGCCCAGAAGAGCAACCTCACGAAGTCCGAAAGGACAACATACCTGGAAGGCGAAGTCAAATTCAAGCTCAGATTTCTCTCCTACTTCACAACCACAGCAACAGCTGATAACCATTTCGACCACCATGAACCCATGTCCCACACACCCCAATGGCGACGGACAAAAAATCGGCACTGGCGAAGGCAAGAAGATCACCCTGGCGCAACTCAAAGCCACCGGGGAACAAGCTACCCTGGGACAGCTGATCGAAGCCGTACTCGAGGAGAATAAGGACTGAGGAAATTGGCAAGAATTCCACATCAATGACTTTATGGAGCATCTGGAATATGAAGTCCAGATCGGGCGCATCCAGCAGCTGGGTCCAAAGCTGTATCGCTTCGTCCCTGAACATCCTCTGAACAAGTATTATTAGGATGCTCAATTAGTGGAAGGGGGGAAGGAATGTGAGAGTGTGGTGCTGAGGAGAGATAGGATGTGAAATGGAAATCGTTGGACTTCTCTAGTTCTTTGTTGAATCATCCTGACAATCAGAAGTTCCTCCCAATCTCAGTCGTAATTCAGCACTTCATTTGACACTTATTTAAGTTCCCTTGTTGCCGCTTTCTCTCCATCACTCCTTCACTTCAGTCTTCAAAATATCCTACAAATACAACCACTTTCAAAATAGGAAACAACAGCTTCATCACGAAAGCGAGAAAATTACCTTCTGCACACACACCACAACAAACCAACAGCCCACCACCATGTCTCGTTCCACACTACCCAGCAGACTCGACAAAATCTACGGCCTTGAGGCCAAGCCAGGTGCCGCTAAGCGCTACACGCTCGAGTATCTCATGGAGACAGGAATCCCCGTCACTGTTGAGGAAATGGCAGAGGTCGTCCGTGCAGACCAGGCAAGGCTGAAAGCTGCTGGCTATCCGGCAGCAGATGATACCTTCTCGCTTGAGTCGTATTATTATCAACATGTAAGGGGTGTAGCTGCTGGTGCAATCATACAGCTCGGTCCGAATCTGTTTAGGTTCAACCCGCGTAATCTAGATAATAGGGCTAGTGTGGAGGATGCTTATAAGGAGGGCAGGTTGCCTCTTAAGCATTAGCGGGGAAGGACAGGTGGGGTTTAAAACACAGATCGTTAGTTTACTCTGGTTCTCGTGGCATGCAGTATGGAGTGCACTTCTTCACAATATGTGACCTGACATGATAGAATTCTTTTCTATTGCTGGACAATTATCGTTACTCTTCATCCTGACGCTTGACTGGCTCGCAGACGTCTAAAAATGCAACTCAACCTGGGATTCACATGAAGGGAATGGTACCAATATTGTGAAAAAAAATAAGAAGATGGTACAATACACTTATTATCCAGCTACCTAAAAAGTCAGCCAGAAGGGCACATGCGTGTTACTGGCATGCTGTGAATCATATCACTGGATAATATGAGATTGCATTTTTATATTTAATGAGCTATTGTTTTGCAAGTCTAGGTTCTTGTTTCTTTCTCGCCCCAAAAGAAAATAGTGAGTTAACCTAGTCAATGCCTCATCACCCGCAACTCACCTCTGCTTAGACTAAACATAATATCACTACACAAATACAACTGGCTTCTTCCAACCATCAACACCATGGCCGGCCCCAAAACAAGCCACATCGATGGGTCCAAGTCCAAGTCAACCCAGAACCGTGATCTTCTTCAACTCATAAAATCCGGTGATTCCTTCACCCTAGAAGAGTTTGAAGAGCTAGTCGACATCTCCAGCAAAGTGGCAGGTTCCCAACCGACTGCGTACGTCTTGCAACTAATGCACGCACAGTTCAACGGCGGGGCCATGCAACAGCTGAGACGGAACTCGTTTCGCTTTGTGCCTGAACACCGGTGGAATGAGGATGTTGTAAAGGAAAATGAGAGGAGAGAGAAGAAACCGTTTTGGCCGGATCCGACGCGTCCGTGGCTTTTCACTGGATGATGATAATTCGGTGACAAATTCGGAGGGAAGATCCGAAGCAGGAAAGGAGAGAGAGAGACCCAAGTTTAACGAAAGAGACATCGTTGCTTTCCTATCTTCTTTTTGTGAAGTTTAATGTCGAATGTGAGTTTTCGAGAAATGAAAGCAGAACTTGAGCTGTAAAGATTGCGGTCGACTCCACTGGACCGAATTGTCTTTATGAGTTTGCCACTCTATCACATGGCTAGTTTGGAAAAGAGGTCTTCGAAGGGCTGCGGGTAGTTATAATACATCGATCGCTGCCTCACCTCCCCTTGAGCTGCTGGATTAGACATGATATATCAGGCTGAACTCATTCGACAGAGAAGAACTTTTTCAACCGCATTCGTACGGCCCCATCATTCACACTTGTTCCCCACTTTCTAACCTCAATTTCCGTCTCATTTTGAGACTCCACAACTTGAAGCTGCATTCACACTGGATGTTGTATCTCCCACCTCTGACCCTTCGCATCTCTTGCCTCCATCCTTCCAAAAATCAAGATAGGAATCTTCTGCGAAAGCCAATCCTTGTTTGTAATGACCCGTCGTGGCAGTTCCCCTTGACCCCTCTAATCACAGATTCCTTCGTAGAGGATCTTAGCTAATTTTTCAAATGTATAGTCCTCGGTCTTAACAACATCGAGTAACCAAGAGAACGTTGTGGGCCGATTTGTTCCATTAAAAGTATTTTGGTTTGGATACTTGTTGGTAGCGTTTTAAACTCGAGTTTCGTGATGTGGGAGATGAGAGAGGGGAAAGATGGGTCTGAGAAGCGAAGAAAGTCGCCAATTTATAGGAAAAGGGAAGACAGGAGGAGTCGTGGGAAACGAAAAGATTCTTGTAATGACGATGGATATTAGAAATTAATAGGAGAGTGGACTGGAAACCCGAATGCTGGTAAGGGAATCAATCCTCAATGGCGCTTTAAGTATTGATTTGGATGTCAGTTGCTATACCCGTGATTCTCCTCATTAGGTTAGCTCATCTACAGAGGCATAATAAACCCCCCGCTAAACCGCACGTCTTGTACTTTAGACATACCAAGCTAGACTGACTTTACCCTCATATTTGAAGCCTAATTATATGCCAAACGCCGCTTTGTTCATGCAATTGTCATTCGAACGGACTGCGAGCTGGCCCTGGCTATCAGATAATACGATTGTGGCGGTTGTTTGTCCACCGCTAGCACGCTTCACTAACATGTGACCTCTAATAGATAGCTTCAACTCGATTAACTTATTGACTCTTCAATCGATCCTTCCTGAACGACATCCGACAATTGCAGCATGCTTGGGTGGAAAGAAAACACAGGAATGCTGCAAATACCTATTATTGCTGAATATGAAGCATATACTTATTCATTAATGTTTACAAAAAGAGTGGAAGCAAACAATGAGGTGCAAGAGTAGGGCTAGTACCTGGATTATCTGCTATAAACTAAGAGGTGTTTTAGGGCCCGTTTAGCGACCTTCGAATACTAGTATATTAAGTGAGTATTCGAACACTAGCTTTTAATTATTACAAAAACAAGTATTTCGCGTTTTTTTATATACCAGTAGCTATTACTAGTATAAAATTAGTAATATTAATTGCTATATAAATTATAATTTTGTTTTAATAAAATTTCTTATTATAAGTATTTTTTAAACAAATAAATAAATTAAGTATTTAATACAATAAGGGAGCTAGAATATTAAAAAAAAAGTATGAGTATTTCTATTTCATATTTTGTAGAATTTAAAGCTAAGAAGAAAAGGACTTATAGCGTGTTTCTGGGGCACATAGCGTGGAGATATTGGCCCCTGTAGCGTGCGCAACGCCTGAGTTGGGTTTTGCGGTGGGTTCAGTGTCGAAATGCCCATAATCCCATCAGTTTGTGCCGCGATCTCCGTAATAATGATATAATGAAACATCATATTTTGAAGGGAAGCGGTTAGGGGGTTTGGGTGGTTGGCTAGTAGATCCTTCTACTGATAAACCGCGAACATTCCCAGGGTGTCGCTCAGTTATCTATTGGCCATCCAAGGTCACGGGATTCAGGGTATTGATTGGCACAGTATTGGATTGCTGTCAGTGCTGTTTCAGGCTCACAGCCCCGCTCGCGTGTGACATGGGTTGGGCAGCCCTGTCAGAGGCTTTCAAGCCTGAAAAATAGAGCTCTGCCTTCGCCCGCTTCTTCATAATGATAAAATGGACCTTTTATCGTGCGAGGCTGTGGAAGTTCATATTTGCTTTTCTGGTTCAGGGTGGGAGTGATGCATGCAGCTCCAGCCTATCAGAAGGTTCATCGGGCGTTGTGAGGACTCAAACTCGTGACATCCACCACACAGCCCTGCTAGTGGCGTTGTGGCTTGAGGTTTGAGGCCTCAATCTGATATCGCGTAACCTCCATTGTCCTCTATCATCGGCCTACATAATCAGGTTGTCGAACCGCATCTCACTTTCAAGTCCAGGAGTCCTTGACCTAATATACAGAATTGTGGTTTCCAATCCTTACAAACAAAATTTTCCCACGCGCTGCATAACTACAGCTATCGCTCCTTCACTGGTTCACAGCCTTGCCGGCCTGGAAGGTCGACTTCGGATTCATTCCAAGATGGGATTCACCAACGCGATTCGTTTTGTTCTGGAAGCTATTGGGCTTAAGCCCCAGAAGCAGCAGTCTAATAAGCTTCGTCATCGAGACCGTCCCGGCAGTCCTGACCACGGAAGACGCCACTGGTCGATTCCAAGCCTGTCCCCAAAAACGCTGAAGATGGTCGTCGTCGTCGTCGTCGAGGCCTTCTGGACAATACTGAGAAGTGGGAGTCTCCACTCGCCCCACGCACCTCAAATGCCCATCCCAGAAAAAGATGAAGAAGTCGGTCGTCGTCACCGAGGCCATCTGAGCAGTTCTGAGCAGAGGACAGCCCCCCTGTCCTCTTCCACTTCCAATTTTGGTCCCCAAAAAGTCGAAGCTAAAGATGTTCGTCGCCACCGAGGCCTTTCAGCCGAACCTGGACAGTGGAAGTCTCCTTCATTCATTCGTATCTCCAATCCTGTCCTTGAAACAGCTGAAAGTGTTGGTGGCGATTTCAAGCAATGGGAGACTCCATTGGCCCTACGTGTTGCCAAGCCTGGCGTGCGTAGATGCCATCGACTCTTCGTGAAGACCCTGACCGGCAAGACCATTGATCTGGATGTTGAGTCCTCTAATACAATCGACAATGTCAAGTCCAAGATTCAGGACAAAGAAGGGATACCACCTGATCAACAGAGACTTATCTTCGCCGGCAAGCAACTCGAAGACGGCCGTACCCTTTCAGATTACAATATCCAAAAGGAAAGCACTCTGCATTTGGTCCTTCGGCTTCGCGGAGGCATGCAAATCTTCGTGAAGACACTGACCGGCAAGACCCTCACCCTTGAAGTTGAGTCCTCCGATACAATCGACAATGTCAAGTCCAAGATTCAGGACCTAGAAGGGATACCTCCCGATCAACAGAAATTTATCTTCGCTGGCAAGCAACTCGAAGACGGCCGTACCCTTTCAGATTACAATATCCAAAAGGAAAGCACTCTGCATTTGGTCCTTCGGCTTCGCAGAGGTTGGCTACTCTCTATAAAAGATTCAACCGGCAAGGAGTTCTTTCTGAGCCCCAACCTTTCTGGTACGGTATACGATCTGAAACTCAAAATCCAGGAGAGTCAGGGCATTGCTCCAGAGCAACAAACACTTATGCTTGGCAACATAGAGCTCCAAGATTTTATGACGTTGGCCAGTTGTAAAATTGAAGTTGGAGGTCAATACGACCTCCGTTTCACCGTCAACAAAGTATTGGGAATTGTCGAGCTGCCTTTCCACCGTGCCCCCCGCTCCTCCCCCGGCACCTACCACCGCGGGGGCCGCCCCCGCATATCCACGAACTCCGCCGACTTTCCCCCTTCTACTGAGGATCCTAGGAAGATATGGACTCCCTCAGAACTTGAGCTTGACATGGAATTTGCAAGAGACATCAGGTCTTTAACCGTACTTCCTGCAACGGTACTTCCCACCGGGCCGCCTAAGCCCATTTCGACTCCAGTTACAAGTAAGGCACTCAAGAAATTCAATATCAAATTCAAGTAGTTCATCAAGAGACTATATACTAATTAAGGACTAGGTTCTAAGCCTGCAGCCCTTCGTTCTGCGCTTCGGAATGTGCTTCGCAAGAAGAACCTTCCAATCCCAGTATCATCTAGGACCCCAGGTCCCATTTCAGGACCATCAGGCCCTGGACGATCGGCCACTGCGACAGCTATTACCTGCACCGCACTAGACTGCAACACGGTATTTCAGACACAAGCTGAGTACAGGCATGTCACCCCACTTCTCTTGTTAGGAATGCAATCAGTAACATTTAATCAGCCGTCACATGAGGTACCATGAAAAGACTGAGAAATGTCCCAACTGCGAGAGAGGCTTTGGAACTAAAACGCATCTCAATCTGTTAACGCCCGTATGTCAATACGAGCGGATTAGGAATCGAGCGCTACGATTAATAAATCGGGACCCACTGTGGCTTCCGATTAATTAATAGGAAATGGAATACGATTCGCAAGCCACAGTGGGTCCCGATTAAGTAATCGTCCTCCCGATTACCCAATCGGGTAATATTGAGGTCTCGGGATCAGTAAAACAGTATATATTAGAATACTGTATCCAGTTCAAGCTTTACTATACATGCCTCCCACTACGTCTAGCCACCCTAGCCCTTTTTGGTGCCCTTCCCTCCACCTGATCACCTGATTCTCCTCCTCCAGCTCCATTCTCTCCAGCTCTATTCTCACTAGCTCCATTCTCACCAGCTCTATTCTCACGTGCTTGCTCCTCAGCTACTCTCTTTGCAGATGCCCTCCCAGCCTTCTGAACTGAAGCAATTGAACCACGATTGTTCTCCTTTGCTACCGCTTTAGGGAGGGTGATTTTATCCCTCTTGTGAGCCGCACCAGTGGTAGGTAAATCAGGATAAATCGATTGGGAGGTGATTTTATTGAGGGCACTATGTGGCCAGAGAGTAGTAAGCTCACCATGCTTAGTCGTCAAGCGGTAGCCCTATTTTTAATTAGCTTTATTAAGAGTATACTCAGAAACACATACCTTTAGACCCTTTTCCAGAACTCTCACTGGAATTCTAGCCATTTCCGTACCGAATCTGTATTGCTTTGGGATCTGGAGGGTTGCAATCTCTTAATCGGTATACTCAAGAGCCTTGGAATTAGCTCTCTTTACTATATTCTCCCTCTGTTTTCTCACATGCTCCGTAACCCTCTTAGTCAGTTCAGATAAAATCATCTCCTCAGCTTCTCCCTCCTCTTGTTCTGCTTCCTCGTCAACGAACAAGCTATCCTCTCCACCCTCAGAACTACTATTCTCATCACCCTCAACCTCCCCCCCTATACCTCCCAGGGCTGTACGTGCACGGCGAGCGCTCTCCTTATGGTTCAGGAAATCAGTAGGTGGCTTTCGTCCAAACCAGACCTCGTATGGTGTATTTCCCTTAGGAAGGGCCCCTGTAGCTGTGGTATTAATTACCCATGCGATTAAAGGAAGTAACTGTATCCACGATTGGATACCAGTATCTGCTCGTGCGGCCCGTAGCCGCTTCTTGAAGATTCGATTAGCTACTTCAATAGAGCCTCGTGATTGAGGATGATAAGCTCGTCCACGGATAATCTTTATCCCTCTTTGCTGACAGACCTCAATAACTTTGCCTTTAAACTCTCCTCCATTATCGCAGGCTAGGATAGAGATAAACCCATTATCATTGAGCCATTTACTAAGCTCGTTCGCAGCTTCGTCCGCAGTTTTAGCCTTGAGCCCACGGATCCATACGAACTTGGAAAAGTGGCATTTCAATTGCCAGATCCACTGGTATTCTCCGTCTGGATCATGCTATAATAGTATTAATGAAGTGTAGCTAAAAAGGTTCGGAATTTACGAGAATCGCAGAAATCGCGAAAATCATAGGAAAATCGTAGGAAAAGCTCAAAAACGCACGAAATATAGGAAATGCAGGAAATGCAGGAAATGCGGGAATATAGGGGGGTAAATCATATGACTTAAGGGACACTTACACGAAAATCCATTAAATCCAGAACCATACGCTCGCCAGGATAATGAGATTGGATAGGTGTAACCCCTTTACTATTCCTCTGGGTCTTTTCCTTATTGCAGTGAGCACAGTGGGCACTTATCCAAGCGTGGTCGTCACGGGATGGGCCATGCCAAATTCGTCTTGCGTGCTTAAACACAGTATTGAAGGCTATTATATAAGTAATTAATATAGGAATTAGTAAATTTAAGGGGTACTTACCTGCGTGTATCAGTTTCTCATGAGTAGTAGTCAAAATCTCAAAGGCATCGTTATAGCAGAGAGCATAGCGAGCTGGAACAATCTCATCGCGGCGAGTATCGTGGTATTCCTTACGATATACCTGATTATCCTGAAGCTCATATAGCTGGGATTCGTGCTTCATATTAGCTTAGTAGCGTTTCTCTACCTTCGTTCCACCAGGGAGCGAGGCATTAGGATTTTGCAACCACTATCTAATATCCATACGTTTCCTAGCAGTAAGAATTTTCTTACTACCGCCCTTAGCAAGCCTTTGATCCCACGCAGCTTGATCTTCAGCGGACCAATTATCAGTAGGCTCTTCAGCAATAGGGGAGGGCAAGAACTGAGTGCCAGAGGAACGTGCTCCTGGTGCAGTAATATCAAAATATTGATCTGCTCGGCCATAGATACGCTCACGAGGCGTACGAGGGGCTAGAGAGGAACGGAGGGTTAAAAGAGACATATTGGAAGTAAGGTAATTGATTGGGAAGTATATAGAATCAGTAATTGTGCTTGGAAAGTAGGTGCTTATGCTGTGAACTGTACTGTGAACTGTGTGCTATGAACTGTATCTAGGTAGTAAAAAGGGAGTAGAGGCCCTATATATATCTAGAAGCTCTAGAGAAGTGTCTTTACCCCTATTACATACTGAGAACTAAAGGGTTTCAGCCATTAGTTTTGAGGATATATTATTACATACTAAGAACTAAAGGGTTTCAGCCATTAGTTTTGAGGATATATTAATTACATACTGAGAACTAAAGGGTTTCAGCTATTAGTTTTGAGGATATATTAATTATATACTGAGAACTGAAGGGTTTCAGCTATTAGTTTTGAGGATATATTAATTACACGAGATCTCGGCCGCTTCGCTAAAATTAAAGCCGGCGGCCCTACGCAAGCTTCGGGGCCGTCTTTAATTTTGCCGTGATCTCGATTCGAGATTAGGAGGATCACGTGACTTATCCTAGGGCTTAGAGCTCTCCTCTCTCTCTTTACGGACTACTATACCCTCTAATTATACCTGTAAAGCTATCCCCTCCCTTTTATAGGCTCTTTTAAGCCTAGCTTTACTTATAAAACTACCTCCTTATTAAGTACAGCCACATTGCACTCGCAAGCTCGTACTAATGTGACGTATAAGCGTGCGGGAGTAGTCCTATTAAGAGCCTTGATTTAAATAATTATTAACTTCTAAAGGCTGCTTTCTTTCGTCTTTTATAAGACACCCGTAGCGTTTTATAGCCCTTGCTTCCCTAAGCTCTTGCTCACCTGATTCCTTACTACGGGCTTGTATATACCTCTGAAGCTCGTCTCTAGTAGGCTTATTCTGCCTTGATATCCTTACTTGCTCCTTTCTTTGAAAATTACGTCTATAGTTCGATTTTTGCTTCCGTTTTCGGCATATAGAGCACGTAAAGAACCGTCCAAACTCAGAAAGGGGCCGTCTCTGATTACAACTGGAGCAGTATTCTAAGGGGAAGGGTTAGTAAGTATCTACGGATAGGGTTTCCTACTTACGGGCTATAGGCTCGTCCGCAAATTGATCCACAGATACCTCCTCATCCGTAAGTCCTTCTTCTTCACTCATAAGACTCTCTTCTTCACCCGTAGGACCCTCTTCTTTACCCGTAGGTCCCTCCCCCTCCCTTTGTATCTCCAAATATTGGCTAGCCGTAAGCCAGCACCACGGTTCCTCCTGCTCCTGCTCCTGCTCCTGCTCCTGCTCCTGCTCCTGCTCCTGCTCCTGCTCCTGCTCCTGCTCCTGCTCCTGCTCCTGCTCCTGTGACCCCTCCTGCTCCCCCCTCTCTGTAAACTACATATATTAGCCCCGTCACCTACTATTTATAAGCTCTTACCGGGTCGTTCTCTTCCCATTTCCCCTCCTGCTCTATCTCCCACTGCTTCTCCTCTTTATACCACTGTAACTCATCATCCTGTAATCGAGCTTGGAACTCCCTCCACTCGCCCCAAGCCTGCCTTTGTGCCTCTCCTTCCGCTAGTGCCTTCTCTAAGTCCACGGGATCCCATACCCCACGCTTCTGTGCCCGTAGCTTTGCTCTCTTCGCCCGTAAGACTCGCCGGTCGTGCCTTTCTTGTATGAACTCGCCTGTAGCCTCCCGATACTGATCATGCTTTCGTGTAAGGCAGGTCTCGCAAGCATAAAGTCGATATCCGTTCTCGTGGAAAGGGAAGCTTGTAATTGGGCGAAAGGACTTGCACCCGGAGCAGCGTAGCCGGTTTAAAGGAAGTGTGTCCATTAAAGGGAGCCTGGGGAGCCTGTGAGCCTGTGGAATTAGCCTATAAACCTTGTAAAGGGGAGCCTGTGGAACCTATCCGTTACGCTGCGGCCAGGTGGGAATTTTCGTGATCAAAGATACCACAAAATTACAGCGAATCAGAGCTCTTATACCAAAGAATCTGGCGATATGATTTGCTGATCCAGTTCGCTTCGATGTGCACGGGCCAATTCCCACCTGGCCGCAGCGTAACGGATAGAGCTTGTGGAGCCTGTAAAGCCCGTAAATAGAGCCTGAATGAACTGTGGAGCGGCCTAAAGTTTTGGTGTTCCCGCACAGACCACAAAAACTGGTCACATGACAGCGTCCGTTTTCTCCGGAAAATAGCGACCCTGGAGGCTTGATACTGAGAACTAAAGGGTTTCAGCCATTAGTTTAGCCCGAAACCTCAATATTATACGATTACTTAATCGCAAGCCATAGTGGCTTGCGAATCGTATTCCATATCCTATTGATTAATCGGAAGCCACAGTGGGTCCCGATTAAGTAATCGGAAGGCCGATTAATTAATCGTAGCGCCCGGTCCCTAATCCGCTCGTATTGACTGACGGGCCGGATCAAATCGACACATTAATGACGTTCACCGAACGTCAAGCATGTACTATTGTCCTGTTGAAGGATGCAACTACTCGTTGGCTTCAGGGTGGAGAAAATACTTTCCACGGAAAGATAATTTGAGGCGGCATATGACACATAGGCACGGAAGACCTGGTGGGGTTTGAAAACTTGGGGCAGCCGCCTAGGAGCGGGCGGCGCTGGACACTGAACTCTGGCCACCTCCGCCTTGAAACCGCGCTGGCCGAGCCATATTGCTCATTTGGGATGTGGTATGGTATCAAACGCGCTTTGCCAGATGAAAGACTGGTCTCTACGGAGGATTTTTTCGTGATAAGATAGGTATCTTGGCAAGCGCAAATCACATAATAATCCAGAATTCTACGTCGCGCGATGCCTTTGCCTCTAGTCTCCTTTCTGGCCGAATTCCTTGAAAGTATCTTATAACTATTACCTATCGAAGATGCACGCAACTTCCTTTTGGTTTACCATTGCAAATGCCACCATAAAGCACCGCAATTGTTCAGGCACAGAGTCCATGGAAAAGACGGAAAGTTGGTGGTCTGCCGCCCAGGTGGATTTTGGGGGAAGGGCAACTTCCATATCATCTGCGAGAAATATGCCATTACACTAATAGAGACGAAGGAGGAATTCATGGAGCGGGTATGGGAAAGGATCGACAGGATCATGGAGCGCGCCGGTCAGGGATAACAGGACCGGTGCTGAACCACAACCCAGCAATTGTGCGGTTACCTCTTTTGGGACAGCCTAGCCAAGGGGCAAAGCATCATTCATTTTCATGTTTCCTAGGCCGTAGCTTACTTCTCCATGTTAAACTCTCCACTCATAGGATGCTCTAGACTTTTAAGGGTACACCTGATCACAGCAACAGTTGATGCAATACCGGCAATTTCCCGAAACCCAGATTCCGATTCGTTGGACACTGCATGAAATTCGCCTTTGGATCAGCCAGAGTCAGCCCAAGTCTGCAACGCTCCGATACGGTTCATGCCACAGGCATGGAGCCATTACGCCATGGCAACGATGACCAAGGAGAGAAGTTTGAAAATCATATAAAATTGGTATGCAAACTAGATTCTCGGACCGGCCAAAACGCCTGGCCTACGGAATGGCAAGTCTGTAGTAGAATTCAGAGCCATAGTACATATGTTAACTCACTTAGCCCGCTCTCAATACGATAATAAGTACTACTAAGCTGATGTCAACCTATAATCCCCCCCACCATCATTAGTAAGTCGCACCATCATTTTTTGTGCTACTTTGTTCATCTTCCCAACTCGATCTGCTTCCGCCAGCATTGTTTTCTGGTCCTCCCCAAGTCCATATGCTAAAGAGGGAATGGCAGACTCCTTCCATGGTGGCAGTCTAAGATGACTTGTCTCCCAAACTGTAAGAACTACGTAGAGTATCCAAGGATAAGAGAAACCAGGGGGGCCGTCATATATCGCCATCGGATCTTAATGTGGGTGGTCCACTGCAGCGTGTCTCCTTGGACTTCTTCCACGGTGCCTCCTCTGCCGCGGAGGTAGTCTGACATATGCCGAGCCACTTTTGCGAATGTTTCGGTATAGTTGGTGCTGTCCCAGAGACAGCCAACTAATGGGTAACTCGCTGTCGTTACGCTTTGATTCAGCTCAATCGTGAGTGCCCGAATTGTTTGAATGTCATTAGTGGCAATTGATGTGGGCGTGAAAGGCCAGTCAATAGTTGCGACGCCATATCTTTCTTGACCAACACTCCACAGCAAGAGATATTGTATCATACTCTCGATAGAGGCTTGGGAGATATTGAAATGCTTGCCCGAGTCTCTGAGCTGGAGGTCCTCCTGTTTTGTGTGTCCCTCTCGTCGCCATAGAGCAGGCCAGGTTGCCTTGTTCCAGTCTGAGAGGTTGCGCGCGGCGTCTCCATTTAATCCTTCATAGGAAAAGGAAGCCGGGTTACGGTCAACAGTAGAGCGAGTTATCGTTTCTTGTACTGATCCGGTTTGAAGCTGTAATTCGTACTCATTGACACAGTAATAGAGTGCACACTCATTCGCAGTAGGGGGAGATTCGTTCCACCGGGTTTTGTTCTCGATGAACGAGTCAGGCGCTCTTAGAAAGGCAAATGAACTTATGAGTGTGGTGTAATCTTGGTATGAGATCGTTTCCCAAGGATACGCTGTTGCATTTAGTGCCATAAATGGGGCATAGTAATCGCCATTGCGGGTTTGGTTGTAATGGTATACGAAGCTCACATGTGGTAGTGAATAAATGGTGGCAGGATAATTCCGATTGGAGGCAATGGATGTGCTGGGGTACCTAGGGTCTGTGAAGTTGACCAAAGAGGTGCTGACATGATGTGTGACATCCACACATGAAGAACAGATAGCCAAAGATGTAAACCTTGGCCATGTACAGTTCCCCGTGTCGCATGATACGGGTGGTGCACTTTGAAATGAGGTTTCATTGGCGAAATCGCTGAGGACAGCTGCACCCCAGGCCAGATCTGCACTCGCTGCTCGAGCATACAGGCCTATACTCACATTCCTTGGTTCAGAAGTTCCAGGGGTCGACACGTTAAACTGGTACATCCAAGGCGGCACAGCTTCACCGAAGTTCCCGCTGTCCATGCGAGTCAGACGCTGGGTGATAGCTGGCTTGAAAGCAGAGACTATGGCAAGCTCAGCTTCTTGCCCAATCGCCGCCTGCAGAAAAGTATCGTATCCAAGTAAGAGGATGCCCGCCAGCGCACCAATGGCAGACCAATGACTATCATCGTTTAGTACTTAGTATATACATAGCAAGATCTTCATACCGAAACCGAAGCCCAAAAAGAAGTTGGATACTTCCATAAGGACCTCGAGACGCTTCATCAAACTGTCCGAAGGCTTTCAGACTGTGTCTTCGCGTGCGGTGCCAATTCCACTTTTGCTGACCGAAGCATGCGGAAATAGCGAATGCAAGACTTGCCCGGGAAATTGTTCCAAGAACGGCTGTGACAGCATTGAAGGATGTGGGGAAATTCCAATCAGACAATGGTTTATGGTTGAAAATGCTGAAAACCACAAATATTGTGATAACTGAGACAAGACTGAGACAGATGGCGCCGAGCTCTAAGGGCCATGATCCTAGGACGCTTCGATTGATGTAAGGCTTTGTTTCGTTATCTATATTGAGTCAGAATTATAATTGTGATTTTTAGGCAACTCTCACCGGTGCCCTTTTCAGATTCCACCTCCTCTCTTCCAATGGAAGTCAACTCATGCTGACTAGAGCGTCGCACTTCTAACCGAGACAGCTCTGATTCATAATCAGAATAACCGTCTGCAGTTGCCGATAATGGGTCGGATCAAGGTTCTGCCATGATACACACTGTAAGATCAAGGAGCCGTCGCTAGATGGCCGGGGAGGGAACTTTGAAAATTATACTTTTCCCTCTTGAGCCTGATCAGGCTGGGCGGTGTTGACCTAGTGGCACTGCCGCACTGTGGCTTAGGGCCCGTCCTGCCAACCACCCATTTAATTCCACATCCTATTTAATTTTAAATGAAACGGTGTATGATCCCATACGATAATATCATAATCGTGTTCTTTTACCCTCCATTCTTAGCGGTGAGCTTCCCGCCTTGCGTAATATCTCCACTTTTAAAGGCCGTGCTGTCCTAGCCGTTGACCCCGTATGCTGACTCCCATAAATCTCTTCCTTTTTGAGCTTTTGAAGCTATATCTACGCATTAGATCCTCTAATCCTCGAAGGAGCCTTCAATTACAGAGATTTCATCTTCAACTCTAGGTAATTGAGCGATTAGATAATACCTTTAATATAATCAAATACTAATACGCACGATTAGGAGAAGCGGGAATTATGGACGACGATATATTGCGCCTGGTGGCCTAGCCTTCTAATAATTAATAAAGCTTCATAATTTTTATTTGATAAATTCTAGCCTATGGAATTAATATTAAGCCTTGTTAATGAGGCATAGTTGGTTGAATGGAGCCTAACCCTGGTCAAGAGCTGGTCGCGATCAACTTTTAAAATTATACCAAAAACACGACCTTTATGGTGGTGCCATATAATGTCATATGAAATGGTTATATGGCGATTTTGTATGGTGTGGTTGAAGAACGCCCATTTAATTTAATATGAGATTATATGATGAATGGGGCATATGGGTGGTTGGCAGGACGGGCCCTTAGACTCCTGTATGAAGATCGCCAATTACATGCAAACCTAATTGGGACGTATGTCCAGCTGAGCGAAAAATTAGTTCAGCTGCCGCGCTTGGCAGTGGCGCAGTCAATTATGCCTTCAACCTTTGGGCTTGCTGAAAGTTGGGGTCTTTCTGTTCCACCCGGTTGGCTGATCCGAGCCACTTGGCAATCGGGGCCCCGATTCCCGATTCGGACGATACGATCAGTAAATCGTAGCTTCTTTACAATTCGGGCGTCCGATTAGGGATTCGGGGCCCCGGATTTCCAATCGCTCGATATTTCGGTATCGGGGCTTAAGGAGCTGAATTCCCCCTATTTATTAGCTCGTTCAGCCCTATATTCTTCACTTCACTACACCTCATATTTTGATTCTATAGGCTCTAGTTTAATCTATTAATTTAAGATATTAAAGGAGGTAATAATAGGGGTAAAGACGCTTCTCTAGAGCCCCTGAATATGTATAGGGCCTCTGTTCAGAAGGCTGGAAGGTTATCTGCAAAGAAGAGAGTAGCTGAGGAGCAAGCACGTGAGAATGGACCTGGAGAAGGAGGAGAATCAGGTGATCAGGTGGAAGGAAGGGCACCAAAAAGGGCTAAGGTAGCTATTAGAGCAGCTAGACGTAGTGGGAGAGCTTGAGAGTAAAGCTTGGTATGGGTGAAGTGTCTTTAATATATCCTTGTTTTATTCCCGATACCCGTAGACTCAGGATTAATTTTCCCTTTCGCTTGTTCCGTTTTAGTCTGCGGACGTGAGCAACTGCTGCTTTAACCTGAGCTGAGCGTGAGCATACCTGAGCATACCTGAGCAAGCCTGAGCAGAGCCTGAGCAGAGCCTGAGTATCCTGAGCACCATAATGTAGAACCTATTTTGGCCTCCTATATGCCCTAGCTATCGTTTCCTTACCGAATTTTGCCCGGGAATCGGTTTCTGCTCTCTTTCTGAGTTCCTGCTGGAGCAAATTTGGTTCCTTTTATTAAAAGCAAAATGGCGACTATAGATTTTCGTCTAGACTAGTGGACCTATAGTCAGAAAGCCTGCGTATTACGCTACCGAGCAAGGTTCCCCAAAATGTTCCTTCTAAGGCGATAGTAAAAGCTAGCTGAGACACATACTACCTAATGTAATTAATCGAGAGTGAGGCTATAAAAGCGAGACTGTAAATAGAGTAAAGCGAGGCCGCGAGGCTATAAAGCGAGGCTAGAAGCTTTTTTTCCCTATAAGATTTCGTTTTCTTAGTAGACTATACTATTTTCTTAAAGCTCTAATAAATAATTATTATTTATTTGAATAGGAGGTAAATAGTATAAAAGACTATATTAGACTACCTAAATATAAATTTATATAATTAAAAGAATAAAACCCTTTATTATTTTATCTCTAAATAGTTTCATTTAATTCTTTATAATTCCTAGTAGCTTCTAATATTTGGCTTCTTAAACTAATACATATATATAATATATTATATAAATGAGATAACGCTATCTCTACTAATAGCTCTATAGAATTAAGCTTTTAATAATTAGCTATTAAATTTAATATAATTACTAATACTTATTTAAGTTATAATGAATTAAAGTTATCTTATAAAAAACAAGTAATTCTTATACTAGTACTCATTTTACTAGTTATTATAATATTCGCTTATTATATATTATAACCTCTATTAGTATAAACTATAATTATTATAAGAATTATATATCTAAAGATTACTTTTATTAGATTATATATTATTATAATACTTTTATTAAATTGTTTTACTTTAAATACTTTCTATAGAGGGAATTAATAGTATAATATCTAAGTCTTAATACACTAAGACTTTATTACTAGACTATTTAGTATTTGCGAAATATTATTTATAATAAGACTAGAGTCTATTATAAAAAGTAAAGGCTTAGATATAGTATTTAATATTTTAAGCTTCTAGAGTTATACTTATTTTTATTTCGGGATCCTTGATTTATTAAAGACTAATTAAGCTTTTAGTTTCCTTATTTATTAGTTAGTGTTAGTATGGTTTCCCGGAGGTCATGTGACCTTGTCACATGACCTCGCTTCCTGTATATAAGACATGGGATATGGGATATAGGACATGCGAGAAACGGGACATGCTAGCACTAATTAGGCTTAGTATATTTAGGGATCATATATTAGAACCTCGATACTATAATCCCTACTTATAGAATATAACTACTTCACTAACCTACGTAATTAGTATTCTATGACTACGTGACAGTGCTACGCGTTACTAGTGAACTAATACTAATTAGTTTATATATATAAATTAGAGATAAATCGATTATACTAAAGAAGTATCTAGTAGCCTATAGTAAAATCGACTAATTCTATATTAAAGGGGGGAATTACTATTAACTCTACGAAAAAGTATCTAGTAGCCTAAAGGGAGACGACTCTAGTTCTTACTAATTAATAAGTAGTTAGCTATTTAACTATTTAACTAAATTATCTAGTTCTATTATCCTTTAAGACTAACTTTATTCGGTACTAAGACTACCTTCTTAGTAACCAACTTTCTACTTATATACTACTATAGCTCCTCTTCCGAGAATATACGCCCCTAAAGCCCTATAAGTTTTCTTAGCTCCTACTTCGATTTTACTATTAAGTTAAGCCCCTTAAGCTTTAGAACCCCTCTAGAAACCTCGATATTTTATATCCTAAATTTCCTATTATAGTCGAAATATTTACGAACCTCGACTCTATAACTAATAAGTCTAATACCTCTTTACGAATTACCTCTAAACCCCTCTTACTATAAATCATATATATATATATACTAAGAAGGGCTTAGCCCTAGAGGTTTAGGATAGCGAATTAATAAGATAGATATAAGTAAATAGAGAAGTAAAAGGAGGGTATTAACTTAGAAGCCTCTAATAAGGATAATATCTCAAATTACCTTAATACTAGACTATTCTAGTATAAGGTAAAAAAGTTAACTAATGAAAACCTCTAGGAGCTATATAAGGAGGACTTTACTAACTTCGATATTAACACGTTTAGCTTACTTAAACGACGAGATCTATATTAATTATAAACTATCCTCTAATATAGAGGTGTCTATATTAAACCTAATAGGAAGTTACTTACTATTATATAGTCCTTAGCTAACGCTATTATAGAGGAAGAATAATATATATAGACTATAGACGATATTATCTCTTACTATTAAGACCTTAAGGCGGGCCCTATAACTTCGTTATATATATCCCTTGAGAATAGTATTATAAGAAATTAATATATTAAACTAATCGTTATATATACCCCTTAATTATTACCTTTACTATATTAACCTTAACCTCTACTACTACTACTACTAGAATAGGGCCTATAGAATATTAATTAACCTCTATATTAGCCCCCCTATTAACCTCCCTAGAATATTAACCTACTACCCCCTCTACTCCCGCTACCGCTCCTACTACTACTTCTACTACTTATACTACCTCTAAATAGCGCCTAGTTAAGCTTAGCTAGAAAGCTAATTAAGGAAGTCGCTAGAATCTATACTAAAGAATAGAAGTACGACGGAACTAATAGTAGTTTTAACTATAAGCTCACTATCTTCCTTAATATCTATCGATATATAGACCTTCTATAAGAGGCACTTATAAGAGCTTTCCTTACTATACTAAAGAGTCTAGTATAAGACTACTTTTATAATAATTAGCTATCTCAATGAACCTATAAAGTAGCTTATATGAATATTTGTAACTTCTTCGAAGGTCCCGAATATTAATATCGAAATCTAGATAAATGAAATACTACTAACTTGAATTCTATAATAGCTAAATACCCTAAAAAGTTAATATTTAAGGTTATTTAGATTATAATTAATAACTTATACTAGTTATAGTATAGACTTATACCCGCTTTACAAAGTACTGAATTCCTCTATAATAAGATTATTACTACTTACTAAAGTTCTCTAATATACTAATATATAGTTTTAGACCCTCTTATAGATCTCGGCTAGCTTATCTATAAGCTATAGTCCTTTATTACTACGTATAAGAAGGAGTAATAATAGATTAATAGCGAATTCACCTTCTTTACTAATTAACGATTCTATTCAAATAACTATTAGTTCGGAAACTATTAAGACAACTATAGTCGTAGTCACGGAAGCGGAAATCGTAATAACTATAGAAACTATAATGACTACTATAATAGCTACTCGAACTCCTATAAGCCCCGCTATAGTAATAGCGATTTGAATACCCCGAAGTTGTAAGAGCATGCGGCATTGCTCGTCGTACACGTGATTTACCCCACTAACCCCACCAAAATCGCGATTTTTTAGCCCACACTTTAATGCGATATTTAAAATAATTAAAGCTCTCGATTTATTAAGGCTTCAGTGTATAGTAGCTATACCCTTACTATTAATCACGTCCTCTAGCTTATGAGTAAGCCTCTCCGTCAAATATCGCTATTCCGTTAGATTAACTTCGCTCTATAGCTCTTGTAAGACCTCCTTCATGTCCTCAATTAAGGTAGGAATAGTTTCTAACTTTGTAATCTCATTTTTCATTCATCGCTAGACCTTCTTAATTGGATTTAAATTAGGAGAAGAGGGAGGCTAATCAAACCCACGTAATCTACGCAATTTTCGTGGTAGTTTTGCCCCTCTACCGGTATTTTATCGCGAATATGAGTCATTTTTTGGCTTGTTCCTTGGAAATAAACGGACGACGGCAAGCGACACAGCGGCGATACCCATGCTCCTTCATGACTCGGCGAATCATTGTAATTAAGGCTTCTAATCTGAGCTCGTGCTTAATTCGTCCCTAGGACTTAATATAATTAGTCTAGGACTTAGAGACGAACCGGAAGATACTCTTCATATCGGCTTATTTGAGAGCGGGCCGCTTAGTAGCTAGGGGCCTTGATAATATACTGAATTGTGGACCCGGTAAGGCCTATAACCTTTCTGATTTGGCTATAGCTTTTCCCTTGCCGGCGAAGGGAGCGAACGGTAGCACGAACGGGAGTTCTCTAGTTCTCATTAGGCTAGTGCTTCTTAAGAACGTCTAGAGAGAGGACATTTGAGATATCTGAGTCTAAGTCTGAGTCTTCTATTAATTATCTAGCAAATTACACAATAATTAAAGAAGAAAAATAGTAGTTTGTGGGAAAAGAAGCGGTGAAACGTGGGTTTTGGTGAGGGGTAGTCACGTGTTCGCTTAGGTATACGACGAGCAATGCCGCATGCTCTTACTTTATATATAAGAAACTAGACTATTACTCCTAGAAGTATTCGCTAAAGGAATAATAAGAGGAAAAGGCTTAATTTAGAGCTAGAAACCTCTATTAGTTTAAGGCCCTAAACTCCCGAAACTTTAATCGAGACTTTAGTTATTCCTACCTCTAATACGTGGCCTATATAGAGGGCGAATAGGAGATATATTAGAATACTAAGGATAATCTAGGTGATGATTTTAAGGCTCTTTTAATAGATATAATTAATATAGACGAAGTAGAAGTAGAGGACGAATACTAATACTTAGATTCCTTCTTTACTTTTATTAAGAGTCTCCTAGCTACTTTAGACATATAATTGCCTAATAATTAAGTTCTTAATATACGAGCCCCTAAAGTGCTAATAACTATAACTAATAGCCTTATAGATAAACTTACTTCTCTTTCCTTTATATACTAGTTAATAGGTGAAAACTATACTATAGAACCTAAAGAACTACTTATAGAGGATACCTAGACCTTTATAGTAAGAGGTATGTCTAGATATAGTAGTTAATGCTTTCATAGAATCGTAATCGATACTAGAGCCTCTAAATACTTAACTACTAGTCTCAATTAATTTCAAGCTCTATAGCGAACTAATAATAGTGTCGCACTCGACGAGAGTACTAAAGGTTAAGTTATAGTTCACTTTTATATAAGCTCTTCTACTTCTATTAGTTCTATAGTTATAGAAATACTAATTAGGTAAGTATAATTCTATATTATACTCTTAAACACTCTATTCCTACTTAGCTTAGATAATATAGATAAGCTATAAGTCTACTTTAATAATCTCACTAATTATATTATTACTTCTACTAGATATTACATACCTATTATATAACGTTTCAGTTACTCTTTCTTACTTTAGAATAATATATTATAAAGCCTTATTTCCGAATCCTTTACCTATAATCTATACTTCCTTATAGAGACTAAATTACAATATCTCTATTACTAATTCAGTTATCTATTAGTTAGTAAGCTCTAAAACTTACTAGAACGAGCTAGCTATAAAGTCGATATAGAAGCCCTGGAATACCTTACGAAATACTATAAGTAATACTAGAAGAATAGTAAATCACCTAGTTAATTCAAGTTTAACCTAAGAGACGATATTAGCTTTAACCTCTCAATTATCGTTAATATATTCTATATCCTTAGGAAGCCTATTCTCTATATCGTCGACGAGGGTACTAGATATTATAGGGGCTATTAGCTCTAGAATATTAGTACTATATATACCTAGGATACCCTAAAGATATACTAGATTAATACTTATTTAGGCCCTCCTAATTAGATTATAGTAGATACTAGGAAGTAGTTCACTAGTAAAGAGTTCACTCAGCTTATAAATACGATAGGAATAAAGGTGAAAATCGTCCCTATAGAAGCTTATAACTCTATAGGAATCGTTAAACGATACTATAAGTTAGTTCAATGTGCTTACTTAATTATTATAGCCGAAATTAAGGGAATTAGTAAGGAGATAGCCTTATAGATAGCCTTTAAGGCTCTTAATAATACTACGGGAATTAGTAGGATTATTCCTATACTCCTAGTCTATAGTGCCTTACCTTAATTAAGCGAATATAATGCCCCTATACCTACTATTTCTCAATGTTTAATAGCTTAAAAGAAGGTAATAATAGAGATTTAGAAGCTATAAGTAAAGTATTAAGTCGAAGATACCCTAAATACACGTAATAGCCCCTCTATAAATAATATCTATAAACTTGTACTAAATTCGGATATTCTAGTATAGTATAAGGGGAATATAGGTTAACTAGGTAGTTAGTAGGGACTATATAAGCTAGTAGTAATAGAAGGGGAGTTATATATACTAGCTTTACTATATAGTAATACTACCTTTCGCTTAACCTCTATAAAGCTACTCCACGTAGGAGATATTAAGGTTAGTTCTAAGGGTCCTAAGGATAATCTTAAATACTATAGTAAAAGTAATAGTGAAGGTAATATATGCGTGATTCCTCCTACTATATTACTTATTTCACTAAAGTATAGTAGAGGTAGACCCTATAAGAACTCTAATATAATAGTATTCCTATAGGACGACGACTTATATAAGGATTCCTATTAAACTAAAGTCACTAGCCTCTTTGAAAAAGGTATATTTAAGGTTATTCCTAGATCTTAGGTACTATAAGAGGTACGTATCTTTAACTCCCGCTTTGTCGATAAGATTAAGAATAAGGGAATAAATAGAGAGCTTAAGAAGTTAAGACTAGTTATTTAAGCTTATAATAATAGTGAGAAACATATAATATTAACGTAATTACTAACTATCTAATAGATTAGCTAGAGAGTTATTCTCTATATTATTACTATAACTATAGGAACTATTAGACTATACCTATAAGATATATTATAAGCCTATATTTAGTTATTAACCTTACTAAATCGCGATTTCTATATTAACCCACCTCCTAAGCTTACTAATTAACTAAATCTAGAGGCTAGTTCGGTATTAAAGGTTATAAAACTACTCTATAGAGTACTAGAAGCCGGAAACTACTAGTTTAAGACTTAATATTCCTATTACCTAAACGAGCTAGCTATAGAATAGTCGATTTATGACTTATACTTACTCTATAGTAATTACTCCTTTAGTATCATTGGCCTTTAGACTAATAATACTCTATATATAGGAGACGATAACTTTACTAAGGTAGAGTATCTAGAGCTCTAGAAGGCTAATTTCCTAGATAAGGAGTATAAACGCCTTATAACTAACTATAATCTTAAGTTTAATAGAGGTATTATTTATACTAATTCTACTAGTATTACCCTTATATAGGAACGCTAGTATAGTAACCTCTACCTAGTAATAGTTAAGAACATAACTATAACTAGTAGTAGGGGTATTATATATTGAAACCTCATAATTAAGGAATAATATATCGCCTAGTGAGCTTAAGGAGTATATATCGTATTAACTTATTAACTAGAGGCTTCATATAACTACTTAGTAGCTACTTAAGTTATTAAACCTATAGAAACTAATATTAAGGCCCTTAATAAGTATATTTAATAGTAAATCGAAAATCCCGCTAGAGGACTATATTTCGTGAAGCTAAATAAGGAGTCTTTATACCTAATCATCTTTCTAGACGCTTCCTTTATAGGAAATCGAGACCTCTCTTCTTAGATTAGATATATTCTAGTCCTAGTAAATAGCTCTAGATACGCTAATATTATCTACTAGTCCTCTATGAAGTATAAGAGAGTCACTAGAAGTATCCTAGCCTCCGAACTTTATAGTATAGCCTATAGCTTTAATATAGCGATTTAGTTAAGTCTATAATTAATAAAGCCCTCGAAATCGAAGTCCCGCTAGTTATCTATATAGATTCCAAGTCCCTTTACAAATACCTAGTTAAGCTAGGAATAATATGAGAAAAGTAACTCATAATTAACGTAATATGCCTCCGCTAGACTTACGAATAACGAGAGATTATAGAGGTTAAGTGAATTAAGGGAGAGTTGAACCCGGCTAATTTAATAACGAAATTAAAGCCTATAAATACCCTTAAGTATCTACTTAATATGAATACTATATAATTAGATATAGAGGAATAGGTCGAATATGGATAAGGTAAATAGAGGGATATATGAGTAGGAAATAGATATATTTAGAGGGAAATAGGTATATGGGATAGAAATATTAATAGGGATATATATACTAAGCGCTTAGGGATAGTCTAGTACTAGGCCGGATTAGGAAATCTATATATGAATAGGGGATACTATTTTTCGTGCGTTTTTAGTACTTTTACGTCGGTTTTTCGCGTTTTTTAGGTAATTACTAGTATTAGTATAGTTTCCTAGAGGTTATATAATTAGTGTGGGCTCTAATAAGATTAATAAGCGAACGATTAATAATCGCACTAATTTATTAATAATTGATAATTAACCATCGATAATAATAATTATTGAACTAGGGCCTTAGTAATACTATAGGGCCACTATAGGGCCAATGCGCTATATTTATAGGCCTTATACTACCTTTTCTTTACTATAGTAGAATTCCGATTTAGTAAAGGCGGTATAAGGCCTATAAATATAGCGCATTAGCCCTATAGTAGCCCTATAGTATTACTAAGGCCCTGGACCCACTATTATTAATAGATTTAGTACTATAAAGGCAGTCTAAAGCTTATAAATATAGCGTATTAGCCCTATAGTGGCCCTGTAGTATTACTAAGGCCCTAGACCCACTATTATTAATAGATTTAGTACTATAAAGGCGGTCTAAAGCTTATAAATATAGCGTATTAGCCCTATAGTAGCCCTGTAGTAGCCCTATAGTATTACCAAGGCCCTAGACCCACTATTATTAATAGAATTATCGATGGGCTCGCTTAATAACTAGCTAGGCCTACTTTTATCGATAGAATTATTAATGAGCTCGCTTAGTAGCTGGGCCTACTTTTATTAATAGAACTATTAATGGGCTCGCTTAATAGCTAGCTAGGCCCACTTTTATTAATAGAATTATCGATGGGCTCGCTTAGTAGCTAGGCCCACTTTTATTAATAGGATTATCGATAAAAGTAGGCCCTAGCTATTAAGCGAGCTCTATTATATTAATAGTATTAGTAATAATTATATTATCTACGTTATATAATAGACTATTAAATAGAAATATAATAGTATAGTAATAATAGTCTATATTTATACTAATCTTTATACTAATTAGTTTATAATTGAACTAGAAAGCGAGATATTCATATAATAGGGCTCGCTTAATAGCTAGGACCCACTTTTATCGATAATAATTATTAATATTAATCGCTTATTAATTAATAAGCTAATAACGATTAATAAGCGATAATTCCGATTAATAAATTCATTGGAGCCTATACTATATATAATCTTATTATATAACCTCGCTTCCT
Organism: Hyaloscypha sp. PMI_1271; assembly: GCA_021399465.1. NCBI lineage: Eukaryota > Fungi > Ascomycota > Leotiomycetes > Helotiales > Hyaloscyphaceae > Hyaloscypha > Hyaloscypha sp. PMI_1271. The sequence goes on along the minus strand of JAJTUS010000177.1, from coordinate 44,079 downwards.
ATATATAGGATATAGGATATAGGATATGGGATATACGGGAAACGGGACATACTAGCACTAATTAGGCTTAGCGTATTTAGGGATCATATATTAGAACCTTAATACTATGATCCCTACTTATAGAATATAACTACTTCACTAAGGTAACCTACGTAATTAGTATTCTATAACTATATAATAGTGCTATATATTACTAGTGAACTAATAGTTAGAAATAGAGGCTATTTAAACTACCTTTAATAGTATAATCCTATTAAAGAGGGGATATAACTAATATAAATAGAGGGAGTTAAAAGCTAATATAATTACTAAGGAGAGAGGACAGTGAAGCTATCCACGCACGCGCTTTTATCCTGCTTCGCTTAGGGCATCACGTGACTACCGTCCACGTGATCCCCACTACACTATTAATATAATTTACTTTAGTAAGAGTCGAATATTTGAAATCTATTACTATATACTTCTACTTAGTTTATTATAAGAAATACTTTTTTATTTCTACTTCTATTTTTAATACTTTTATATTAGTTAATTGAAATTTATAATTTTATTTACCTTTTTAAATATTATAGTATTTATATTATTAACTTTCTTCTAAAAGTTATTTATTATTACTTTTTAATTACTTATTTTTTTTTTCGAACGATTTAATACTAAATTAAATATAGAAAGCTTAGAACTTAATTTAATTCTCTAGCTTAAAATCTTTTTCTTTTAAGCTAAATTATAGAGATATATCTCTCTTTAATTTATATCTCTAGTAATATTTATAAATATAATCTATATATTTACTAAAAGAACTTTCTAGTATTCTATAATTATATTAAATTATTTTTTAAAACTCGCGGAATTTTTTCTAGTTCCTAAATTAAGTTAAGAGCTCTATATTATTTTTATAAGTAAATATCGGTTCACTAGTAACACGTAGCACTATTACGTAGGCATGGAATACTAATTATATAGGTTAGTGAAGTTATTATATTCCGTAAGTAGGGATTATAGTATTGAGGTTCTAATATGTGATCCCTAAATACACTAATCCTAATTAGTGCTAGTGTCCGGCATGTCCCATGTCCTATATATAGGAAATCATATGACGTAAATCATATGACCTTCGGGAAACCGGTTATACTAATACTAGTAACTACCTAAAAAACGCGAAAAACCGACGCAAAAGTACTAAAAACGCACGAAAAACAGTGTCCCCTATTTATATACAGATTTCCTAATCCGGCCTAGTACTAGATTATCCCTAAGTACTTAGTGTGCCCTCCCATACGCCTATATCCCTCTATATACCCGTTCCTCCTATTTCATATATCTATTCCTTCTATTCCATATATCCCTATTCGTGTTTAACCTATTCCTTAACGTCCAACTATATGGTATTTATATTAATTAGACGCTTAAGGGCATTTGAGGGCTTTAATTTCGTTATTGAGTTAGTAGGATTCGATTCTCCCTTAATCTACTTGACTTCCGTGATCTCTCGTCATTCGTAAGCCTAGCGGAGGCATATTACATCGATTATAAGTCACTTTTCTCATATAGTTCCTAGCTTAACTAGGCATTCGTAGAGGGACTTTGAATCTATATAGACGACTAGCGGGACTTCTATTTCGAGTATTCTATTAATCATAGTCTTAACTAAGCCGCCCATATCAAAACCGTGAGCTATACTATATAGTTCTAAGGCTAGAATACTTCTAGTAACTCTCTTACACTTCATGGACGACTAGTAGATAATATTAGCATATCTAGAGCTATCCGCTAGGACTAGAACGTATCTAATCTAAGAGGAGAAGTCTCAATTACCTATAAAGGAGGCGTCTATAAAGACGATTAGGTATAGGGACTCCTTATCTAGCTTAACGAAACACAGTCCTCTAGCGGTATTTTCGATTTACTATTAAATACGCTTATTAAGGGCTTTAATATTAGTTTCTATAGGTTTAATAGCTTAAGCAGCTACTAAGTAGTCGTACGAAGCCTCCGGTTAGTAAGTTAATACGATATAGGCTCCTCGAGCTCGCTAGGCGATATATTATTCCTTAATCGTAAGGTTTTAATATATAATACCTCTACTACTTATTATAGTCATATTCTTAGCTATTACCGGGTAGAGGTTACCGTACTAGCGTTCCTGCGTAAAGGTAATACTAGTAGAATTAGTGTGAATAATACCTCTATTAAACTTGAGGTCGTGGTTAGTCGTAAGACGTTCACGCTCCTTAGCTAGGAATTTAGCCTCTAGGAGCTTTAGATACTCTACCTTAGCGAAGTCGTTATCTCTGAGGAATAGAGTATCATTAGTCTAGAGGCTAACGATTCCGAAGGGACGATTACTATAGAGGAGGCAGGGGTTATATATTAATTGCTTCATAGCTAGCTCATTTATATAGTAAGAGTAGTAAGTCTTGAACCAGTGGTTTCCGGCTTCTAGCACTCCGTAGAGTGGTTTTATGACTTTTAACACCGAACCGTCCTCTAGATCTAGCTCTCTCGCAAGCTCGGGAGGTGGGTTAATATAGAAATCGCGATTTAGTAGAGTCGATAATTAGACATAGGCTTACGATATGTCCCGTAAGTATAGTCCTAAGGTATCTATAGTTATAGCAGTAATATAGAGGATAACTCTCTAGCTAATATATTAAATAGTCGGTAATTACGTTAATACCATGTGTTTCTCACTATTATTATAGGCTTAGACGACTAGTCTTAACTTCTTATACTCCTTTTCCGTGCCCTTATTCTTAATCTCATTAACGAAGCAGGAATTGAAGATACATACCCCTTCTAGTACCTGAGATCTAGAACTAACCTTAAATATACCCTTTTCTAGGAGACTAGCGACTTTAGCTTAACAGGAATCATTATATAAGCCGTTATCGTTATCTTATAGGAATACTATCATATTAGGGTACTTACGGGGTCGTCCTCTACCACGCTTTAGTAGAATAGCTAAGATAGCAGGAGGAATTATATCCATATTACCTTCGCCTCCGTCGTAGAGTTCGGGATTATAGAGCTTAGGATCACGCTTAGGTTCGTCATTAATCTTTATATCTCCTTCGTGGAATAGCTTTATAGAGGTTAATCGGAAAGTAGTATTACCATATAGTAAAGCTAGCACACACGACTCTCTATCCATAGCTATAAGCTTATATAGTCCCTCCTAATTACCCTTCTAGCTAGTATTCCCCTCACGCTATACTAGAACGTTTGAATTTAGTATAAGTTCGTAGATATTAGTTATAGAGGGTATATTTCGTGTATTTAGAGTATCTTCGACTTAACGCTTAGCTTATAGGTTCTGAATCTCTGCTATCGCCTTCTTAAGGGCCACTAATTACTGGGAGACTAAAGGTAATAGTGGGTTGTATTCGGTTAATCGAGGTAGTACACTATAAACCAGGAGAGTAGGAACTATACCACTAATACCTATAGTATCGTTTAGAGCCTTAAAGGCTATCTATAGTACTATTTCCTTCGTAATTCCCTTGACTTTAGCTATAATAATTAGGTAAGCGCGTTGAATTAAGCTATAGTAGCGCTCGACGATTCCTATAGAGTAATATACTTCCACAGGGACAATTTTCACCTTAGTTCCTATAGTATTCGCAAGTTAAGCGAACTCCTTACTTATAAACTACTTTCCGGCATCTATGATAATCTAATCAGGAGGACCTAAATAGGTATTAATCCAATATAGCTTTAGGGCGTCCTAGGTATATATAGTACTAATATTCTAGAGCTAATAGCCCCTGTAGTATTTAGTGCCTTCGTCGACTATATAAAGTATAGGCTTCCCGGAGATATAGAAGATATCGACGATAATCGAGAAATTAAAGCTCACATTATCTCTTAAGTTAAATCTGAATTATCTAGGGGATACTCTATTCTTTTAATAGTATTCGTAGTACTTCGTAAGGTACTCTAGGGCTTCTATATTAACGTTATAGCTAGCTCGTTCTAGGATATTCCAGAGCTTATTAACTAATAAATAGCCAAATTAATAGTATAATCGTCGTAATTTAACCTCTATAAGAAAGTAGGGATTATAGGTAAAGGACTCAGAAATGAAGCTTTATAATATAGTATTCCAAAGCAGAAAACAGTAACTAAAACGTCATATAATAGGTACGTAATGTCCGGTGAGAGTAATAACGTAATTAGTAAGGTTATTGAAATAGACTTATAGCTTATCTATATTAGCTAAACTAAGGAGAAATAGAGTCTTTACAAGTATAATATAGAATCGTACTTACCTAATTAGTATTTCTATTACTATAGATCCAATAGAGGAAGAGGATCTAATACCGAATTAGACTATAACTTAACCCTTAGTACTCTCGTCGAGAATAAGGCTATTATTAGTACACTATAGAGCCTTGAACTAATTAAGACTAGTAGTTGAAAACTTAGCTACTCTAGTATTAATTATAACTCTATAAAAGTATTAAGCGTCATATCTAGATATACCTCCTACTATAAAGGTTTAGACGTCTTCTATAGGTATTTCGTTAGGTTCTAAGTCTAGCTCTAGGGCATGATTTTCGCTTATTAGTTAGTATATAAATGAGAGCTTTATGAGGTTATCTATAAGGCTATTTACTATAATTATTAGTAGTTCAGGAGTTCATATATCAGGGGCTTATATATCCAAAGTAGTAAAGAGGTTCTCGATAGAAGTAAAGTAGGAATTAGTAGTATCCTCTTCGTCTTTATCGTCCATATCTACTAGGAGAGTCTCAAAAGCGTCACCTAATTTATCTTCACTACTCTCAAGTTCTCCCTCGACTTTAGCCATATACTATAAATAGGCGCTATTGAAGCGTTTATTAAAGGTTCAGGAGGTTCGTACCTTACCACTAAATTAACTAAGGTTTCTAGCTCTAAATTAGGCCTTCTTAGCCTCTCGTTCCTCTAATAGGTGCTTCTAGGAGTAGTAGTCTAGCTTCTTATATATAAAGCACAACTTCGTAGTATCCGAATAGTCGTCACGATTACGATTATAGTCGCGGTTACGGGGCTCATAGCTATTCGAGTAGCTATCTCGATTTCTGTAGTTTTAGCTTAAGGATTAACGATTACTAAACTAGCGGTTCTAGCTATTTAAGTAATATCGCTAATTAGTAAAGAAGGTACTAGAATTAGTCTACTATTCTCTCTCATATATAGTAATTAACGACTAGAGCTTATTAATAAGCTAGACGAGATCTAGAGGAGGGTCTAATATAGTATATCTATAGGCTCGAATACCTTAGTAAGTAGTAATGACCTTATTATATAGGAATTCGGTACTTCGTAAGGCGGGCATAAGGCCGTATTATAGTTAACGAAGCTCATTAATTAGTATCTAAATAGCCTTAAATATACTCTTTTTAGGGTATTTAGTAGTCGTAGTAGTTAGATTAATAGTATTCCATTTATCTAGGTTTATATAGTAGTATCTAGGTCCCTTAAAGAAGTTACGGATACTTATATAGGCGTCATTAAATAAGTAGTGGGATAGTAGGTTACTATAGAAGTGGTCTTGGGCTAGTCCCTTTAGTATAGTAGGAAAGGCTCTTACGTATACTCCGAGGAGGAGTTCTATATATTAATAGATATTATAGAAGATAACGAGTTTATAGTTAAAGCTACTATTAGAACCATTATACTTTTATTCCTCTATATAGATCTTAGCTACTTCTATGACGAGTCTAGTAGCTAAACCTAATTAGGTAATATTCGGGTCTAGTAGAGGTAGTAGGGGTAGTAGTAGAAATACCGGTACATTTACTAGTAGGAATAGTAGTACACCTATATTTACTACTCTAGGGGCGTTCATAGGTACTATACCTATATAATCCGGTAGAGGTATAAGATACTATAGTAGTAGGGGCGATAGAGGAGGAGGTAGTAGTAAGACTATAGGAGGTAGTAGAAGGGGTATAGTAGGTCGAGGTTATAGGCGCTTATTCTCTATAGGAGTAATAAAGGCTAATTGAATTAGTCCCTTTATAAGATCTACTTCTACCTTAAGTATATCCTCCTATATCTATATATATAGTTCCTTCTCTCTTATAATAGCTAATAAGGTATAAGCTATTAAGTTAGAGCCCTTATTCTATTAAATACGTACTCTACCGTATCAAAGGACTTTATATAGACATTAAAGTTCTACGAAATCGAGTCTATTAAAGTTAGCTTAGGAGGTGAAGTCCTTAAAGTTATATCTAAATAACTCCTATAGGTTATCGTTAATTATCTTATAGAGATAGTAGAGATATAGCTTAGTATTCACGAATTCAGTGAGATCTTTATCTATAGCCTTAGCTATAATAATTCCAGGTCTCTATTTTCGTACTAGCTCTCTATAGTCCTCTCAGCTATTATTAGATATAGAGGAGGGAGCGGGATTCGATTTAATAGATCCGGAGAGGATATCGTCTACTATACTAGCGGTAGTTCCCTAGGCTTATACCTAGTCCGAAGTATAGTAATTCGTAAAGAGGTAATTCGTAAAGAGGGTAGTTCGGGTAGTTCATAAAGGTAGTTATGGGAGGTAGTTACTAGAAATTAAGAAATTTAGGGGCGAAATATCTCGATTTCCGGAAAAAGAGGTTCTGAAAATCGGAGTTTCTAGGAGTTCAGGTAGTCGCAAAAAGTTAATTTTTAACGTAAAAGAAGGTTAGAAAAATAGTCAAATAGCTAACTATTCATTAATTAGTAAGAAATAGTGTCTTTCCTCCCTATAGAACCGAATCATAGGCAAAGTAGTTAATAGTGTTTCCCCTCTTCGACTTAAATGATAGCTTTACCCCTAAGGAACCGAATCTTGAGCAAGCGCAGCTTAATCCTTCCTGATCTATAAGTACTAACTAATTAGTATCGGTTCACTAGTAACACGTAGCACCGTTACGTAGGCGTAGAATACTAATTACGTAGGTTAGTGAAGTTGTTATATTCTATAAGTAGGGATTACAGTATCGAGGTTCTGATATATAATCCCTAAATACGCTAATCCTATTTAGTGCTAGTGTCCGGCATGTCCCATGTCCTATATGTAGGAAATCATGTAACGTAAATCACATGACCTTCGGGAAACCGGTTGTACCAATAGTAAATAATTACTAACCGCAATTTTATTCGCTACTAGACTACCTAGGATATATGGGAAAATATAAATATTAATAAAACTATCTTAGATAAGTGCCTTTAGAGTAGTTGGGAATTAACTATCTAATAAGCACATTTAATAACGCAAAGTGCCGCATCGAATTGAGCTCACGTTGCAAATATATTAAACCGCTAGACGACCCGCCGTCTACGGAAACATGCCTCGACAAGACGCGTAATCCCTACAGATCATCGATTCAGAGCATCACATAGTGAAAGAGCAATCGCTGCTTGGATGGTGGATAGATTGGCCAAACTGGGTTTGTCACAAATTCTGGACGACAGGAGCCGCAGCAAGCGGTATATAGCTGCTTTAACCGTGCTGGCCGGCTCTGTTACCGGCTTAACAGAAAAGAGCCGGAATATCCGGGGGCTTGCTACAGACGCAGGAAGCGCTTACCCATTGCCTTCAAAGACGTGGAATGTGGCCCGCGGTTCCAAGGAATGACACAACAGCAGGTCCGAGCCAAGGTGTACTGTGTTATGGAGACGAATTTCAGCCCCTTTATGGATGTTGGCGAAGTCTGAAGCATCTGGAAGTGGCAGTCGAGGTAGGGCTTCATTCCAGGCAGGCTGTCATGAAGAGGTGGGATCTGGCCCTATCGTCCACCTCTCTCCGTCGCCACGTACCGCTTCAACAGGTTCGCAACATGGAAATGCTTCTTCTTCGCAGTCGCCGCCTTCAGCGCACTCCCGTACTTCCCACCTTCAATACTCGGGTCTGCACCAGCCCTTAATAGAAACTTTACGTTCTCGAGATTACCGTGCTTCGCCGCCGCCTGTAGTGCGGTGTTGTACTTACCGCCGCACGCATTGGGGTCCGCCCCCGCGTCGAGCAGCAACCGCATGACGCGCACGCCGTCGTCGCCTTGACAGCGGGCTGCAGCGTGCAGCGCGTGGCCTGTCCTGCCCGAGAGCTGCATCACGTCTACCTGGGGCAGGGAGAGGAGGTACTCGACGGCGGCGACGCTGCGGCGGCGGGCGGCTGCTTGGAGGGGGGAACTAGGAGGGGTTGGTCGGTGTTCAAACGGGTGGAAGGGGGTAGAAACAACTGACCCGGATTTCTCGCCAGCAAGGGTCGGATCCGCGCCCTTTTCCACGAGCTTTCTGACCAACTCGACTGTGCTCCAGCGCGCAGCGGATGACAGTGCCGTGCCGAAGCGCGGGTCGTGCGCATTGACGTCTGCTCCTAGGTCGAGCAGGCGGTCGACGAAGGCGTGCTTGAGCTCTTCGACGGCGGCCTGCAACGCGCTCGTGTGCGTGTTGGAGGGCGGCGAGTTGACGTTTGCGCCGGCGTCGAGGAGAAGGTTGACCACGGGGGCCATATTGTTCTTGTTGCTGTAGCAATATCCCAATGTTGCCATGAGAGCGTTCCTACACATTATCTACATTAGAGAATACACTGCGTTGTTAGAAGACCTCCAAAGGACTGTCCTTACATACCCGTACTCCCCACCAAATGAGTTCACATCGACTCCCTTGTCCAGCAGAAGTTTCACCATGTTGATCTGCGTACTGCGGGCAGCCACGTGCAAAGCTTTGCCCGGGATGCCTTCTTGAGCGTGGATATCGGCGCCGTGATTCATCAGCATCACCATTCCTTCGATGTACCCGTATTGTGCGGCAGACACAACGGCAGTGGCCTCTTGTAGATTCGGATCAGCACCGTGATCGAGTAGTTCCTTGAGCATCGTGGCCTGCTGATAGCGGGCTGCAGCAGCAAGGGCTGTTTCAGAATCTCCTGACGTGAAGTTGGGGTCGGCTCCCCGGCTGAGAAGGAGCCTAAAAATGTCGAGATCGCCTACACAAATGGCGATGTGAAGGGGGGTCCTGAATATGTCAGTGAAATGGGTTTCATTGGAGAAGGTATAAAGGTGGATGACGCACCCAGATCGGCCGTTCGCCACGTTACTGTCGGCGCCAAGGTCTAGCAACTTCTCAACCATAACAACATCGCCTCTATTTACCGCTGCCTAGACGTCGAATGTTAGCATTGTAATTAGCTATAATGGTAGGAGTAATGAGATATAACTTGAATCAGGAGAAGCGGGACCAGTACTAACCCCGAGTGGACATCCCCAATTATTACCGCCTTGGAGATTGACATCGGCACCAGCGTCAAGCAAAAGCTGCATATACTTGTCGCATACCGCCTGCTCTTTATGATTTGTAAGAGCAACGGCAAGGGCCGAACCCTCATACCCAGCAACAAGATTGACATCGGCCCCGTGCGCGATTAGCAAATTGGTTGCCTCTTCGTTGTTCCTCTCGATAGCTTCTTGGAGGGGAGTTCCGTAGAACTCTCGGCCAGGCCAATTCACGTTTGCTCCACGTTCTATCAAAAGCTGCGTCAGACCGTCCTGTGGGCTCCAGATGGACCCAGAAAGCGAGCCCCCATACCCAAAATCGTGTTCTCTTAAATATTCCAAAGTACCTGAGAAGTTCACGTTGGCCCCTGCATCAAGCAGGAAGCGAGTGAGGGCCGGATTCTCGGCCATGATAGCACACTCGAGGCAAGACCCGTATCTGCCTTCTGGAGCCCTCACGTCTGCACCGTGTGCCAGCAGCAGCTTAGCGATGTTCTCATTTCCCTTGTACACAGCTTGCTGTAGTGCGTTGCCCTCGCCTACAACCTGGAGGTTGACATCCGCGCCGTGGTCGAGAAGGAATTGAACGAGCGCCTCGTTCCGCTTTGAGCAGGCTGCCATCAACGCACTGTTTTTGCGTGGCAGGTTGGCGTTGATGTCTGCACCGTGGTCTAGGAGGAGCTTCACCATTTCCAAGTCTTCACTCCACACTGCTGCGGCGAGACAGGTCGAACCTTTGACGGGCTGGTTGACATCCGCCCCAAGATCTAGGAGCTGCTTCGCGACATCCTTGTTCTCTCCCTCGACAGCCATGTATAGCGCGGTGTAGCCCTTGTCAGTGATAGCGAGAGCGTTGACGTCGATGTCCGGATGGCTGAGCAGGACCTTTGTGGTAACGTTGTCCTTGTTTTTGATAGCGAACTGTAGAGCCGTGCCTGACTTGTTTTGAGCATTTACGTCGATTCCGTTTTTTAGAAGTCGAGGAATGATTGTCTCCCGCTTGTTCTCGACAGCGAGGAGAAAGATCTCGTCGCCAAGCTCAACACCGCGGTCGATCAGCAGATGGGCTCCTGGTATGTTGCCGCAGAAGACACAGGCGCGTATAGACGAGTGGTACTTGCCGCCGCGGTAGTTGATGTCGGCCCCATAATCTAGCACCAGTCTCACCATATCGGTGTTGTTGTTGTCAACGTTTCCCATCGCCGAACCCTCGACAGCGGCTTGCAGGGCGTCCCCGTACTCTCCGCCGTGCAGGTTGGGATCCGCGCCATTCTTAAGCAGAAACCTCGCAATCTCGATATAGTTCTTTCCATTTTTGCCTTCTTCGTGTTTGTCTGGGTTGCTGCATGCCATTTGCAGGGCATTGCATCTGTAGCCGGACCGCAAGTTAACGTCGGCCCCAGCGGCAACCAGCATCTTGATCATGTCCAGATCGCCACTTCTCGCAGCAGGGTAGAGGACACCCCCCTCTCCTGCACATGTGTCGTTGATGTCGGCGCCCTTACGGAGAAGAAGCTGGACAAGAGCTTTGTTCTCCGTGCCTGCGGCAACGTTCAGTGCCTTGCCCTTGCCTTCGCAGACGATATCCATGGCTGCTCCCCGATCGAGCAGCACTCTGGCGGTGCCCAGGTGTCCCTGGTTGCAGGCAGCGATGAGTGCGCTGCCGTATTTCCCACCAGCCGCATTTACTACCGCGCCGCGGTCCAACAACAGCTTGACAGTCTCGACATGACCTCCGAAAGCGGCAGCCTGTAGGGGATATGCATACTCTCCGCAGGCCCGGTCGACGTGCGCCCCGTGGTCCAGAAGCAGCTTGACGACGTCCTTGTGTCCAAAGCGCGCTGCGATCTGGATTGCTTGGCCGAATGTGCCTCTCACAGCGTTGACGTCACATCCGCGCTCGTCCAGTAGCCACCGACAGAGTTGCGAATGACCTAGCTGTGCCGTGTAATACAGAGGCTGGGGGATGGAATCCAGGGACCTCGCCTGCTGACGGAAGTAATAGTGAAAATGATGTTTCTGATCAACGTGCGCGTCTGGCCGGCAGATGTTGACATAGTTGATATACGCGCTATGATCATCTTCGGTATCCAAGATCCGCTGTATTAGTCCATTGATGGTCTCCTGGTCCTTAAGGGCCACCTGCCGATGCCAGTGTTCAGGCCATTGCCGCGCCGCGTACGCCAAGAAAGGGAACGTCTCGAAGTCGAACTGGTTGAGTCGCACGCCACCACTGAAATCAAGCAGATACACAAGAGACAGCTCGGTGATGGCTTGGTGCGCGGCTCCAGGCGAGAACTGGAAACGCGAGACATTCGGTGCGGATTTGGCCCGCTCGAGGGTCATGTACTCCTTGACAGAGAAGTGGGCAAACTGAACGACCTCGTTCGTGTGATAGTTGTAGTGCCGCTCGATGTCGCACTTTTCCTTCAACCAAGGGGTTTCGTTCGGATTCGTGCCGGTATTGGAGACGGAAACAAGGCTGGAGCAGATATCAAGGACATGACGGTAGTTTGTTAGACGATGTTCGTCAGGGTTAAAGCATTGGCCTTCAACGTCAATGACCATTGCCTCGGCGAGTTCTTTTAGTGTCAGAGGGCGAAGAGAGTGGGTCAAGAGCATTAGAGCCGTCCGAGCTATCTGCCAGGTCTCGTCAGGTATCGCTGCTAATATGCGGTCGTAGGTGTCATCGAGTGTTTTGGGCAGATTATTGAGAGTCTTCCGTACAGCCCCGGCTTGTCTGCAGTTTTTGATCAAGTCGAGCTGGCAGACTGCCCATCGAAACCTGTTCCCAGTCAGAAATTTTACGTAATAATGTGCTTCTCGTTCCCTTACATTCCCTGAGACCCGCTGGATATTGCATCTTCAATCTCGGTTTGCAGGTCCTTCGACCAGTCCTTCATTGTGCGGTGATCGGAGGTAAAATGCGTGACATGAAGTCGAACATCTGCATTCACGTCTCCAGTGAGGACAGGCACGTTGTGAAGTTTCACGCGCAGCTCGGTCATTTTTTGCTCGATGTCCGGCTCCTTGCGGCTCGTAAAGAGAAAGTTTGAGGAACCCGTTTGATGATGTTTCTCAATGCGGTCCAAGATAAGTTCGAAAAATTGCTCCCGGTTTTCGATCGGGCACTCGTCTAAAGCGTCAATAATGACATAGCTCTGGCGGATAGGGTCCTGGATGAGGATATCAAAGAGAGTGCTGGCGAGGACCTCGTCACTCGGCTGCTTGCGGCCGTTGTCGTATGAACTGTACAGGAGCCAAGCAGGCTGGGGAAGATACTCGTCATGCTTGCACAGTTGCCAGATGAGAGATCGGAGTACGGTGTCAAGTTTCTGGATCTCCTGATCGCTAAAGTCGAAGTAATAATAGGCAACACGAGACTCTGGCTTTGTCTTGCACAGCTCTTCGATGTGATCGATGATAGTTGAACAGATGACTTTGAGCGAAGTCAGCTAAACTCGGCTCAGCTGCGGAATTTACCTACTCGTCTTCCCAGCACCGGGGATGCCGTGCAGCCAGAGAGCCTGGCCAGCGTTCTCCGTCCATTCTCTAAATGGCTTCGACTCGATGACCCAATGGTTGGAGCCCTGCTGATGGAGACGGCGAGACGCTAGGTGCTTCACTGTTGGGTCGGCACAGCGTAGCCAGTTCAGCACCTTTTCTCTTTCCTCGCGACGTTTCGTGTCTTCGAGAGAAGCTTTGATGGCGTCAGTTAAGCGGTAGTTGTCCCCTATCAGTGCAAGTTCTAGAATCGAGTTTTGGGCAGTGATTCTATCCAATATCTCGTTGATTTTCTTCGACTCGAACGGCCACTGTAACTTTTGACGGAGGCCCACTGGCCCATTCGGTAACTTCGACTTGAGCTCATCAAGGCTACAGGCACAAACTGCGAGCGGACCATGCTCTCCAGCCAAGCTCCTCAAGGCGGTTGGGTTGGCCGTAGCGCTGGCGGTACCATTTGGTTCCGTGAGACTCCTTAGGTCTTGTAAGATGGTTGTTAAATAACCGACCTGGTGAATAACTCGATCAATATCGGTTGCTGCCTCTTTCACCTTGCCGGCGTAGCGGTAACACGAGCCAAGGACCGCTTCCGAGAGCTGCAACACAGCTATAATACTCGCAGTGGTGCTGAGGGGGTCCATTACTGCAAGCCGTTTTCGCCTCGAACATACGTATGAAGATGAACCAGAGATAGCGAGAGAACTTGCGTGCGACTCGTTATTCCATCGTCCGGGGGATATATTAACGAAGGGCTTCGTCTTTTGCCCCTGAAGCGGTTTCAGCCGCACTGCCAAACCAGTTTCCGACACCTTGCATACCATACCTATTTACGGAGGTAGGTGTTATTTAGCCCGATCGATGACAGGTCCGTCGGTGTCGTTTTTGATTCGCTCGCTTGGCTACGCCCATCCATCTCGTCCAATCAGACAGACCCCTATTCCCGACCGGGATTGTGTAGCTGGTATGTTTTGGCCCCTGTCGACAGGGGGGTGCAACTTCAACACCACGTAACTCTTGTAGTTTTGGACGAAAAATAATTATAAAAACAGGTATATGCTCCTTAAGACTAGGTAAATATAAGAATACATATTTCCCAGAAATTTTGGATTGTTGTGGTGGCATTACTAGGAAGAGCTGCGACCCCTGCAAAAAAACAGGGACCAAAACATACCAGCTGTACCTCCGTACGCTTGGGAACGACCTCTCTCAACAACAACCTTTTCCCGCAAAGAGTGTTGCTCTGATCGTGCTATCAGGCAGTGAGAGTAGCATCCTACCTAAAGAGCGGAGTGCATAGATAGCTGCTAAAATGTAATATACATAAGGTACTTAGGTACTATACATAACGGCGAGTTGGGTGGGCTCATGTCACGTGCTACGCACTGGCCACACATAGTGTTGAAATTAGGTGCCTGAGGCACCTAATGGAGGTCGCCCTGAACTAAGCCTTACTCGTTAGGGGCTTAGGGAGCCTGGGCTGAATGCTATGGGGCTGTGCACTAATTAGGCTAAATAGCTGGGAGCTTATTTACTGGTATACTATGCCCTAGGCTTACCGGGCATACTGAGGTATGCCCTGTAAGGTGGAATCAGTTCGGCCAGGCATAGATATAGGCTCACTGCTTAGGGGGCCTTAGGGCATGTGACTTAGGGTGTTTAGGGCTATATAGCTAGGCTACATTCCACTGTAGAACAGCAGTCAATTCAGTATCGTTTATGCGGAAGCATTGCTACGCACGTGATTCAAGCTTCAACACATAGGCCTATATATAGCTATTTCCCCGCCTTTAGGGCACCATCATTCCTTTACAATATACCAATATACACCCATATTATCCCCACAGCCCCTTCAGGCCTTGACATGGTAGCAATGCCCTAAGATTTTCGACCTCTATATCGATACCTTAGTATCATCCGATTTATCGACCTCCAGATTAATACCCCCCCCCCCCACTCCTGAGATTCGACCTCCATATCGATACCCATAGACTCAGGATTAATTTTCCCTTTCGCTGGTTCCGTTTTAGTCTCCGGACGTGAGCAACTGCTGCTTTAACCTGAGCTGAGGGCGAGCATACCTGAGCCGAGGGTGAGCATGCCTGAGCAGAGCCTGAGCAGAACCTGAGCATCCTGAGCACGCCCTGAGTCAGCCTGCACACCATAATGTGGAACCCATTTGGGCCTCTGTGTGCCCCGGCTACAGTTTCCTTACCGAACTTTGCCCGGGAATCCGTTTCTGCTCCCTTGCACGGAGTCCCTGCCGGAGCAGATTTAGATACCTCTCGTGAAAGAGCACGTGACTAGTGGTTCAGCCTTTCAATTTACCGAACAACACCAATTCAACGTCATCGTATTCAACCATATAACGTCTTTTGCTAAACAATTTATCTTACTTATTTGTTATAAGAACTTGCACTTATATACTGCTCCACTGTAAATGTTTTATATAATTGTTAAAGAAGGCACAAGCGGCTATACTACGAATCTTAAGGTTTAGAGCTCCCTCTACACATTCTATAATTATATAAGTTAAGATAACATCCTCCTAGCTAGAAGCTATACTAAGTACGGGGAATTTCGGTGCTTCCCTTTAGTAAGGTCGGGCTACGCAACTCGGTATGTCGCCGTAGCTATATTTGTAACGACACGGGCGACACGTGCTTTATAAAGGTATATAGAAGTATATATTAAAGGCTAATCGTACCGATTCTATAGGTTATATGAAGGAAATAAAGAAGATAAAGAGGAGAGGACTAGAGTATATCAAAACAAGAGGTATATCGACCTATGAAGCTAGGCCTAATTGGGCTACCGCAAGTAGGGGGCCGAATTAGACCCGACTCTGTAACTAACGGCCACGTGACTTATCTAGGTCGTTACTATAACGGCTGGCACCTCTATATAATTCGCCAGGGGCTAGGTATTAGGGGCTAGGGGCGAAACGTGGGACTAAGCTAGGGATCTTGGTAAGACTCTCTTAAAGGTCAAGGGACTCCTCCCTTCTTTGCCCCTTAGCTTAGTATTTTCAATATATGAGATTCTTTAAACCTTGAGCCTCGACTATTATATTAATCCCGCCGTAACATAATACTAAGCTTACTTGACCCGGCCTATAGAGGCAATAGTAATACTCCCGATAAAGGACTAGGGTACTACGTCCTTAGGGGGCAAAGATAGCTATACCGCCCTTAATATTCGGTATTCCTCCCGAATCTTAAAGAAAAGAAGAATAATAATTAGTTATAGTCCGCCGATTTAAAATAAAGAAAGATAATAGTCGGCACTATTCCACTAACTTAAAATAAAGAGGAATTAATATCCTCTATAACCTAATTAACCTTAGAGCCCGGCCCTTAATTAGAATAGATAACGTCCCCGTCCTCTATAACCTAGTTAACCTTAGAGTTAGACCCTTAGCTAGACTAGATAATACCCCTTGCCGACTAACGAGAGAGAAAGAAATAGCCCTACCTAAGGAAGGATTAGTCCGGTCTACTAATCTAAAATAAAAAAGAATAATAATTAGCTTTAGCTTACTAATTTAAAATAAGGAGAGCTAATAATTGATTTTAGCTAGCTAATCTTAAGCGACTAAGACCCCTTTAGGGTATAGTCTTAATAGATAATATACCTGAACTATCTAGCTTAGATAACCTTAGGCTAAGTACAGAAACCTTCGGCGCGGCTAGTAAAAGGCCCTAGCGCGACGGAATAGAGGAATAGGACTTTAATGTTATAGACCACTAATACCGGGAGGCCTAGTATAGAACCTTCCCTAATAATAACGTAAAGATATAATTAGCTAATAGGGAGGCATAGATTAGTATAGATATGCCTAAGATACCCGTTAAATGAAGGAAATTAATAGCTAGGGAAGACCTTATTAATAAATACCGTAATATACTTAACTAATAAGCGAACTATAGCTAGAAAGCCCATGTTTATATTAACTAGTTAAATAATAGAATTAATGAATTAGAAGCGATTACTAACCGGCTTCATGAAAAGGAGAGAACTACTTAGCTAGATATAGCGAAATAGAGGAATAAGTAGGCAGATGTCTAGGAAAGTCGACGCTCCCTAATAGGAGAACTACCTAGAGGGTAGTACTAGGGCTTAGTATTACTAGGTTATAGTAATAGACCCTGACTTATTAGAATTAAGGATCCGGCCCTATTTACTAGTAAGGACAACTATTAGATTAATAACTAGGTCTTTAATATGAGAAATAAATTAATATAGAACTCTACTAAGTTTAATAGTGAACCCCTAAAGATTACCTATATAGTGTAGCTAGTTACTAGAGACGCTAGGGACCTTATATGTAATTAACTAGAACTCGGTTTAGTTAGATAAATCTCGTTAATTAAATAGATCTTTAAGATCCTCTAATAAGCCTATAGTAAAAGTAAAGAAATAGAACGCTAGGAGGTAAAAGAGGACTACTAATAACTTTAATAAGGAGATAAAGCATTCCCGGTATTCTAGGCTAAATTTACTCGTTTTGTAACTAAACTAGGGAAATCGATAAATGACTAGTATAATAATCTAATGGATAAGATAAACCTGGAGCTACTTAAGAGCCTCGGGGATAAGAAGTTTAATATACCTAGGGATCTCGCTAAATAGTATATAGAATAAGAGAATAGGCTTCTCTTAATTAAGAACTAGTAATCCAGAGAAAACCGCCTAATAAAAACGATTCGCCGTTATACTACTCCCTGGACTAGGAAGAGTGGTAGTAATTAGGGACTAGCTACTAACCTATGCCTAATGGAACTAATAACCTAACTAGCCTTTTTATAACTAAGAGAGCTAATTCGCCGGGAATTTAAGAAGAAATTAGAAATGCCTAAGACGCTTAACTATTACCTATATAGGAAGACTAGCTATATTAAAAAGGACTACCTAAATGCCTATAAAGTCGCTTATCTTAAGGAAGACCGCGTGGATAGAATGGGTGAACTAGACCTAAATAACGTGAAATATAATTCCTATCTATTATCTAAAGAGGAATCTAATAATAATAACTCGGGAAAAGTCTAGCTCTAGGTATAGAGGTAGCCCTCCTAGAGTAAGAATTCTACTAAGAACTAGTAGACTTCACTTAACTTATTAGCGGGGAGTAGTTCCTAGTTAAATACGGGGTCTACTAGAAGGGAAATACTATGACCTTCTAGTACTTAGTAGATACTAGGGTAAACGTATATACTCTAATTAACTAAAAGCACGTCCCCCCCCTAACTAGAGTACTCTATATACCGGTATATATACTTCTAGATCCTATCCCCCTTTAAGGATTTAACGGATAACCTAGTAAGGCTATTTGGTAAGTTGTTATAGCGGACCTGGAAATTAACTAATACCTCTAGACCTAATAATACTTCCTATCCGCTAACCTAGGCTCTTATAATATAATCCTAGGGAGGAAGTAGCTTACTAAATATGGTATACTACCGGACTACTAATAGAACTAACTTAGATGACCGGGAGACACTATAACTCGGGTCCTAAAGAGGATAAGTATAGAAGAACTAGAGGGTAATAGAATAGTACTCCTCGCCCTTCTATAAGACCTCCTTACTTAGAAAGCCGAATACTAGGCCAGGAAGGAGGAATTAAACCTTAATATTATTAATATAAGTAAACTAATAGACTATTCCATATACCTTATTAGTGTAGTAGCTTTCTAACTTAATATAAAGAATCCTAATAATTACATCGGATCTATTACTATTAATGAGATTAACTATGAGCTAGAGAAGCGAGATTAGAAACCAAGGAAATACCCGTCCTTACTAATAGCTACTAAGCGTCCAAAAACCCACTTAGCTGGGTATTTAGCTTAAACCTATGACCTTATATATACTCTTAATGTGGATAAATAGGATGCCCTTAGCGATACCTTATTCTTTAACCCTAGTAAGCTATAGGAGCTTTGGACTATATTACCCTCCTAGCTTAATAATATAGCTAGTGCCTTCTTGAGAAAAGCGGTAGATATACTACTATAGTCTCGGCTATTTAACTATAAGCTCCGCTTTAATAGACCAGATCCCTTAATAAGGGCGGCCTACCTCTACAAAATGAGCTCCCTAGAACTAGGAAAAATGCGGGAGTACTTAATTAAGAACCTAAAGAAGGGTTTTATTAAGCTATCTAATTCCCCCTTCTTATTACCTATCTTATTTATTAAGAAAAAGGATAGTAGCTTACGCTTTTATATTAACTATCACTAACTAAATGCCCTAATAAAGAAGGATTACTACCCTCTATTACTTATTACTAAAATACTTAACTATCTAGTGGAATTATTAGTATTTACTAAACTAGACATCTAATATGCCTTTAACCGGATCCTAATAGAGCTAAGCTCTATGGTATAGGTGGCCTTCCGGATAAGGTATAGTTCCTATAAACTAGTAGTTTTACTATTTGGACTCTATAATAGTCCTATAATATTCCAGAGATATATAAATACCGTCCTAATTAACTATTTAGATAGCTTCTGCTTCACCTATATAAATGACGTCCTAATCTTTTCTAAGAATAAGAAGAAATACTAATAATATATCTAAATAGTCCTATAGAAACTCGAGGATACCGGATTATAAGTTAATATCTATAAGTATAAGTTTAAGGTATTAAAGACGATATTCCTAGGGTTTATTATCTCTAATTAGGGCGTATAGGTAGATCCTACCAAGACTACTATTATCTGGGATTAGGACCCTCCTATAACTAAGAAGGAGATTTAGTTATTCCTAGGCTTCTATAACTTCTACTAGAGGTTTATATAGGCCTATAGGCGGGTCTCCCGCCCCCTAAACCAACTAATAGAAAAGGATATACTATTAAAGTTTATACTTAATGAGAACTAATAAGACGCCTTTAAATGCCTTAGAGAGTTACTTATCTTAGTACCTATATTACTCTACTTCTAATATAACTAAGAAACCTAACTAGAAATCGACTATTTGGACCTAGCTACTATAGGAGTACTAACCCAGAAGAGTACTAAGGATAGATAATAGTACCCTATTGCCTTTTATTCTAAGGCTCTTAAGGACGCCTAGCTTTATTATAAAATCCATAATAAGGAACTACTTACTATTATCTAAGGGCTATAAGAATAGTGGGTAGAACTAACTAGTCTACCTATTTTTCTTATTATTATAGACTATAAGGTACTTAAGTACTTTGGGATAAAGAAGCTCCTAAATAAGTAATAAATATAATAGATAGATATCCTATTATTATTCTACTTTTAGATTACTTATTAGCTAGGTAAAGAGAATATAATTACTAATATCCTATCTAGGAAGGATAAGCTCACGACTATATAGAAGTAGGCTAAAGAGGCTAAAAAGACACGTGTGGTTTTCTATCCTAGTATAATCCTCGCCGCTATTAATAAATTAGTTACTATCCCTTCTCCTTTAAAGCCTAGAGGAATTAATGAACTAATAGTTATAAATGAGGTTATATAGGTGAATCTTATAGATCCATCTTTAGAGGATAATTAAGAGAAGGCTTACTAGAAGACTAACCTATAGGAGATATTTGGAGATTACCTACTTTATAGTAAGAAGCTTATAGTACTAGATAGCTATAACTACTTATAAACTAGACTCCTTTAATAGATCTATAGTATAATAACTATGGCCTACCCTAGTTAGAATAAGATAAAGATCCTAGTTAAATAGCTCTATTAGTGGCCTAGCTTCTTAGTGAATATTAACTAGTTTATAGTAAACTGCCACGAATACCGGAGATCCTATAAGCTAAGGGATAAGACGCCTGGCTTATTATACCCTTTACTAGTTCCCTTAAGGATATGGGACAACTTATTAATGGATTTCTATAGCCCTAGCTCAATAAGTAAAGGATATAATAATATCTTTATTATAGTTAACTAGCTATCCAAATACTATATTAGCTTACCTACTATAAAGAATACTATAGCAAGGACTACCGCTAGCCTCTTCTACTAATATATCTAGTAATTTAGGGGTTCCCCCCTAACTATTACTAGCGATTAAGGCCCCTAGTTTATTTTAGACTTTATAGATGAATTATTGAAATTAACTAGGACTAAACTAAAGCTCTCGACGGCAGAATACGCCTAAACTAATAACTAGATAGAGATTATTAACCAGATAATTAATATATAACTATACCCCTTTATAAACTACTTTTAGGATAACTGAGCGGACCTACTCCTGGTACTTAATACTATGGGTGCCGCCTACCCTCACGAATTAACTAGCTTATTACCCTTAATAGTTAATTATAGGTATGAACCCCGACTAGACTTTAATTAGATACTCTTAATTATAAAGTTTAAGACGCTAAGGGAGAAACTAAATCGCGAAGAAGTATAGTAGTAGGCTAAGAGAATTAATATAGTAGTTACTTACGCCTAATAATATATAGCTAAGGCCCAAGAATAATAGGCTAAATAAGCTAATAAGAAACGGCGAGAACCTAACTTTAGCCTAGAGGATATAGTCTATATAATTAAAAAGATATAGAAAATGGACTGACCTTTAGATAAGCTAGACTACCCTCTCACTAGACTATTTAGAATTATCTAAATAGTTAGCTATTCCTATAAATTAGACCTCCTACTATCCTATAAGATATAGCTAATCTTCTATATAGATAGACTTTATAAGGACCCAGGTAACCCTTTACCTAGCTAGATAAATAAGGAGCCGGACTTAATAGAGGTAAACGGTGAACTAGAATAGGAGGTTAAGAGGATCCTATCCTCTAGGACGCTTTATAGTAAACTCTACTATAAAGTAGAATAGAAGGGATAAGATATAGACGATAGATAGTATCTTACGTTAAACTTTAAGAACTCTACTCTAGAACTCCAAAGATTTCACGAGCAAAATCCTGATAAAGCAGGACCTCCTATCTACTTAAATTACTAGATTAGATATATAGAGGAGGATAAGTTCGACGAAAACTACCCTAATAATAATAAACCCTAGTATAGGGGCTCTAGGATCTAGAGGAGGAGAAGAAGAACTAGATATTTTCTAGGTTTTATCTAAACCTAAAGTATATTCCCTTTATTTAGCTATATGATTTAGTACTATATTCCTTCCCTATAACTAGGTAAAAACCTCCCTTTTATTATACCTTAATATATCCTACTACTAGAATAGCTTACTTAGAGAGAGGTAAATCTATAAAGCTAAGATAGGAGTAAATTTATAACTTTCTACCCTATAAAATATCGCGAAATCCCTCTTAATTACCTTAATTCCTATAACTATATCTATTTCTACTACTACTAATACCACGACCTAGCTATAGATATAGCCTAAGAGAACGGCAATATAGGTACCTTGCTAGACGCTATATTATCTATTCTTAATATATTCTAGAAGCTTAGCCCGGATAATAGTATTACTAGCGCCTTAGCTTTATTCTATACCTAGATAATAGACGTCTATACTAGTAAATCTGCCTATATAGACGCCGAGGGTAATATTATCCCTAGGGAGTAGGTCGAGATATACTATATAGCCTATAAAGCCCTATATCTAATTCCTAAGGTTACTACTAAATAACTTATTATAGAATAGGAAGAAGAAGATAAAAAGAATGCTCCCGCTAATGGAACTAATACTCTTACTAACAGAATTAATATTCCTAACGGCGGATTAGATATAGCTATAGATATTTCTAACGGCCCTAGCCCCTTACCTAATATAGAAATGCCTAATGCCCCTCCTCTAAGAAGTAAGACTAATAATATAAACCCCCTTCCCGATAAAGTTAGAGATTAACTAGATAATAGAGCGGCGGATTTTAATGAGGAAGTCTATAACCCTAAGGGCTCCCTTAGTGGATTAGATAATAGTAGCGATAGTCTTACCTAGGATAAACCCCCTATCCTTCCCCTTAAGAGAAAGCCTATTATTCTTATTAACCCGGCCAAGAATAAGTCCTTTAATCTTACTAGAGAGAATAACGAGAATCCCTAAGATATTAATTCAATAACTAAGAAGACTAAGAGCGACGTCCAAAATACTATAAATAGCTTTAGGAATATTATTAAAACCCCCTTAAAGAATACTAAGAAACCCTCTAAATCCTCTAAGAAGAAGAATAATAATAAGAAAGTATAGAAGGTTACCCCTATACCCGAGAAACTTAAGCGGAAGAGAGTAGAGGAGAGCAAGGAGTCTAATAAGGAGGAATTAGCCGCCGACGAAGATATAGGATATATCGGTAATAAATAACTACTCGCCACTAGCCCAGGACCCCGTAATAAGCACTGGAGCGAGACTAAGGTATAGTAAAAGCTTCTGAAAGCCGAGGAGGATAATGAATACCCTACTAATATTAATGACCTAGTAGAAGCTACTAAGAAGGAAGTTGGCAGGGACCTCTAAAAGGGCTATATGGAGAAAGTTATGAAACTCAAAGTTATTGGATTCCACGATAAATATGCCTAATTAGCCGCTAAATAGCAGATAAATAAGACCCTCGAAGAATAACTTAATAACGCTTTTATTAAGCTCGCTAAGGCTAATAAGATAATTAAGAATCTCTAGAAAGAAAATAAGTAACTAAAGGATAGCGCTTCTAAGTTAATAGTTAATACTCCTAAGCTAAAGGCTAATACCCTTAAGAAGAAAAAGGCTAAGAAGTCCTCTAAATTAAAGCTTAACTCGACGAATACCCTTAATCTACTAGTATCTAACCGAGCCCGCTTATTAGTAACTGTCCTACTATTAGCTATTATATACGTAAGTATCCTAGATAATATTATTGAGGCTAGTATTAGTATAATTCGGGCGATGGATAAGGAGGATTAGTTGGAACGTGTAGAAAACTGGGTTAAGCTAGCAGAGTCGAGACTATAATTTAACTATAAGTAGCCGCTTTAAGAGGATGAAACGGGGTTAATGGACGCGATTT
Organism: Hyaloscypha sp. PMI_1271; assembly: GCA_021399465.1. Taxonomy (NCBI): domain Eukaryota; kingdom Fungi; phylum Ascomycota; class Leotiomycetes; order Helotiales; family Hyaloscyphaceae; genus Hyaloscypha; species Hyaloscypha sp. PMI_1271. The sequence goes on along the minus strand of JAJTUS010000177.1, from coordinate 20,380 downwards.
TTTCTTTTTTCCTTTATTCTTTATATAAAATCATACCCTAAATAAGGGCATTTAGGATTTTCCTACGGGGGGGGTAATGTAATGGCTGGCACCTCTATATAATTCGCTAGGGGCTAGGTATTAGGAGCTAGGGGCGAAACGTGGGACTAAGCTAGGGATCTTAGTAAGACTTTCTTAAAGGTCGAGGGACTCCTCCCTTCTTTGCCCTTTAGCTTAGTATTTTCAATATACGAGATTCTTTGAACCTTGAGCCTCAACTATTGCATTAATCCCGCCGTAATAGTTATAATATTAAGAGGGGATTCCGACGGCTAGTATGCTTTCTTAAGTATTATTATAATGAGCTTATATATTACGAGTAGTATTACGTAAGTTTTAGCCCTACTAGACTTAAGATTACTATATACTACGGATTGTTATAAATAGAAGTATTATATATAGGACTTAAGGCTCTGCTAAGGAGCCGCTAAACTACCTAAAAGGCCCCGCCACGGCCAAAAAGGGGTATTTGGTAATTATTAGTTAGCTATACTTATATGTTTTAAAACTAGCCCTTAGATAGAAGCCTTAAGCGATAATCCTCCTATATATAGTAGCCTTTCCGGCGCCCCGGCGGAAGGGCAGAATTCAATTCTATACTATCCCCTCTTCTTAGTATAAATATATACTCCCTTTTTACTACCTTATAGTTATTAAGACACTAAAGTAAGATAACCTCCTTACTAACCTTAATATTTACTTAGAACGAATAGTGTTTATAATCTCGATAATTTTAAAGGGTAAGCTATATAATAGTATATAAAACAGTCCTAGGTTATAGCTCGAGTAGTTCTACCACGGTTATAATTTATAATTTACAATTACAATTATAATTATAAGGCTCGACGAGGGAGGAATATAGTTAGTTACAGATAAAGTTTAGGTTTCTTTTATTTTATTCTAAGTTTCTTTTTGTTTAAGTCGAAAATAGAAATAACCTACAACTCTTCCACGCTTTTATTTACAAGGTGTATATTGTCCTATTTGATAGGTCCTCCCTCGTTACCGAAAATTCGGTTCCCAGTATGTTTCCCGAATACGAGCTGCCCCTATCCCGTGTGCTTGATTGGCGAGTTTCTTGCATGTGTAACCAAAGCATTCTTCAATCCAAATCCCGTATAGAAACCACCTATGCACCTACATCGGCCGATGTGAAAAGTGATGAAAAATAGCGACGTGCAATAAAACATTTAAAAAAAAAAGGCCTGCAGAAATCACATTCTCTTTCCAAAATATGTGCAACAAAATCTCTGTGGAAATTCCGAGGGGCACAATTCGTGAGTATCGATGACTGTTGGGGAAATGGTCGATCTGAGCCGGGTTAGATTTTGTGGGAGACGAAAAATGATGAACGAACTAGCATATCTATCGTCATCGCTGGGTAAGGAGATGCTTGTCTCTGTTTAAGCGAGTGGTGCTGACTTGCGTCAAGATGCCTGAAAGGTGCGATGGCCCCAGCTAGGCTGATTGACCCCTCAATGGCACCAAGAAATAACATATCGCACTTCATCACGATTATAATAATAGGGAGTGGAACTTGAACTAGAAAATGAGGAAGAAGAAAATGCGGACGTTAGACAGAACTTGAGGGATGTCGTGTTCTGAAACTAACTGTATGTGGAAGCTGTTCTGTTTACGTGACGGGGCTACGGCTAGCTACATATATCCGACATTTGATCACCCACCCCGGTGGCGAATGTTAAACCGTTGCAGATCACACTGCTTAGCTGAGAGCTTATCATAATTGTTCCGCGTAAAGGCAAAGTGTATGAACTTGAGAAACTTAGTCTCAATTAGATCTGCCGAGACAAGGGCTTACGCGAGCCCCTTGGCAAGTGAACTGAGAAGGCTTCCCTCACGTGATATCCAAATTCTGGTCAATGCGAAATCCACAAGACGAAATTTGACCATGAAGTCCTCATTTTATGCCTTTGATCAACTAGCAGAGCGAATTCTCTGACTTCTCTTCGCTGAAGAAAAGGATGTGACATAGTAAAATCACGTGTGATATCATAGAGTGAGGCTAAGGATTTGCACCAACCTCACTTCCTTAGGCCAACCTGAACAGCACCAAAGCGCAATGAATTAGACACTTGTGCACTAGTCCGATTGGAAAATACATCATTTCCTGGGAAAAGTGTATACCGCTTACCATTTCACCGAATCGGGAGCTCTGATTTCAAAGACGGCACCCTGGCTTTGAGTTCCCTTGCAAGCCAAGCATGAGCTCGGTACATTTCGAGGAATGCTTCCTGATAACCACCAATCGCTGCGGACTGGAGGAATTGTAGGGCAGAGTACGCGCGCCACTCTGAAAAATGTCAGTGTAATGTCCTTCCCATCAGCATGTAGAGCCTACCCTCTGTACCAAGTTGGCATGATGTCCGTTCTGCTCTCAGTATATTCTCGGGATACTTAGCTGCCAAATCCCACCAAATGACGGCACCGACAACAAAATATCTCAGCGACGTCCAGGGAACTTCGTCAGAGAGCAGAGTAACCAGTTCTTCCTCATTCAGTTTCCCTTTTCCCTGATGAGCTTTCCGGGACTCGCAGATCATGGCCCATGCCTTTTTAAGCGTCTCGCCGAGTATAGAGTCGGCAGGGACAGGATGTATCGAAGCCGGAAGAATCGCACTGATATTAATCCCTGGACTGGAAATGCTGACACTTAGATCTTGGAGCGTTCTGAAAATGCTAAAAGCAGGTGGCCTCAGCATCGGATCAGGGTGCCAGCAATCTGCCACAAGATCTTTTATTGCAGCTGGAAGACTATCAAGTTCCAGATTTCCTGGCAATTTTCCACTGCTGAGTGCAGAGCGAACTCTCAATATGTCAGAGTTTCCAGGATGACCGGCCAGCACTGGCCGTGTCGTGTCCCATGGAAATTTCCCAGAGATAATCTGCCAAATTGCGGTTCCCAAGCTGGCTACCATCAGCTACTGGTAGAAAGGCTTGAAAAGTGACATGAACATACCCCCATATATCAGTGTAACTGGAGTGAGTGTCATCCGCTAGCCCAAAGTGATGATATTCCGGCGCTTCATATCGGACGTCAAAATCCCCAAGGGAGCTTGGCTCATACATCTACGCGTCTTTTAGCAAAGTGAATCGACGTGTCACAACGAATTGAGACACATACCGACCTTGCTTTCTCTGTGCCCTTCAAGAAGCAACGATATCCCCCCTTGGTTGACTTTTTCAATACGATCGAGCCATCTGATATAGATTTCAAAATTACTTCGCCTCGATGATACCAGGCTACTGTCCTTGACAGGTCCTGCGCCAGAACTAGCCTTTCTTCCAGAGAGAAAAAACGAGACGCGTCTTGATACATATCCGCTAGTGTGTCAAAGTTATCCAGGTCTTCCATCACGGCATACAGTCGATTGCCATTTTGGGAAATTCCGTGGTAATGTTGTATGAAGGCGCCTGATTGGAGCTTTTGGTAGACCTGAATCGTTGCATAGGACAACTTGGAAGGCTCAATCTCATAACACACTACGTCGCCAATACCCTCAATGTGGCTTTTACCACGGTTGTGCTCTGTATCAGTGAAAGTGATTGTCAAGTCCGAGTAAACGGATGGAAACTGGCTAGTTGGAATTGCCATGTTGGGGAGCTTTTTCAGCCTTTCGGATTCTTGATTCGCCTTTCGGAGCTCATCTACGCTTTTCTCAATGTTGCTGATTGAGCTGGAAATAGCAGAAAGCTGAGTTTTCGCCTCCTCCCCATTTACAAACTCTCGATGCAGGACCTCGCTCTGTATGATCGTCAATGAAACTGCATGAAATCCGTGATAGCTATCCAATAGTGTTGACTTACGGAAGATTCCAGGGCAAACACGTCCTTGGCAGCAGCAAGATCTCTCATCAACCGTTGGTACCTGTGTTTGAAGAGAACCTCAACGGTGATACCCCCAAGCGTGTGCGATTTCTGGCAGCCATCCACGAATTGCTCTATATCTGTGAGGCATTTCGTGAACTGCACTAAAGTCTCGAAGTTGTTGATTTCCGACTTATTCCTCTCCAAGATCCGTCTAAGAAGTTCTGCATGATCGTAAAGGCCCAAACATCTCTTCTTGAAAAAGATAATTTCTTTAACCTTCTTCCCAATCCGCCAAACGATGGCAACGGAATCGTTTACGCATGCATCGATTGCTAGTGCCAATGCGGGTTCTACCATCGTGGAAACAAGTTGAGCACCTCGATTAATTGTTTGTGGGATGAACGAGCTTCAAATTCTTTCAATGTTCACGTCGACGCCTAAGGCTGTGGAATTGCTTTTTGAGAGCGAATGGTGGCATGACCAGCAGAAAATCAGGCTGCGCTGCAGCCAACACGCAATCCAGATCCAGAAAACGGTGTAAAATCATTGGGAAAGCGCAGAGAAGCCAATGAAGCGCCGAGTCCGTATGCTAGTGGGAAGGAAAAGGGTTAGGCAGTTTCTGGTGGCCAGTCACAACAGAGACACTCTCCTCGGTCTTCCAGGGTAAGAGGTGCGAATGAAGGCTCAGGGGTGCATGCAAGGCAACGCCCAGCGATGGCCACCGCATGAATCGAATTCCATTCGTAGCCGACCCGCCTTGCATTCATTGACTTCTCCACTGATCGTTCCATTCTCGTTAAAAATATTTTGTCGTCCCACTTAGGAAGAAATAAATACTAAATTCCCACTCTGCCTTTTTCCCCAATACAAATCGCTCATGGCGAAATCGGTATCCGTCAGTTTGCCGCTTCTGGAATACGAAAAGCGCTTGCTGGACGAGTATCGCACAAAATTCCTCGGTGGGCAGTCTGAGGATCCAAAGTTCACTTCTGATACGATCTTGGAAACTTTCAACTTATGGAAATGGAGAAAACAAACGGAAATGGCGTTTGCTGATGTGCTAGGTATGCCGGAATACTGTGCCGTCCACGGTGGCAAGTGGTCGTTGGTCCTAGAGTGCTACTCACGTACTGTTGGATCTGATGGTAATGCTCTGCGAACGATATCGGTCATGAAAGCCAACTCAACTCGTGATGACCTGGATCTAGGGATGGTTGAGGAGATTTTTGCCAAACCAGTGGATACCGATTTGCAGTACTGGCATCTTTTGACTGCTGCTCTCCAAACCTTCCGGTCAGCGTCACCGAGATATGAAGGTCCCTTCGAATCCACAGAAGATACAAAGGCACACCAAGAGTCACTTTACGAGGACATTGACTTCGAGAATTTCAATATCAAGGAATACGCTGCAGATGAACTCCTTTGCGAGAAAGTCCGAGATCGGAACTGGCGGTTTGAAATATGGAGCCTGCTCAGAAGCTGCGCATTGATTAAGCGCGACCAAATACTGGAAATCGAGTTACGAGATTCGCTCGAAGGTATATCGGCGACCGGATTTTTCAACATTTATGAAGGCGTGAAAAATGGGTACGTGAAGAAGGGGAGAAACTTCAGTGAGGATCCGCCTGAGCGTTCAGGGCAGTACCTCAACCCGGAAGTATATCGTCTGTTCTCCTTTCAGGATGATCCTCGCAAGTATATCGAGATTGTCCCATGGAACCAGCTGGTCGAATGTATCCCAAAGGAAGTGCTGCAGGACGTACCACCAAGCCGCTTCGTCTGCTGGAAGCCCGCGCAGTCGCTTTCTTGCGAGCGGCTTTTCTTTACTGAAGAAGATGTGTTCGCTAACTGCGTTGATCATGGGATCACTTTTCCGGGTTACCGTATGGCCGATTCCATCTGTTTCATGATTTCTGCTGTGGAAACTTTGGATTTCAGTCAAGGTGCATATGATTGGTTTTGGGTAGGTCAACACGGAATCAATTAGGTGACTGACGGCTGACTAGAGCTGAACGATTGCTCCTTAACCAAGAACCCGCAAAGCAACGAATGGCATCTGTTGCAAACGATTCCCGGTTATCAATATCGCAATAAAAAGATTGAACAAGACGAACAGGCAGCCAAGAAAATGTTCAGAAACTGGCTGCAAAGAGAACTGGATAGACGTTCTGGTCGCGAGCAGAAACAACTAAAAGAAGCCATGGGTCTACAGTACAATCCCAAGTACGAAAATCTACTGGACCTTATACCGGCGGAGGAGATTACACGCGTATATCCGGATGCACTTGGCGAGGGTGCAAGAGGAACAGTGTATCATGCCACCTGGCATCGTCCAAAGCGTGTTGGGGATCTCGAGGCCAAAAATTTGGAAGTTGCTCTCAAGAAATTCAAAGGAGACGAGGAATCTAATCTGGGGAGATTCATAAAAGAGGTTAGCATCACAATGTTCATCTGATCCCACTGACTGATTTATTTCAGCTTGATGCCACCTTCGCTGTTGTGCAAGGTTGGGGAGTGCGGGTTGTTCAACTTTATGGCATTCTTCGGACGCCCCAGCACCACGATCCGGGTAGTCCTTTATCAGTACTACCGACAGGAACATTCTTTCTTGTTACTGAATTTTGCGAGAAAGGATCTCTTCTGGAATATCTCAAAGAAGTTCTCAAGGGTGACGTTACGGATTGGAAGATCATAATCTCTGCCGTCGCAGAGCTTTCCACGGGACTCAGGGAGCTGCACAAACATAATGTGGTACACAAGTGAGTGAGCAGTGGCAATCTTTGGATATGTGACATTGACATATAGCAGAGATCTCCATGCCCGCAACGTTCTAGTAGCCCGTCGTTTCTACAGTGCTGATCCTGGAACTGGGGTTTATGAGCCAGTCATCTTGATTGCGGATTTAGGCGAAGGCCAGATTCTCGGCAGCGATATTTCAAACCCCGAAAATCATTTTGAGGAGGATGGCAAGGCGAGAGACATCCGGGCTCTAGGGCAACTGATATGGCGAATGGTTCAAACGCAATGGGAGGAGTCGGACAAAAACCCAAATGCTGAATCACCAGCCAAGCATTACCTCCCACAGACGGTTTTGCTGGCCATATTGCAGTGTATGAGAGAAGAACGAGATAAGCAGCCCACCGCAGAGTACATAATGGACGAATTTGAATTGTTGGATAGAGAATGGGATGACAACGGGTATTCTGAGTCTTTCCTAAATCTCCTTGAGATGGACTCGGAGATAATGGAGTATTTGTTTTCAGCCGTGAGAGAGAAGGAAAACACTGAAGAAGTGTTGAAAAAGTTCACGACCATTACCGACTGAAACATTGGAGGACTACAAGAAGAGCAACAGAATCCCTCCCTTAGGATGCTGATGTACGACTAAGAGTGATAAGTCTACTTATTAGAGCCTCTTGGCAATTTCTAGTCGTCAAGTCAGATTTCCCGCATATTTTAAAGACTGCTTTATATATATCATAGAGTATCGAAGCTTAAATGTCCTAAGAGGAATATGCAAGACAGAGAGCTCTAGATCCGAGTGCAGGTCCACCACGGGAATCAATCCCGTATTATAACAATCTAGTAACGGACCAAATCCTGCGGCCAGAAGATTCCATTGCATGATCATAGTTAGCCTCGAGCTTGTTTCTATCCTATCCATTTTGCAACAAATTATTGCATCAAGACATTGGAACTCTACGTCTTCATTCGGCCATGCCTTGAGTTCGAGCCAATGCCCACTTCAGATCGCCCATCGAGATCAAATCAGTTGTAATGAATGAAGAGCAGCTCCCGTGCTACAAACCTCACCATCCATCATCCCATACACAAAAGCCTCTCCAACAAGTCTTGAAGTTCCTGCCTCACTCTTCCGCAGCACATAGGGCACATGAGCGCCTCTGAGTATCCACACCTCATCCCCTTCCTCTGCACAGTCCAGACAGACACCAACATATCCATTATCCGTCAGCATCGGTCTCGCATCATACATATCCTTCAGCATGCCAAGACACGAAGGCAGATTCTGTGTAACCATCAACGACTCCTCCCCGAGCTTATGCTGCTTTGCTGCTAAATTGCGCATCTGCACGTACTCCTTGTAGGCAGTTCCTCGGCCTGGTCCGAGACGTCGCGGCTGTCCGAAGGAGTCCATTTCCTTGTTGCCGATGGGAATGCGCCAGATTGCTTCTTGCTTTTGGGTGTCAGTGCATTGACTTCCGCTCTCTTTCACGAATCCTTCTACTTCCTGGAACAGTACGTGAGCGGCTTGGTAGTCGAAGCTGTCATTCCACGAGGGGCGCCAGGGAGTGCCAAGTTTGCTTGCGGTGCCGACGAACATGCCATCGATCGCCAGGACGTTCCACTCAGTGGTTGCGGGTTCCAGCCTTGGACCTCTATCTTTCATACCGTCTGATGCTTTGAACAGTCCATCGGCTTTGAAGCCACCGCATGGCGTTATCATCCGTTTAGTCCAGTCTGGTGCCCAAGACGGAAGTCGTGAATCGCGCTCAATCTGTTCGCTGGTCGGTGACCTACACAGGCTCAAGATATCCAAGTTACCCTGCCGGATCAGCGCCTTAGCAGTCTCGGCATAGATATGCTGATACGTAACTTCCTCCTTGTAGTTTTCCACAATACCAAGCTCCTTTCGATCGTTCGAGATACCAAGGAACGCATATATCCTATCCTTCGGCTCCGACGAATCCAAGGGTTCACCAACGCTCAGAGTGAAGCCCCGGACCATATGCTGCATTAATGTAAGACCAGATGATGAAGTGGCATTAGTGTCGAATTCCAATGGAGTAATCATTTTCCGCGTGCCGAGCGTGGTTGCCGCGCGAGGATTGGGAATGCTGAGCTTGTTCTGCTGATTCCGCTGAACCATGGTGCGTAAGTAGGATCAATGTTTCCACAGTACCAAGGCCATCTTGAATATTCGGAAAATTAACCAGCCGCTGGTGTTTTTCAGAGGCTCGAATTCGTTGGCAAACCAGTAGTAGCCAAACTTAAAGGCTGCGATGAAGTTATTTCCATCAATCCACTTGCTCCCACAGACAAATGTAACTGTCTTCGCGACAGACAGCTCTTGAATGATCCAGACTCGGGAGAACCACTCGCGGTACGACAGATCCGTTAGAGGCAAGATTGGAAAGTTGGCGGTTGATCGGATGAGCTTTTGCACTGCTTTCCTCAAGTCTGCTTTCTCAGGATCCAGGTTCGGCCACTTCTTCGCATCGTCTTCCCCTAACTTCATGATTCCAGTTGTGAACGCCGCAGAACCTATCACGTCCATGGCATTAATAAGCGCATCTGTTTCAGCATCACCTTCGCCGAGCCAGATGAGCGTTTGCTTGGCGGTACGATAGATGTCCGTCATCATTTTCACCTGTTGCCCTTTCTCTTCGCTATCATTCTGATTGATACAAATTGCATCCGCCCAGATCATGACAGGAGCATCGAGCTGCAGTGATATAGCTTTCAGGGCTGCAAAGAGATTCACCCTAACCTGCAACTTGATGCCGTTAAGCAGGATTTCCCGAGGATTTTGAGGACTGCCCCATGTATACGATAGAGCATAGAAGCTCAATGTCTCAAGAGGAGTATGCAAGATGCTGAGCTCCAGATCCGAATGCGGGTCGTCCGTTGGCGTCAGGTTCAGCAACCGAATTTCGCGAATGGAAGGATCCAGGGGTTGGTATTGGAAGACGGCCTGTGGTGTAGAGTCAGTTGTTGCCAGAGCATTGTTTGTGCTGTAAGAAGCCTCCATCGAGATTGATCCTGGCTGGGAGGATGATGTGGCCGAGGAGGTGAGAGCTCCGTATGTCAACTGAGCGTGGAAAGGAAGTTCAGCTCCAACTGTTACACATGAGAGGCTGAGTTAATCACGTGGATGGCATCAACGCCTTGTCGTGGCTAGGCCCGACGTTTACCCGATGGTGGTTCACAGCGCTGGCACGGAAGGGATGAGAAGATTGATCGGAATGGAGGCAGGGTGACATCCTCATACCAAGTTCCGCCTGAGCCATTACACACGGGGAGAGAGTAGACAGGATAGAAGTCATTAATTGGGATTCTTGATGCCCCAAGGAGACGAGCGGAAATGCATTGCATGGGAGAGACTAAGAAGGACTTGCTGTGTTTTCTCGACTACGTCGATTAAGTCTGAATTTAACTTGAGTGATACCGAACTAAATGCTGCAGAAACTTGAGATTTGGATCTCCATTTTGTGAGGGCGGGCTATATAACCTCTTACCGCTATGCCCAAAACCATATAGTTTACTACTCCACAGCCTAGAGATCGGAAAGGGATAACAAACTTCTTAATCGTCTAGCCTCATACTTAGCTTCAATGTCGTACAGAAAGATGCACCTAGCCTTAACAGCCAACCTGGCTAGGAAGATTACTACTTATACGCAGTCCTACCTAGAACCACCTAGAGATATAATTCTAATACCTGTCTCTTCTTCTTATAGAACTCCCTCCTTACCGTCGCCGTCTTATAGCTATAGTATTAGCCAAGACTCTGCTAATCTATAGTCATCTCCTTTACTAATTCTACTTCGAGCTTATCTATACGACCTAGCCTAATTATATAGCCCTCCTCTCGTGTTATCTCAAATAGACCCGCTTAACGAAAAAGGCTAATTACTTTATAAGGACAATAATATATTTACCGTTTTTATTACTTATTATAAATTAGTATCTACTCTTCTTTAATAGAAGAAAAATTAAGACCTTTATTAACTACTTATTACATGTTTAAGGTAAAAGGTAATAATATAAATAATAAGAGGAATCTAAAACTACTTTAATAAAAACCTTATAAAAGAGTCGAAATAGATTTTTAGGTAAAATTTAATAAGGAAACTATAGTTAGAGTATATAGGAGGCTAAAATAGGTTTTATATTATAGTATATAAACTAACTTAAGACGTGCTTAAGATATTTAGTCTCTTTTTAAGCTCTGCTTAGGCTCGCTTAGGCTTACTTAGGCTTGCTTAAGCATACTTACCCTTAGTTTAGGTTAAAGCAGTAGTTGCTTACGTCCGTACACTAAAACGGAACTAGCGAAAGGGAAAATTAATCCTAAGTCTAGGGGAATTTGCTGTGCGGTGTAGAACGCTTTAGTTATCTCCGAGCCTTACGAGCCCACAGGCATAGGTCCGTGGTCTTCAGGGTGTTTTCCCCCACTAAACCTTTAATTTATTAATTATGCCTCCAACAACTCCCCCCCCTTTTTAATTTGACCACCTTAAAGGCTTTGAAATCGAAACAAAACACAAGGAGGCTATACGCCAACCGTTCTTCTTTGCAAAGGTCCCTTCTTTACAGCTTCAAATACGTTATCACCTTCCAAAATCGACTATTCAGAAGATTTTAAGCTAAAAGAAAGCGCGACGGCCGAACCGGACCAAAATTCAAACTTTGCGACCAACAAATTGACGTTATAATCGAATATGTCTCTGATACCTACCCTAATTGGTGTTTAGATTAGCAAGAACTAGTTAATGAACTACAATTGAAAGTTTCAGCAGACACCCTCGAACGACGAATGCACCAACGCGGTTATTATCGATGTGTCGCTTGTCAAAAACCTTTTCTTACTCTCGACCAAATTCGCGCACGATTCATTTGGGCTATAGGCCATATACTATGGACGATTGAATGGCTAAAGGTTCTTTGGTCCGATGAAGTTACCTTCTTAATTGGAGGACGTTCTGCGAAGGAGAAAGTAACGAGGAAACGAGGAGAGAGAGAGCGCCCAACTTGTATACAACATCAGCTCTATCGAGGCCATACGACACCGGTACACGCGTGGGGAGCAATTGAATACGGATATAAGAGCCCTATACTATTTGTAAAGGGCTCTGGAAAGAATGGAGCTTTTAAACAGTCGGATTATTTGCTACAAATCCTCGAATCGCACGTTGAATCAATTATTAACGATTTTGCCGCTAAAACGCACGAATTGCGACCGGCTGCAGAGCCATTGTTTATAGAGGACGGCAATAGCGCACACGGCCATAAGAGTACAAGCAACTTCTGTGCTAAATGGCGTACAAAGCATGGAATTATATTGATGCCACACCCTTCTACGTCGCCAGACATGAACCCTATTGAAAAGTGTTGGCGATGGATAAAACAGAGGCTACACCGCCGGCAGCACCAACCCACCAACGAATTAGAAATGCAGGCTGCAATACGAGAGGAATGGGCAGCTATACCACAGAAATGGATAAATCAGTTGATTCTAAAGCAAGAACACAATATAGATATGTTAATGGAGCGCCATGGTTGGAGCACTCCTAATTAGAAATATATATTGTTGATGTTTTGAAGCTTGAAGAGCACAGACCCATGCCTGGGGGCTCGTTACAGCGGTATGCGAAACAAGCTTTAATTCCGATTTTTTACCGAACACCAAAACCCGCGTCGGGAGCCGCGTCCCTCATATACCATTAATATTGAGTCGCGATTTACTCCACAACCACAACGCCTGATCGAGAAGTAAGTTGATCGAATGATAGATAGCTTAGGTATCTGTAGATTGCTAATAGCATTAGTGCCCAAGCCCGGTGCTCGTCTGGCACCACACGTGGTGCGGCGAATCGAGGATGCTTTACGCGACCCCGAAGCTATTATCGATCCTACCTATATTCAACAACTCGCCGATAACTTTGGAACTACTATTCAGACAATATACACGCATCGTAGGCGAATTGCCACTGGAAGACCTGTTGCACGCCCTACAGGAGGTGCTCGGAGGCTAATTACCTTCCGCATGGAGCAGGCCATTCGCCACCTTTTAGCTGAGATGCCTTGGTTATATCAGGACGAGATTGCGGAGTTTTTACTAGAAGCTTTCGGGGTTACGGTCGATCAATCAACAATTTCGAGGCTTCTAAAGCGTATTAGTATCACACGGAAGAAGCTTACAATTACGGCGGCACAAAGGAACGAAGAGCTAAGGACTACAATAGCGGGACGACCTCTAGCAGTTTACGGCTGATTAGATCGTTTGTGTAGATGAATTAGGAAGTGACGCACGTAATGGCGATTGATTAATGGGATACGCAGAAGAGGGAGTTCGTGCAATAGTAGCTCGCTGGCTTCAAAAGAAAGAGAGGGTCTCAGTTCTCCCGGTATATATGATTAAGGGGTATATTACGTCCACCTACTTTTATGGGCACTTTGACAGGAGCTATAGTTCAAGAGCTTTATTATTGACTAGCTCCTACCTCTCTGTAACCCTTTTCCAGCTCCCTGATTAGTTATTATTATGGATAATACCTTAGTTTACTACGAATCGCAAGATCGAATTATTGAGGCTTGTCGACGCCGGAATGTCTGGATACGCTGGCTCCCTCCCTACTCGCCCTAATTTCAACCCGATTAAAGAGAGCTTTAGTGATCTAAAGGCGTATATACGCTATACGTATTAAAGGGAGTATGGGAAACACGGTGATTATCGGGAATATATCGAATAGGTAGTTCGGAAGGTTGGTACTGGTAACACTACAGCTCGTCGAGCATAGGGGACATTTCAGGAATGCGGGAATACATGGAGTACCTAGGTAATTAGGGTGATTTCAGGTGTGTTTTGAGGGGTATGACCCTATTTGGAATGTAGCTTTTCATTAAAATGTATGCTTGGTTTCTTATGTACGTCGTACAGACACTTCACTGATAATGTATAATAATATTCACTTCTAATTATGTCAATTCGCAAAGCAAATTCTTTAATTAAGCCTATTCCCTACACCAAAATTAAAGAATCGAAATTAGTTGATTTCATTAAAAGTCTATATAGTAAAGGCCCATTTTTTTCGTGCGTTTTTCGACGTTTTCGTGAATTTTATCGCATTTCCCCTATACCCCCTACCTCCACCTAAGCCAGCATATTAAACCAAGAAACAAGAGAAGAGTAAAAGAGAAACAGAAGCCTATTATACTACATGTGATTCCTATAATAATGGGCTGATCCCCCCCCGCCTGGACCGAAATAATCATAGTCTCCCTGTGAGTATTCCGGTATATATGGGTTCATATATGGCTCGTCACGCCGTTCAGCTAGCCCACGATTCGCTATAGCGTGGAGTCCTTAAGCTGCTTCCTAACGAGTATGCTAATTCGACTTCCACTAAGAGACTTATGATTGAATAAAGATAGCTATACCACTAGGGACCCCCTTCTACGATAGTATAGCTACCGCTCCGCCTGTCTTCAGTTAATTAATCTTGAAGTTCTCCTCCTTAATAATCTGTATAGCCTTATTGATGTTATCCTTGTCTTTACCCGCTATAGTTATTAACTAGTCTTGGAAATTGGGGAGGAGATTAACCGTAGGACGTTAAATTGGGGACGAGGCTTGAGGTGTAGGATCGCGGGGAGGGGGTCTAGAATTAGGGTGCTATCGATGATAATATACACGGGGGCCATCGCGATAATGCTAACCCTTAAGGAGGCCGAATTCGTCGCGGTAAGTGAAGTATGGCGGTGGAGGAAATCGAGTTGGTTGAGGAGGGGGTTGTTGGATAATAATCGGTTAAACTTGTGTAGAAGCAGGTATAGGAGTAGGTACTGGCGTAGGTGTATCCTCCTTTATAGACTTTTTGCGACTCTATTTCTTCTTCTCCTGCTTCTGCCACCCTTGAAGGAAGTGAGCTATCCAGTTGGCTGGTGGCGTATTAATAGTAATTTTGGGTATTACCTCTACCAAAGTAGCCTACTTGTTCTGTTACTTTAATGTAATCGTATGGTGTTCTTTTAATAGGCTTATCTCGTAGTAATAGGAGCCGTGGTTCGGATAGTCGAGGTCTTTGCAGATATGCCATACGAATATCTTTTGACGAATATACTCCTGAGCTGGGAGGTTCATATCGTGGGCCGCTTTCTCTTGGAGTTGTCGATTCGTCGTAGAGTCTCGTAATTTAAGAGGAAGATGCGAAGGAAGCTCGAGATCATCGTCGTTATCTTACTATATATCGTTAATCTCTTCTATAAAGGGATCGTCGTTGATATCGATGGAAGTGAGTCGTATAGCTCATATAGTATGAGGTTTCGCTTTACCCTTATTTCCACCCCTCGCCCTATTCGCGCTTAAAGGAGGGGTCTTTTGACGATCGAATGTCCTATATATTACCTCCGTATAGATCTTATGATAGATCTTCCGATCCCTATCGCTATCCTTTTCCATTTGACGAAGTGTAGTTAAAAGCCTAAGCTAAGATTTATTATCGTTAATATATATAGAATTGGCCGCCTTAGAACTCCTGATCCTAATTACCTAGTGGGAAAGCTTCGGTTTTTCGTGTGCCCGGAGGTTGCGAATGGTTTCGAACTGTTTAATATACTTGGTATAGAGGAAGGCTCGTAAATCGTTAAAATCGTCCCGTATAGTGGAGTTAATATCCATGGTCTTTGAGAACGTCTTCTCTTTCCGCACGTCATCTATGACTGGGGTTATAAATATAGATATATTATGAGGTACTTCTTGCTTAATTGAAGGGTCGAATGGCGGGGGAGGAGGTTGTATTGCTTTCCTAGCACGCTTTGGGAGCGGGGTAGAATTGAGGGGTGTTGACTGGAGAACTACAGGGTTACTTGGTATAGTAATTGGAGTCCTAGGCACCGGACTGTTCGCGATATTGGGTTCAGGGATATCTATAGGTGCTTTAGCTTGCTTTTTAGGTATTTTCCGCTGGGGGACGAGCGATTGGGACGCGTAGAATTCGGCTAGAGTGTTCCTATTGGGACGGCGCGCCCGTTTCGGAGATTTCTCAGGAGGAGGTACTCTGCCCTGTAAGCGCTTGGAGGATCTTGCGGGAGGTATAGCAAGCTGTAAATTTGTAGTGCGGCAGATTAATTGATAAAGTGGTTGTGGAGTAATTATAATAATTAGAATTATATATTTGGTGGTCGTTCTCTCCCGACGCGGGTTTTGGTGTTCGGTAAAAAATCGGAATTAAAGCTTGTTTCGCATACCGCTGTAAATCAACCCGTAGTCTGCTCGCAAACGAGAACAACGTCCAATGAGAGGCTTCATTATATTTTGTATCGACACCGCTGTCTGAAGGCAACCTCATCTTGCGGATAACATGTCGATCTTTTCAGATATCAGAGTCCAGTGCGAGAGTCGTGTTGCTAACATGACTCCTTCTCCGACGTCGCAGCTGTTGAGTATCGGTGAGCAATGGCGAGTGGGCGTGAAATTATTTCGTTTTCCCTTCCGCGAAAATGAGATGTGGATATGGTATGAGATAGTTCGGGATGAGAAATTGGGGCAGCTATATACATCACGAACTCCCTCTCTCTCTTTCATCTCTTATCTCGCTCTCATCCTTTCCCGTCTCAGACGTTCTGCAAATTTCGATCACGCAACAGTGTTGCGATCCATACTGGCCGGGCCAGGGATAGATATCTTTTAAAATTTCTCTAAGCTGTCATCATGTCTTCTCCTCAACGAGCTGGAAGCGTCTCTACAGTACGGACTTATGCGGGTCTCAATGGCAGGCCACTCGGTCTGCTCATCTCTACCATTGCAACTACTGGATTTCTGCTTTTCGGATACGACCAGGGCGTCATGAGCGGCATCATCTCCGCTGATCCATTCAACAACTACTTCCCAAGCACGAAGAACAATTCGGTGTATCAAGGGTTTGTAACGGCCATCTACGAAATTGGATGCTTGATTGGGGCAATCTTCATCCTTTCGTTTGGTGACAAGACTGGTAGAAGAAAAGCTGTATGTTGCCCTCTCAGCAGGGCGATTTCAGTTTATTGATAGCAATTAGATGATGCTTGGGGGCTTCATTATGATAATTGGTGTGATAATCCAAACTACTGCCGTCAAAGGAATTCATCATCGGTCGAACAATTACTGGGGTTGGAAACGGGATCAACACTTCGACCATCCCGACATACCAGGCAGAATGCAGTCGAACCGCAAACCGAGGACTTCTCATCTGTATCGAGGGAGGCGTTATCGCATTCGGTACCATGATTGCCTACTGGATTGACTACGGCGCGTCATATGGACCTGACAACCTAACTTGGCGATTTCCAATCGCTTTCCAAATTGTCTTCGGCATTATCCTCATCGCGGGAACGTGGTTTCTTCCGGAATCACCACGATGGCTCCTCACGAAAGACCGCCACGAAGAAGGTATCAACGTCATCGCTGCCCTGTCAGGACTCGAGACTACTGACCCCGAAACGCAACTTCAGCACTCCTTGATCATCGACAGCATCAGAGCCAGTGGCCACTCTGGAGGCAAGACCCCTATGTCTGCACTCTTCACTGGTGGCAAGACTCAACACTTCCGCCGCATGCTCCTCGGATCCTCCTCACAATTCTTTCAACAGTTAGGAGAATGTAATGCTGTCATTTATTATTTCCCCATCTTATTTCAAACCTCAATCGGCACCTCCCACAACCTTGCCTTGCTGCTCGGAGGCGTAAACATGATCATCTACGCCATCTTCGCGACCGTCAGCTGGTTCATCATCGAGCGAGCCGGCCGCCGCAAGCTCTTCCTCGTAGGAACAGTCGGCCAATGCCTCTCCATGGTCCTCGTCTTCGCCTGCCTGATCCCCAACAGGAGCCAAGGACCATCCGCCAAGGGTGCAGGCGTCGGCCTTTTCACATACATCGCATTCTTCGGCGCAACATGGTTGCCCCTCCCATGGCTCTACCCGGCCGAAATCAACCCTCTCCGCACCCGCGCAAAAGCCAACGCCGTCTCCACTTGCTCCAACTGGCTATTCAATTTCCTAATCGTCATGGTTACACCAGTCATGATCGCCAACATTCATTGGGGCACGTACCTCTTCTTCGCTATCGTCAACGCTTGTTTCCTCCCCATCATCTACTTCTTCTACCCGGAGACTAAGAAGCGCTCTCTTGAGGAAATCGATCTCATCTTTGCGAAGGGGTATCTAGAGAAGATATCTTATGTTCAGGCGAGCTTTGATATACCGTTCTTGAGTGATAGGGAAGTTGTGGCGATGGCTAGGGAGTATGGGTTTGCGGACAGCGATGAGGAGGAGAAAGTTGGTGCAAAATTAGAAGGAAATAAGCAGGGTGGCGAAGGGACGAAGAGTAGAGATGAGGAGAAGCCGAGAGAGACGCTGGGAAGTGGGATTGCGAGGAGTGATAGTGATCGGACACTTCAGATGCATGATGAGCAGGAGGGAGGCTTCAAGAATGATTAGATGAGTCATTCGCTCATCAAAAGTTGACCATACGAAGTTGCTGGAGACCACGTCAGTCTTCACTCTAAGCTCTCTAGATCGATGAAGATGTGGTGCTTGTGCATCGCACTTTGGGGTGGCAACATGACATCAACCTGATGTCTCGCTGCTTCAGTGGGGGAATGGAGTATGTCCATTTCTCAAACTTTGGCATTGCGATCACAGATTTATGTGGCATCAACATAGATATAGAGGATAGAGAGATACCACAATAGATTGCATTGCGTTATATCCTTCTCCTTCTCCTTCGCAACATATGATTTCATATCTGGCTTTTTAAGATTCAACCTCGCATTGATTTTGCGTTCGAGTTCTTACTTGCTCCTCGCCCTCAAGGCACTAATTGTCTGGAATGAAACTTTACAAGTAAATGCACCAGACATTGTTTCAGAGGATAAGTGGCCGTCGACTGTAGTCTATTTCACTACCGTCATAAACAGCAAAGTTTCGTTATCCTCGCCTCCATCTCATAAGTCATCGGCCTCTCCAACCCAAGTCCCCTGAGGCTCCCTCTCATTCGTTCTATCATGGGAGTTTTTTTTTGAAGCTCCGGCTCATGATACGTCTTTGACTCCCTCTCCTTCCCCCTAAAGCTGGACCAGCTCATTGAGCCTGCCCGAGCGAGCACACCCGTCGCTCCATTTCGAGATTACAGTCTATTACTCGCAGCTATGAATGGCGCTAACTACTAACAATGTGAATGGTACTTTGTGTTGTGTAAATCGATTTGCACTGAACCTTTCTTCTCTGCCATCCGCCTCTTCCTATAACCTAACGCGAACAACGTAAGCGTAATCAGAAATAGAAGAGCTAAGATACCGCCTACCACTACCGTAGCTACTGTCCCTGAACTCAGTTTTCCTGACCCGGTATGGGAAGCGCTAGAAGAGGACGTGGTTGTGATAGTTGATATGGATCTTGCTTCCGTCGCTCTTCCATTCACAATCCCATTCCCCGTTCCGCCTGAGGTTTTTGATGGCGAGCTGCCCCCCTTTCCGTCCGTTGATCCAGATCCAGACTCCGTTGCTATTTTTGAACCTGTATTTACAGCTTGAGCAATATTCGACGTCCCCGTCGCTCCCCCTTTCTTCGTTGACCCTCCATTCACCCCTTCACCAGCGGCAGAGTTCACTTCCGTCGTCGGCCCATTTCCTGCACTATCCCTCGCCGTCGCCGCCCCATTACCAGTATTCGTAACCCCTCCCCCTCCCCCTCCCCCTCCCCATCCTGCAACGACAACTTAAACTTAGTACGCGAACCCTTCCCACAGATACGCATGCGCCAAGTCGCTCGCCTGTGTTAGTAAGAGGATGTACTGTACCTGCGACAGCAAGGCTATATAGTTGTTTGCATATTTGGTTTGCGTTGCATAACCAGAGGGACGAACTGGAGCACTGAACGCGGGCTGTGGTGTGCTGGCGTGTTGAGCAAAGAAACTTGACATGAATTGAGGTGGGTAACAGGATGAGGTTGTCACGTCGGGTAAGGGAAGAGGTGCGTTGAGCCATGTTATTTGAAGCACTGTGAGTCCACCAGCGGATTACGTCCACACTAATCACCTGCCCGCCTGTCCCCCACACGGGCGTGCGGTCGCCCAGCTATATTACAAACTCGTAGCACATTTATTCTCCCCTTGACCTAGTTACTCTGTAACAGTCCCCTAATTAACATGGATCATCACACCAAACTTTCACCAGCGGAACAATAACAAGTTATCCACAAGTAATGGTCATGACAGCTTGCAGAAACACCTTGCACACATGTCCCATCCGAGTTTCTACAGCCAGCTTTGCTTCTAGCTAAAGCATCACAACTCTTCCGCTTTCCTAATGCGCCAGCATTTGCTGTACTAGTAAAGAGGTATAAGGAGACCGAAAATAATTTCAAGAGATACATCTCGGCCTATAAAATAAGAAACTATATTAGCTTCTTGATAATATTTATTATTAATTTTTTTTTAAATATAAGATAGTAATAAAAGGCTTATAGGTTATAGATACAAATAAAAGACTGCTTTTAATAAGCAGAAATAGAGTTAAAAATATAATATATAAGTAATATACTAGTTATAAACTAGTCTTTAACTATTACATATAAGTAAATAATACCTCGATATAATAATTAATTTATATAATAAATTAATAAATAAATAAAACGGACCGAGAAGTATAGTAGACTTATAAATATATAGTTATTTCTAGTATAGCCTAATATTTATATTAGCTAGGTAATATAGTGTAGTTTTTAAACAAATC